>JAPZDV010000009.1:20239769-20258152 GCA_029814665.1 Acanthurus lineatus | reverse complement strand
CCCCCCCCCCCCCCCCCCCCCCCCCCCCCCCCCCCCCCCCCCCCCCCCCCCCCCCCCCCCCCCCCAGGCTGATTCATTAGTGTAAAATGAAAACAACTTTTCACTTTGTGAAAGCAAATGTTAAATGATGATTTCATGAGGTCTGAGGAGCTCAGAAACATGCCTACTGGACTTTCCATCATCAGTTGTTTCATGTTTTGTGGCATATTACCTGATCTGAACTCTAACAGACAGGCTAACAAGGCCCGCGTCTTGAAATAATATAGTGATCTGTAATCATAGACTTTATTTGCTATGTGGGCTGTAGACAGAGTTTGAGTTGTGTTCAGCACAAGAAATGATTCTTTCAGCTCCACTTTGAAAAACCACTGTGAAACTGGTCTAAGTGCAGTTGTCTCCAATAAAAACATTCCCTAAGGTTCAGAAAATCTCACTTGGAACTTGGTCCTGACTTTTACACCGACAGGTCTTGGGCCATTTCAACTCCTGACTATGAGCCTTTGTATATAAACTGGAATCTATGGTTGAACCTGCTAGCAATGCAGCAGAGATAAACTTGTAAACTTCTAAGAAAAAAAAAATGCAACTGAAAAAGTTGCCACATTGCACAACCATTTTATTACTCATTCCATTACTTTTACATTTACATTGGCATAACCAAAGGCAGCGCAACCTAACAAAAGTTGTAATGTCATACTTAAAACTTCACTAAAATGTACCACTGGAAAAGCACTGGACATGAATAATGTATGCCATCATGAGCATTACATCTCTGCATTTCATATCTTTTTGTCACTATTACCATCACAATCATGGTCCTCATCACCAAATTCTGCTCTATAATTAACATTATTCATGATAACAATCATAGTACCACATTATGAATCACAAAAATTCCCTCAAAAATGTTTTTTTATTCAGGTTTGTCATAATGCCAAGTGACTGAGAAATGACTGTACACGAAGGAGAAAACAAAAAACCTTAGCTGAATCTCCAACCATAATAGACACCCCGTTAAAAGGTGTGTGTGCGCAGGCGTCATGGATCTTGCATGCATGTCTGTTCAAATAGAGAAAGTCACCAGCTCTTTACGTCTTCTCTGACTCAACTCAAGTAAGCAGCATCGAGCCAAAGGAAACAGACTGAGGATTTGGACTGTCTGTCCCTTTCTTTCTTGTTTTCTCTCGCTAGCTTTTTGACTTTCCTTCTTCCCCTCTCGATCTGTCTCCTTTTTCACTACACACATGTGCTCACACACATAAACAAACATGCATGTGTATACGCAGTAACAGAGAGCGATGATGAATACCCTATGTGGATGGACAGAATTAAAAACAACATTAATGAGAAAGCTTTAATAGCCATCATTTGTCAGCCTGTCTAGAGTTGAACTCTGAGGCTTACAGATCAGATACACATCAGACCGACTCCCAGATTGTAACAGAGGAGACTGTTGGAAGAGACAACATTTTCTGTCGTGCACAGTTTGTTGTGCTAAAGGCACAATTCATTTGTACCATGAGCAGGTGTATAACCTGATAAACTGTGCATAAAGTAGAACCTTCATTAAACAAATAATTCCTTTGACATTTTTTGAATGTTTTCATCACATACCATGACTGTTACACAACACCAAAAATAATAATTACAATAACAATAACAAGAACAAGAGTAACAGGAATATCAGTAATAAAAAAAGAATAACAAAAACAACAACAATATGTTTTGCATGGATAAATTGTCCCACATCTCCTGTTTTTTCCTCTTTGTCTTCACTTTGCCTCTTTCTGTTTCTGTGTTTTCTGGGCGTGGCATCCTGGTCTCCCCCTCACACTGTCCAATCAGTGCACCTGCGACCAATCGTCCATTCAACTCAACAAGCCTTTGCAGCTTAAAACCCCAACTCCACCTGCCTTTCTTGTTTGGACCCCAAAATCTTTACAACTTTACAACAAACTTTAAGTATTCTGTTAGTAGACATGAGATTGTCATTAAGTTGCATTGCATTTAGTTACTTCCAAAGTTAAAAATTAGTATGACAAACAGAAGCTGGATTTAATTTAAAAATATACACTGATAATATTTGTATGGTGAAGTTATTTGGTATGAAAATAACCTGGAAACAGAAGAACATTTTACATGAAAATCAGAGCTGATCAGAGTGACCAATCAACTGAGTTACAGTGACAGATAAACTGGCTAATTAATGGGAATATATTTAAAAGATAATAAGAGCCAATTATATGTGTAATATGTTTGACATGTAATATGTAAAAATGCTTCAGTCACTTTTTTCTGACATCCATAGAGGAAAAAAAAAGCTCAGACATCCAGCATCGTCCATGAAGATGTTGAAATATGGCTTTGTCCTAAGTCAACTTTGGGAAAAACTTTCTGTAACTTTTAGATTTCTTTTAATTGATAAGCAGCTTGTTGGCAAAAAAATCAACCAAAATCAAAATTTTCTTTTTTAGTTACATATATGCCAAAGTAATGGTATGTGTCTTTGTGTGCTCCCCCTTGCAGTTATATACAACATGACATGCAGAGACACACCTTTTGTCATCACTATTTTGTCTTTTCAATAGATAATGACATGGAAATAAATGCGTTTGCATGTGATTATAATTATTGTTTTTTTTATTTTAATATGCTCCTGTTGTCATGCCAATTGACCTGCTTTTATCATAATAAAAGCAAACGTGATACAACCTGGTCTCCTAGAAACAAAATAACAAACTGTTTAACTTTAATAACCAGAAACTGGAGTCTAGACAAAACTAGACTAAGAGTCTACAGTTATGCTAGCAGCTCTGTCAGGCTGCACTTAGGTACAGTCCAACTGTGTGCTAACAACAGTATGCTAACATGATTATGATTACAATTGCAGCATATCAGTGATCACTGTGTCCACTATCTTTGTTTGGACTTGTAGCATGCAAACACGAGTTACATTTTAAAACACATAATATAGCGACAGGTTCAGGGGATCGAAGTTATTACAAATGATCCTCTGGATACAACAAAGGCCTTGATCAAATTTTACATCAATCATCCAGTAGAGGAACGATAGGTTGGGTTTGAACATTTAAGAGTAGTTTCCAGATGCAATATTGTATATAATGCATAATTCATTCCAACATGGTAAGTGTGAACGTTAGCTTTGGTTAAAAGTAGCTCCCTGTGATGAATGTTGAAATTTATCATATTTTTTTTTTTGATAATTCAGGGGTTCTAAATTAAGAAAATGTTGACCCTACTCAGACATAAGCAATACCAATGCAACCATGCTTAAGGGCAATATTGTTGCTATGAATTCAGTCACTAGCCCCCTGTTTTTTAACCTGTAGGCTAATTGCTTACATTTTGGTGAACAAGAACCATTAAAAGGATGCTGAATTATCTACTGGCAGTTCCAGTTTGCATTTTACCCTCATGAAAGGACAACTATCACAGGATTTATTGTAATACTTAAGATAACTTTAACTTAAACATGATTACGTTCAGATAGGACCTGATGCAGAAGAGTGTGTTATCACCCTGTGATTCCTATGCAAAAAAATGGAAGTTGGTTGGCTGTTGGCATCAGAGATTAAGATACCCCCTGTCTGTTTTATTGATTAAAATGTAGCTTTGTCAAGCTAATTTCAGCATATTCTTATGGGAGAGGAAAATTCCTCCTTTTGTGAGATTTTTTTTCCAGGAACTTACCCACAATTTTTAGCCAAGGCGCATTTCAAGGGTGGTTAAAATAGAGGTTGTATAAGGAATAAAAAAATTATCTAAAAATAAGATGGTTCTCCTGCTGATGGCATAATTTTTTGATGTGTCACTATACAAACAAACCCAACGTTCATGGCTACTATGCCTCATTAGCTGGTTGTTGTTTATATTTGTTCTGGTTAATGTATTGGCTGACCACCCAGATGGAACAAACACACACATACACACACATTTCCCCCTTTGCTATAAAGTCAGTAGACCAGAACAAGACTGTAGAGCTGAGATCAGATCTCAGAGTGCACTTCTGATGTGGCGCGCTGATTCTGCTGCCTACAGCTGTGTGTGTGTGTGAGTCTGGACTGTCTCACTACTGCACCATGATTCCTTTTGAAAACCTTATAGAAATGGCTTATAATAATACACACAATAAAGACATTTCTGCCCAATTTGAAATGTTTTCAAACAGCTAGTTTTGGTTCTCTCCCTCTGACAAAAAAAGCAGTGCACATCGGCCTCTTTAACGCTCTGCCGCCACATAGTTAAAAGTCCATTTACTTTATGGGAGCTTCCTGGGTCCTCCTCTCTTCTTCTGCTTTTTCTTTTTTGTTGTTTTTTTTAAAGAAATGTAGCTTGAGTACATTGAGAAGTTTGAACCACTGCAGCATATTTTGACTGACTCTACTGACTCTATGCCCTGTATGCCACAAAAAGTTAGCGGAAAAACTAGCTAACAGGCTTTTTTATTACATTTAAAAGTTTGACAGCATATTCAGCTAAAACTGGTAGCTTGCTACTTGTGAATTAGGAAGATTGCATGCAAAGTGGTTTATGTTTATTTTAACAAAGTATTTTACAAAACTGACTACACACAGCAGGCAAAGCGTATTTTCTTGCATGCACTACCTTCCTTACACAGGTGAACTTTGTGTACTTTGCTGAATTACAGATTCAAAATAAAACTGCGTGGAAGCAAGGCAGTCACTTTGTCCCATCTATAGACCAGAGTCCATGTCGAGTTGTGCCTCTCAGAGGGTTGTGTCACTGTGTTGGTCTGAATGGAATACTATCATATCAGCAGAGTACAGTAGTGCAGTAAGTTAATTCAGAGCAGACTGTAAGACAGGTAAAATTCTGGCTGCCTTTCATGTCATTTACACTTACATAAAGCCTACTGAGCTATTAACACTTTCTAATGCCATGAAAACCAGGTCTGCTGGACTCCAGCTGCTTCAAAACACATCTGGCTATTGCATCATACACATTGGAAGCAGTTTTATCATCACTGATAATAAAATAAGGTGCTTATTGGTGAAACCTGTGGCATCAGATCATCAACATCAATCATTTGACACATCCAAGACAGACTCCCTTAATCTGTTTACTACGACACAGTATTGAAAAATGTTTAGTATTTTGGAATTATGATGGACACTTCTGCTGCTACACTGCTGGTTTGAGTGTATGTTACTTCCTGCACTAACCTCGGTTTTCGTTTTAGTTTACACTTTAAAGTGAGTCTAGTGATTTTGAGAAAGCTAACTTATTGTTGTCTCGTTCTCAGGCCCTCTGTATTCCACTTAAGCTGCCAGAGTTGAGTCATTTTCCTCCGGAGTCTTTGTAGTGCCATTTAGCACTACAGCTAATGCCAGATAAGTTTCTCCCGTGCCAATAGCTCTGTAGCACTCAATTCATCATCTGTACCTGTAAACCATTATTGCTGTTATGTCTCATTTATCATTAATAAAGGTCAGAAGGTTGATCAGTAATTGATTGCCAGAGCTCTTATCGAAACAACCTTTACAAATTGCTTCACAGTTCAGATTGATTTCAGATTGAATTCAAATGAAAAGATCATTGACAGGGAAAAATGACTACAGTGAAAATAAAAGTATAATGATGTTAATCACTCAAATAATTTAAAATTAAGTTTATGGATGCACCTCTGAGTATCTTTTACAGAATGCTGTAACTGGCTTAAAAACACTTCATTGTTGTCACTCTGCTCTGCCTATTTTTATATTTAACGTAGATGGATCTGAAAATTATTTGTTCGGGGGAAAAACTCTACATACACCAGCTTTCATAAAGTGATAAACAGTTCATTGGATTTGTCGACACTGTTTTGATGGTTTAAAACATTCTTTTTATCAAAATTTTGCATTAGCAAACAAAACAACAAAAAAAAAAAACGTATTTTCTTTTAGTCCCGGACAAGTGACTTGTGAAAGAGGGCTAACTTTATTTGTTGAGAGGGTCAAGTGCCTTTGAAAAGCTGTCGAGCCCTTGATTATGGTTTAGTTGCATTTGTAATTGAAACCCTTTAAAATGTCAGCCACTTTTATATTTTCAAGCAAAAAAATTTCGCCCTGGAGGCAAACTTTTTTCATGTATATTATGCACAGGAAGTGGCCCATCAGACTGTAAAATGACACACCACACCACAGTGCGGGCATCTGAGTTTCCAAGTGCAGCCGATGTCGCACTCTATCTAAAAGACCCATTACAGTAAAGCTGTTTCCAGCCAGGCCTTAACTTTCATCGCCCCATCAGATCTGCTGACTAATCAAAAAGAGATTTTTATCAAAGGGGTGTTGCCGTCTGCTAAAACTGTGACTCCTGCCTTGGAGTGACTCAGGACCCTTGCTGTGATCTGAAAATCCTGGATGACGTCAGGAGGAGGGAGGAGCTGGGAAGGCATGATTGTGAGAAAGAAAAACATGTGGGGTTTGGGTTAAAGCTACCACAGTAACCTTCCCACATTTTAAAATGGTCCCTGTTTTTGGGCCGAAAATACTGAGTTTTCCTTAAGTCAAGGTCTGGAGGACACACACTCCCACTTATCTCCTGGACTTTAATGGATGTTTTGGGAAGTCTTAACATGCACAAAAAGAAAAAAAATTTACAGTAAATAAATTAGGACCAAATATAGAACAGTCTGAATGGCTTTATTATTTAACAGCAGTAGAAAACAAAGCCAAGCTGTTATGTACATTGCCATGATGTAAACTCTGGTCCCCGAACGATGCCAAAGCCTCTTACTCTCTAATGTCCCCAAGCACACATACACACACAAACGCACACAAACTTTTTGGCACACTCACATGCAGAGGCAGACATATTGGCTTTCCAACTCCTGCCTCACTCTCCTGTCTGCCTTCACAAACAACTGCTGTTGACTTTTTAGTTATATCTGTGATATCGTTCTCCAGCAGATCTAACAGGCATGCTTGGGTGTGTGTGTACATGAGTGTGTGTGTCTGTGGTCGTTCTTGGCTCAGCGTGTCAGCAGTGGAAAGAGCTTGGGGGAAATTTTGACACTTTTCCTTCCATAAAAAAAGCTGTGAGACCTGAAAGCCTCGACCTCCCTCCTGAGGTTTCACTCAGTTTGTCTTTCTTATAAAGGGTTGGTTCACCAAAACAACAAAAACATATTCTCTCTTACCTCCTGCTGAAGTCGAGCCATGTGGAGAGTTGGATGTATCCATGTTTTGAGACTGATCCGTCTCTGAGATTTTTGTGGCCAATAAATGATATTTGTGGCCAATAAACAATTTTTTCATCTAATCCATTAGCAACATCACAGACACAGCAAGCCTGTTACTCTCTTAGCAACCCTGACCCACAGAACACAGTTAGGGAAAAAGTTCTAATAAGAACTGATACCTCTCAGCTGTAAATGTATCTGTCTTCTACTTCTTCTCACTTGTCCAAGGAAAAGTACCGTGGTACTGTGTGATACTCAACATATTTTCTCCATTTATTTGAAGGAAGATAAAACCAGGGGTTAAATTGGGATTTGTTATGCTTTACTCATTTTTTACCTTTACCTTTGCCTTTACCTCTTAAATTTCAAAACTGAAAACAAAAGCACTTTTGACCTTTGACCTTACAGTATCTAGGTGAAATTAGAATTGTATCAACAATTAAATGTGGCTTCAAGTAGACAAGGACACAAGTGTTACCTAGCCTCTTCTAATGTTAACTTATCGTTAACTGTCAATGTCCTGCTATGAAATATGAAGTGGTCTAGCACTAGCCTGCATCATTTAGCTAACATTAACCAACTCATTCATTCATTCATTCCACCTTCATTTAATTCTTGGAAATTCATCATGACAGTGGCCACATGTGACAGTTGCTCTAGCAACTCAAACAATGTTCATTCGCCTGACAATGCTGAGATTTCTTCTCAGAGATTACCAGAGTTACATGTGCTAGTTTGCATTCACAGTTTGGTTAACTTCAGTGTCAGCGCTTGCCAGTTTTTATTGCCAGTAATGTTAATGTTAGCTGAGCTCTACCCCACAAGCTGTTTCTAAGAAGGGAAACTTAGGGAAACTTACCAAAAGGTTCAAAGAAAATAGATCTGATGACAGTTTCTCTTTCAAAGCACCCTTTTTCAGTAGCTTTACCTACCTTGCCATACGCCTGCATCTCTTGCCCTCTGTGTTGACTGACTAATTGAAAATGTCACTGAAGAGAAAACTCTTGCAGAAGAAAGGAAAATCCTGTGAGAGCTCTAATGAGAGTTCTGATGGGCATTACTTCTCAGCTTATGTTTTCCTAGTGTAGCAAACAAACCACAAAACAAGTTTTAATCATTGTTTCAATTCTTAAAAAACAATGTTTCAATTATTTAGCATTGAAAAGCAGGAAAAATGTTCATTGCTTAAGATGTGCTTAAGGCGGTTCCATGATGCAGTGCCAGCTTTTGGGTCGGGGCTCAGCCCTGGATGGCCGTGGCCCAGTTTAACCTCTGAACACAAACACTGGATCGAGTATCTAATCTTTGTCCCTCTGGGTGAGTCTTTCCTTTAGAGCTGCTGACTGACTCCAAAGGATACCAATGTTTGTAGGCGTGCAGTCAGGTTCCTTGGTGTGTGGTGCGTTCTCTCTCGATCAAACCCATATAATGTTGCTAATTTATCATAAGCTGTTTTAAGACCTTGATGAAGAATCCACTTCGAAAGAAGAATGTAGCTTGCTATGGTGATAGTACCTAATCCAACTAGATGTTACTTTTTGCTAATGTTATTTAAACAACATTTCATTGTCTGCTCCAGCACACTGAATGCTTTGTTCATCACAACCTGTACAAATAAGGGGGTTTAGCTAGCGTTAGTCATCTTTCATTCATCAGACGAGTAGATAACTGATGATACACGTCTGTCACTGTTTGACCTGCTGTGATTACAGACAACTCTAAATTGACTGCAGTTTCTCAACAAAGGTCTTGGACTTGTAGGAAATAATGTTTGTTTATGGTTGCTCTCTCTTGCTGGAAATCATACAACAAATAAATGATTAAATATAAGATTATAATAAAATTAAATAAAGCCCACCTTGCCTCTGTAAACATATGAAGCAAGCCACATGACATACTGTGATGAAAGGCTCTGTTGCAAGGCTGAAGTGATGTTACAAATGTCACTGGGATTATAAATGAAGATTTTCTACTTCTGGAAGAGAACTGAGAATTTCTGGTTTTGCTTCAGCTCTTTGCTGTGGTGAGGGCAAATGACCAGACAAAACTCATATAACGGCCAGTTCTTTAACCTCAACTCTTTGTCTGTTACCCTGTGATTGAAATAAGGAGTGCTCAAGTTAAAGGTGGGGCTAGGCAATGGCGAACAATGTCAGCCCTGCAGCTGGTTCACTGCCTGTGGGGCTGTTAGAGTTGATAGTGAAAACAAATTTTACTGCCCGCCTACAAAGATAGTGAACCAACCAAACTAAAAATACCACCGTTTTTTGTCTGAGGCAAAATTTAAAACTGTATCACCAGAGGGCCGAAAAGTAAATAAAGCATAAATTTCTTCTTTGTCATAAGAATAATTTTACCAGATAGTCAAAGTGACAGTGAAACAAACAAGAAGATGTACTGTATTCTGATTTCTTACAAAACTGTTTTTTTTAAGCTACTTTATTAATAGCAATTCTATTAACTAGATATCAGCCTGTTATGTTACATATCATTGTTGGTGTATCTAACATGTGTTGAAGTGTCTTCAATTAGAGAGGAATTTATCTCAAAGTTTGAACTATGTTGTTAGACTCTAAAGGAGGTCACTCGCTCTGTGGTGGGAGTAAAATGAATAAATCACATGAAATCAATCTTATGAACATGTCAGTCTTAGTCCAAAAAGTCATCATATCTTTGAATCTGGTTAGATTCTAAAAACTTATGTGGAACAAGTGAGACAGAAATGGCTCCCACTTTTTTGGAATAAAGCATGTTTTTCTCCTGAGGACGGGAAAACCACTGCGCCGTTTCCCATCATGTCTGCCCTTCACCATGGAAAAATCCCCCGTTCTCATGTTGCTCATTCCACCTTAAATCAACTTGCTGCAGTTTACCACTGCATCTCGTGTTTTACTCTCAAATTTAAAACAACTGCTCACCAAAGCAGATCCCAGGACTGGTGAAGGCTCGATATACAACAGGTAAAAACTCAACTTAGGCTGACTACATTCCTCTACTTTGCATGATATAAATGGAAATAACTTGAAAGAACTTTGAAAACCTGACAAACTCACTGGATTACTTTAAACCTTGATTTGCTTACACTGTGATTGTTTCTGATGCTGCTTTTATGTGATTTCGTGTGAGTGACTGTGTTTTGTTGTGTGCGTTATTTCTTCTCCTGGACTGCAATTACTATCTTGTTCTAATGACACTAAAATAAGTGATGATTTTTAAGTCCGTCAATGTTTTTTAAAAATTTATTTTCAGTTAATAAAAATGTATTTGTTAACTGGGAAAAAAGGTTAAGCGTGAGGAGTTAAGGTTAAGGGGTTAGTTTAGCACTGAGATATGGTTAACACAAATGTAATAATGTTAGAAACTGTTTGTTAGATTTTTTTTTTTAATAGAATTGTCAGTACAATTAAAAAAATATATATGTACAGAATCTCAGTTTGCACCATTATCAAAGTTTTTTCTCTTTCAGGAAGAGGAGAGAACCAGCAGTGTGTTTAAGGTGTAATCTGTATTTGCAGTGCAGCACCTCCTGTTAAAACACTACAAGCCACCATAGTATAGCCTTTGTAATAGAGCCCTGCTGTGCTCATTAATGAACACATATGCTCATATCACTGCATATGAAATTGTTTTCTTCTCTCATGGATATTATATCTGATATTTGGTGCACAGACAAAGCTGCCAGGCTGCTAAATATTTGTTTACATGTGTGACATCTTCATACAAATAGTAAATAACTAATACAGGATTTCAAGTTATATATAGAATTTTTTTTCCCTACTGGCAGATCAGCAGATTATCTGCTGGTGCAAATCTATTATCACCAACAGTGTCAATAGTTCAAGGGTTGGGAGCTAGACGCCATGCTAAACAATGTCTGCATAGTTGCATGTCTGTTAGTGAGCATACCCTCCAGCTATAGGAGCAGACAATATAAAACTGTTGAAAAACAAGCCAGTTGTCAACGTGGCATTGGCTTTTTTAAAAAAATATTTTTAAACACTGAATTGATTCATCAGGAAAATAATCAGTAGATTAAAAAATAATAAAAAATACTGTTGAAGCACCTGTTAAGTACAACACACTGAAAAATGTAACTTTAAAGCAGTGTGCATTGAGGCTGATTACCATATTTCAGATGCCTAGAAGATACCCTCTCAATGTTTCAAATACTTATTTAAATAAATGTAACATTTATCCAATATTTTGCAAAGAAGTAAGTATAGAAAAAAAATTAATAGATGTTTTTACAGTTTTTTCTTTCCTCTCCAATTAAGTATCTCTTGTAGCTGTTTTACATCTTATACATTCAAACATACTTTGAAAAGTTTATTAACTTTTCCTTACTAAGAATTTAAATGCAGGATATGATTTCATATTATTTCACTAGGGACAAATGGTAATAGCTTGATGAGATAAAACACCTCCCAATTTATTTATTTATTTATTTATTTTACCATCAAGTTACAGATAAATATATAAATATATAAACACATAATAAATAAATCAGGGTAGAATATTTTAGTTCATAGTGTGTACACAAAAAGCAAGATCAAAATATTATTTGCATTTGATTTACAACACAAAATGTACTAATAAATGAGTTGGATGCATGTTTTTTATTTCTTATGTTCACTAAAACAGAGAACAACCATATGGGGGTTATTTCTTTCACCGCCTGATAAGCTTAGTTGTAAAATATATACTTTTAAAAAATCCTAAGTGACTATATTGAGACAGTTGTTAGTGTTATTGTGTCATGTAACTACAGGTACCCAGCCCACATGGAGTTAAAAGACACACAAAAATATCAATGCAGTGGTGAAACAATTGTCAAAAATTAATATAACTTGCAAAGTTATATTAATTTTAGTTGCAAAAAAACATTTTATTTTTTCGCACAATTGACAAAAAAGCCTGCCAGGACAAAAGTTTCTAAACACAGCTTGAGGTTTTTCCAACCACAGGAACTGTTACTAAAGTGTTACCCTTAAATCATCACATAATGAGAGTAAAACATGAAATGAACTTTGTCTTCTGTCTCCCCAAAATCACATAACACGTCTTTCTGCTTTAGGGAAACGTTAAACCAACCTGTTTCTATAGGTAATGTGTATTTACCTGAACGTTCAGCGCCTGCAGTCATCTTTATCTGTCTTAACTCTGCTTCTCAGGACTTAATGCTGTAGCTGACTCCCAACAGACAATATGTTTGTTGTTTGAATTGTTCGAATTACCACTTACATTTCTAGCTAGCAACATAATATTTTACATTTCGAGAGAAACTGCAGGGAATGTTTTTTTTTTTTGATGGGCTTAAAATTAAAACTTTCCTTAAAACTTTCCTTAAGAGGAAACCCTAACCCTAACCCTAACCCTTCCTTAAAAGGAAAGTTTTAATGGATATTCTTTAAGAGAAACGAAGCAGATAACTTTAAGGCTCTTTACAACAAATGAGCCTTTATTGCATGTTTGGGTTCAGCTTGTGGAAAGAATTGTGAATTGAGGTGAAAACAATTTCTGTTCCCTTATAAAATTTTATTGTTTAAAATAATAAGGTATAACATTAGAAAATCTTGCATAAAATATGTTTACTGTTCCAAAAAAAACCCCTGTTAAGACAAAACAAAATATTCCTACATAAAAGGAAAAACTTTTTATAATTTGCAATTATTAATCCACACAGTATGCCTTGCATTTAATTATATTATTTCTCTTTTCTGTGCTTTTTAAATCAATTACATAACTTAATAACTGTCCCTGCAGGGCTGTAACATTTCCAGTGAGGACAGCAAATCAATTAGTATCAGACATGCGATATAAGACTACAGCTGGATCAGCTACTTTAACAAGTGCAGGTGGTGAAAGGCAGAGGGAGGACCAGAGTGTGTGCTAATGGGCTGCTCTCATCGCAGACAATAATAATAACAACAACAAAGTGCAGCGCTGAGCGGGCCCCCTTCAACCGTTTCCAAATGTCATTCCAGGCCTGGATGTAATGAGTCTCAGTGCAGAGTTGAATGGTTGGTAATTGCTGAACAGGGGAAATGGTTTGTCACCATGGCTTCCTTTAGCTCCCCAGCTTCCTCTGTCTGTGTGTGTGCATGTTGACATCTGTCCTTTAGTGTGTCAAGAGTTGTGTCCCCAAACTTGTCCTGATTGTCTACTTGCTGCAGGGTATTGGCCCCAAGAGGTGACCCCTAAATAATGACAATTTAAAAAAATGAAAAAGAAAACACAGATCTACAGATTGTTTCATAGATCAGTCGGATGTTTGAGTTTTGTTGCAGGTGCTGAGGGCATATATGTTGTTGGATAAGTTGAAGAGGAAGGATGAAAAATGGAAGCCTGGGAGGAAATATGGGAAGAATAGAGACTTTGTAGTGTTTGTTCATCTGCTGTATTTGTTATTGTGTGTAAGGGTGTATGGCAGGGATTATCAACATGCTTTGACCAGCATAATATTTTGTAGGCATACAGTCACATTATTTGTAAATGAACGAAAAAAAAACAAAAAAGACATGATCAGTCTGTCTTTGAAATAATCTATTTTCAACTCAACTGACTCATTTAATTGACTTATTTACAAAATTGATGTGACATAAAAAATGACAACTGGCCTTAATGATGGATAAATCTGATGTTTTACTGCATTTTATAACTGCAGATTAATTTTAGTAAATGCTTTGGTTACATCTGAATGAGTTTATACGACATTAAAATTAGCCTGAGCCTCTTCCGTCATGCAGGTGCTCAGATACATATAGGATTCAGAAACATAAAGCATAAAACTGATCCTACGAGGAACATAGTGAAGAACATAACACAACTTCTGCTCCTATTTTATAGTTTTCTGTGGAATAGTCTGTGAGGTTGTACTAAAGGAGATCAATGCGCTAAGCTAAATGCTAAACATTAGCATGCCAGGATGCTCAATGTCAAAGTGGCTAAACTTTAATACTTTTAATGGATTATATTTTTAGTATAGCCATTTACTATCTAATTTTGTATGTTTTTTCTTTGTTTCACACTTTGTTTGCTTTCCTGCCCTTTTTGATTGTTGATGAGTTTCACCTGCTCCTCATTTGTTTTCTCTCCTCAATTTATTCAAGTATATTTCTTCCACTTTATGTCTGTTTCTTCTCCTTGGCCCTGTGTCTGCTCCTCAGACCTGCCTGTGCACCTTGTGTCATCCAGATTAGATGTTCAAATCAGTTTTTGCATTTTCTCCTTAGTTTTTGGATTTTCCTCTATCTGATACCTTTGTTGCAAAAAGGCTTGCTTTTTGTTTCCTCACCCTGCCGTTATAATGTTTTTGCTTTTTGGAAACCCTTTTGAACAAGAAACTCAGACAATACTGATGTTTCACAGGTATAATGTTTACCATGTTCACCGTCTGAAATTAGCATATTGGCATTTTAATATTGTCTTTTTAGCATTAATACAAACATATAGTGATGACTGATTTGAATGTCATTATTTTTGCAGGTATTTCATTATAAACAATACACAAGAAAAAAAATTTGACCTGGTGACTCTAAAGGAAAAGTTTTTATAGTGAATCCTGAGGGGAAAATGAATGTCTGTACAAAATAAATTGCAATCCATCAAATAAATGTTAACACAGTTCCCCTTAAAAAACAACAAATGAAATACTTATAGTTGTGCAAGAGGAAAAGTCATTGTAGGCTACAATGTCTGAATCATGATTATCGGCACTAAATTCAATCCATCAAATTATAATTTTGACCTGCAGGTTTGGGGTTAAAAGTCAGTAGGATTCATCCTCTGGGAGCCATAAATAGTGGCACAAAAAGAAGTGGTACAATCAAAATTGACAGGATTGTTTAGTTTATTGTAGAAAGGTATTCTTCTTCTTCTTCTTCTAACAATTATTATTTTTTTTAATAATTTCATTTTACAAAATTATAACAATAATCAAGAAGTTTACATTTTACTTGATTTTTGTGTAGTTTGTTTTTTCTCTAACATGAGTCTTGCAGGTCACAAAGAGTTTTATGCAAATTTTGGAAGTTTAGAATACAAAGTCTTTCCTTTTCTACTCTAAGTGATTACTGTTGCATTTTGTCCTAGGTAACATAAGTAGCATAAGTCAGAGAGTAAGAAAGTAAGTCAGAAAATGTGTAATTAAAACTATAATACATTATTATCATTATATACTATTAAACAATAAAATCTAAAAAAAAGTGAGCTTGTCTTGTAGACAAACAGACGGTCAAATTACTATTACTGTTTGTCCACCTTATGCAATGTTTACTTTGAGTCTTGCTAGCATTATGTCAGCTCTCTGATTTATAGCTGAGTAAGCTGAGCTGACTTTTATATGTCTACCCTTGCTAATTCCTATCTGAGCTTCGTCCTGTGTGCTGGAGCGGTGAACATTGTGTCCATTACATTAGATCTTCATGGGATGCCAAAGACTGTTCCAAATATAAGACAAACCCTTATTTTGGTTTTATATGTTCTAAGGAGAAGTTATTGTATAGAGTTACAGCACAAATGTAAATTGTGTATGTGTGTGCTTGTGTGAAATAGGAAATAGGCTTGTGTCGAGGAGCAAAGAAGGGTGGAGAGAACTATTTCGCCTTAGAACACAGTTGTGGTATTGAATTGTAATGAACTCTGTACTGGTGGCGATTTCGTAAAGAGCAATTTCCATGTCATATATAATCAAATGTGAAGTTGAAAGAGTACTTTACCCCACATTCCCCTCTCCACTGTCTAAGCTGCTTTACATTTAATATAAACATTCCCCAAAAGGAAATCTAACAGAGTGGCCACATGTCAAACAAAAAAAAAAGATGTAAAATCATTTTTGTGGGGAAAAAAAGGAAGCTACTTCTCACAAATAGCATATTTATCCATGATCTGAAAATATGCACACAAAATAGTCACAATATTTTACGTTTATATCTATTTTCATTGAGGCTAATTAAAAAGTATGCAGTTTCAATAAATGAAATGATATACAGATACCAATATAAACCCTACACGTTTAATGTGTATTTATATGATAACAGTAATCCCCTAATTGGATGTGGATAGATCTAGCATAACCTCATGTTCACCACATAATGTTTGATTGCAGAGCTGGCTTTAAAGTGCTGTAAAATTGTTAACAATTAAAGCTATGACCATGACTATGTAGTGCTAAGGGGTCCCTCACAGTGATAGAATTCTCAGTAGATAATCAGCTGTGTGCAGTTTTCCTAAGCCCTCAAGATATTTTTCCTTCTTTAATTCACCATTTTGCTTTTTAAAATCTGCTAGTGACAGTGACTTTACCAGCAAAACCACCAATTTCCAGCTGGTATTAGAAAAAAAAATTGTGCAACTCTGCTTCAACTCTAGAATCTGTTTTTTAAAAAATGACATTTACTTTTGAGTAACCATAATTAGAAACTTGACGTGCATTGTAACAGTAACAAAGAAGAGTGGTTAGCAAGGCAAGTTTATTTATATGGCACCATTTAAACACAATACAATCCAAAATGCTGTGTGGGTATAGATATAAATTAAAAATAAATAAATAAATAAATAAATAAATAGATCCGTCAAGTATGTTCAAGATAGTTTAAACAAAAGCATGTTAAAGACTGAATAGCTTCAGATTAAAAAGAAGTAATGTGTTTAATTTAGTGGAAGGACAAAGTAAACACTAAAGTTTTAAACCCTAATTTGAATGAACTAACAGTTGTAGCAAAGTTCAGATATTCAGAAAGCCTTGAATTTTAAACCTGTTTCACCTTGCTTGGTTATGGTCCTATAAGTACTAAGTTAACCTGTCCCAGCTCGCCTGAGGGGTCTGGATGCAATGTAATGTACAAGGAAATCAGAGATGCATTGAGGACAGAGATCATTAAACACTTGTAGACAAGTAAGAGGTTGTCAAAATCTATCTTTTGGCTGACAGGAAGCTGGTGCAGTGATTTTAGCACAGGTAAAATGTGCTCCACTATGTTAGTGAGGATTCTAGCAACAGAGTTTTAAAAATGGAGCCATAACTATTACACTCCTCATTAGATTTAAACTTGGAGGATTAATGGCTTTAAATGATTGAAGGGGAGTCTACATCACGTGTTGTTATATATTTTTGGTAAATGTCTGACTGACATTCACATCCTCCATTCAGCGCACTGTGTTTTTGTGTGTGTGCTTCAGAGAGTTTTGCCACAACATCTGGCCTGCATGTTATAGCAGAGGTCATGGTCTCTGCAGCCGCTGCTTGTGTGTGTGTCTGGAGCGGAGCTGCAGGTGAACGCCACAGGCAATCATTATCACAAGTCAGGCTCATTAACTTTTCTGTGTGTGTGAGTGAGACTTGGGAAGAAGGAGGGTGTTTTGAGGGTGAACAGGTGGTGATCTGGTGTTCAAAGACAGAAGGAGAGAGTGGAAAGAGTTTGTCCAAGGAGGAAAAAAAGGGAAGAAAAGGAAGAAAAAGCAGAGTACCACTTGCTCTGCCTGATCTTTATCAGTACGATAAATATCACTGATGCATGTAGGATCTCACCTCTAACAATTCCCTTTTTTAAACAGTGATAGGAATGTATTCAAAATGGCTCCAAATTTTGGTAATTTCCTATCTAGATCATGTTCCTCTGATTTCAGCCATTCTGAATATGGTTCACTGGTGCTAACTTTAAATGTATAATGCAGAAATATTCGACTACTGCAAAACAATACATACTGGAGCAAGCGGCTCAAGCCAACTTAAGCTTTCAAAATGATCTTGTTTTGGACAAATTGTTCCAAAAATTGGCTTCTGAGATCATCTAAATGTAAGCACAGAAGTTCTGGATGCTTTTGGAAGCTAAAAGTAAATTGATCTACTGTAATTAGAGCAAAATGTCCAGTTCTAGAGCTTTGAATCAGTTTGTTGAGGTAATGCAGCTGGAGGCATAGGCTGTAACTGAAACTACCTACTGGATGTATGTACTGATTTAGCCAAAATGTAGCATGTAGGATGCAAACAAAAGAAAAAATGAAATATTTCAAAAATATTTAATTGCCTACTGATTCGAAAAATCAACATACCTACTGTATCCCACAATGCAAAGTGCTGAAAGGGTCATAACAAACAGTCAGGCCAACAAAGGAGAGTTTTCATCATTTCTACTTTATCACTAAGCTTACTTCTAAGAATTTTGAAAGTGATAAA
>JAPZDV010000009.1:20203283-20214373 GCA_029814665.1 Acanthurus lineatus | reverse complement strand
ACAGGAAACTGAAATGACACAAAAGATTAACACTACAAAATAAAACAGGAAACATGACGAAAATCCAGAATGTTACAGAAACACAAGACAGTCCACAACAGACTGTGTCTGAACCACAAATCAGGCCTGTTTTGTGGTTCAAACACTCAACAACCTCTCTTAGAGAACTACTTATTTTTAGACAGCCCCTGTGATCATCCAATCTGTGTGCCTGTCTGTCTCTGTCTCTTGCAGGTGGACAGCTCAGTGTTTGACAGCAGGGAAATGGTTCAGAGCCTTGCCTTCGGGCTCTCCTTCCTGCAGCGGATGGATATGAAACCTGTGGTGGTAATGGGCCGGTCTGAACATGAGGAAAAGGAGCTCAAGGAGCCAGTGGCCAAATCTTGGAGCACCAAAGGGCTGGTGGAGCGGAGTCAGCAGCTGACAGAGGCTCTGCAGCAGCACTCAGCCACTGTTCTGCCATTCTTCTCTGCTGAGTCCTTCATCCAGCTGCATGAAGGCCCACTTGGAAGCAGGTGAGGGTTGTAACATACCAAGGCTTCAGGGACCCAATCATAAAGCTTCCAATATAAAGCTTGTAATGATGAAATACTAGAGAATAGTTAGAATGATGATGATTTTTTTTAACAACTTATGCTTGACTTAGGACTAGATTCTCTTAAAATTATTTCACAAAGGATTTTAAACCCTTGTGAGAACTAGTGCAAAGGAAGTTACATGACAAGATGAAACCCTCCAAGACCTTAACAGCCGCCAGTGGCTTAAAATTGCTGTAATTTTTAATGTTTAAAAACTTGTTAATTGCTCATGCAATCAACATGCTTTAAAAGGTCATATAAACTGCAGTTCCTCAGCTTTTTTAGTGTTACTGCATTTATCTTGTTTACCCTGGGATAATGAATAAAAAAATTGCTGTAACTTGCTCAGGGTTTGGTTTAAATTAATCTATTTTCAACAAAGCAAATGTAAAATTAGGACTTCAAAATTGACAAGGCTGAAACTTAAGATCTCCTGAATCACATGATGTCAGACACTTGATACTGACTGCTAGAAAAGGTCAAGAAAAACAAAATACAAACCTTTACAGACAAATTGCCTAAGGACTTTAAAGATTATAGATGTTAAAAAACACAATGTAATTTTGCTATTATTAAAATTTTAAAAGTAATAGCAAACAAAAAACACCTTTGAAAGTTAAACCACTATGTGCTGCTACTTTGACAGACACATACATCCTTTTCATTCTTTGCTCTCTCTTCATCTCTTTGACCCTTCCTTCATCGTCTTCTGCCTCCTCTCTTCTGCAGTGCCCCACCCTCCATAGCAGTAGACACTGGCCTCCTCCAGTGGAGCCTGGACTGTGGAACAATCCCATTGGTTTGTCCAGTGGGAAGGGATGGGCGAGGTTGCTCTGTAATGCTGGACCCAACGGAGGTGACGGCAGCTATTTCCCGGGCACTGCAACCTCACAAAGTCATGTTCCTGAACAACTCAGGGGGCCTACGCAGCCAAGACAGCAAGGCATGATATCTGATTATAACGTCTGTGTAATACAGTTTGTAATGTCAGGTTTGTAAGCCAATCAGATTGCATCTTAATGCCATCTTAATCATAAAAACAGTCAGGTCAGACAAATGCACAGATGTTTGATTCTGCACAATAAACTCCTACAACTTCTTCTGAACTGAGTATTTATATTTTAGGTGCTGGGCACAGTGTCATTGCCAAGCGACCTGCCCAGTCTGTCCACAGCACCGTGGCTGAGCGCGGCAGAGCAGCGTAGAGTGACCACCATAGCCAGGCTGTTCAATCAGCTGCCGACGGAGTCTTCTGCTGTAATCACCTCTGCGGACACGCTGCTCAGCGAGCTGTTCAGTCACAGAGGTGAGCCTGCTGACTGACTCACACTCTCATCACGTGTGCACACACATGCACAGGGAGCTGACTATTTTGAGGTGTAACCTAAGAGGGCAGAGGTTTGTGCGGATGTGTGTTTGTGGGTTGGTGTTTTTGTCCACCTAACAGTGATTAACACTACTGTATAACTACATATGATTTATATAAATGTTCTTTTCTTTCTGTCCTTTTTGCCCAGGGTCTGGGACACTCTTTAAAAATGGAGACCCCATACACAGGTAAGATATATAGGCAAAAACAAACTGTAATTTTACACATTCAAGCCATAATCCTAATAACCACAATAAAACAGTTGGGTTTCTTTTCCTTTACAAGTTTAAAGGACAAACACTGTATTTCATCTCTTACCTTTAGAGTAATATATTGTTTGGTGTGTGTGTGTATGTGTGCAGGTACAGTTCTCTGGATGAGATTAATGTAGAACGTCTGTTGGCCCTCATCAACAAGTCTTTTGAAAAAACTCTCAAGCCAGACTACACTGACTCTCTGAAAGGACGCCTGCACTCCATCTACCTCTCTGAAGGGTGTGTGCACATATGAATAAAAATCTGTGTTAGCTTTAATTTGCACCCTGTCTCCCTTGCTCAGCAAATTGGTATAAATATGTCAGACATTTGGATCTAAACCTAGAAGGCTCCCTCCTGAACATTTTGTATCTCTTTGTCCCTGCAGCTACAGTGCAGCAGCGATCATCACCATGGAGCCCGTGAACAGCGGCACCCCTTACCTCGACAAGTTTGTGGTGAGCAGCAGTAAGCAGGGTCAGGGCACCAGCCACATCCTGTGGGAATGCATCCGACAGGATCTGGGCAAACTGTTCTGGAGGTCTAGAGCCACCAACAGGATCAACCCCTGGTGAGACACACACCTCTTGTCCAGATGTTCACAATACAGTTACAAAAAGGATTTATTGAACCGACTCACCTCTTTTTCTCGCTGATCTTGTATCTCTTACCAGTAGATGCAATTAAAGCAGGTAAAAATTTAATTTGGTGGAGAGAGGAAAGCTGATAAGTCAGACTGCACTGATCTATAAATATATTAAAGTATTATTTCATTATACTTCTGTGGACATTTGAAGTCACAAAGACACGTTGTTAAATCTGCAGCCTCTGATTGGACGCTGCTTCAGAGCACAGCACTATTATACATGGCTGTCCACTTAGTTAACCTTTATTAAATCATCTGAAAACTACTAAAGGTGACTACAAAATGGGCACACACACTCTTATTTTATTTTTCAAGCACTGATGATTATATAAACAGCTTCACTGATGCATTTTTTATTTGTCAGTTTACTTAATTACTTGTTAAACTTCCAGCAGGTTGTGTTACCACTCTGCACCACAAAACAACAAGAAATACTGAGCTGTTGTTGCTGTTGTTGTCATCCCTCACTGTGATTGGCTGAGCTCTTTCAGAGTTTTGACAGTAGTTAAGGGCTGAGAGTGTATTTTTTTAATCGCCACACACTCTGATCTATATTTCACCTTACAGGTCCTTTTGCAAATTTGCACTGCTGCACATACATGAAAAAAAAATATCTCATGCACTAACTCCTAATTTGGATCAATGAAGGTTGACACCTGAACGTGCTCTGTCTATCTATCTGTCTGTCTGTCTGTCTGTCTGTTCAGGTACTTTAAACATTGTGATGGCAGTTTTGTCAATGGGGCGTGGACCGTCTTCTGGTTCGGCCTGACAGACATCAGAGATTCCTACGAGCTTGTGGAGTACGCCAAACACCTCCCTGATTCCTTTCACACCCCTTCTCAGAATGACACCTAGCAGCCCCCCTCACCTGCTGCAGGATCCTGAGCTGCCTCCTCACGGCTGCTGGTTGTGCTCTGTAGCTCTGGAGAGCTGTCAGCGCTGTAACTATTTTTGCATTGGGGTTCTTGGCTTTCTCACAGAGCTGCCTTGGATTTATGAACATTTTTCTCTCATTTGCTTGACCTGAACTTTTTCTTAACTTGATTGTTTTTTTCTGGAGTTTTACTTTGAATCTTGAAAACCAAAGCTGTGAGAACTGTTTACATGCATATTTTTCAAGCTATAAAGCTATAAATCCTCCATTTGTAAAGCTGGGATAGTTCTGAACATTCCCATGATTTTAGCCTATCTAAGAAGACTTACAACATGTACACACTACGAGGGCTTGATTTGAAAATGTAATGTTTACTCCTTATCTTTGCACTTTAGACAAAACTAAAGTTTTTCACACTCAAAATGCTCCCCTCAAAGGAGAAATCTTAAAACTAGTCTTTCATCTTAATGTGCAAAAGCAAAACTGATTTTTTTCAATATGATTACTTTTTTTAATATGCTATTACAAACAAAGCATGGTCCTGTGTCGCCTCCAGCGAGGCATACTGAAAGCTACCTCAACAGAGCCAGGCTTTCTGCGCATAAGTTGGCCCGACTAAACCTAAAACCCCAGTAAGGGTTAATGGGCCAATAAGAGCTAATCAGCATTGTAGTTGTAAACTTTTTTGTTAACCCATTTGTTCTTCAGCGGGCTATGAGCATGCTCTAATTAAAAGAGGAGTTTTCTGCATCATTGTTGACACTGCTTCCATTTAAAATGGACCAAATGTGTCCCATCCAATATCCAACCAAAAATATTGCAGCAAAAAGGATCAGTGTTGCTGAAAATAAGGCATAACAGACTTGCTAAGCAGAGAGTTGGTAAAAGTAAACCTGGAGGTTACTATGTATATTTTTCTAAGTACACTGTCAGTGCCTCCCATTTGTATCTAATGTGACAACTGCACATAGTAAAGCCTTTTAAACCTTAAACCTGATACAGTATTTTAAAAGCATTATATTCAAAAACAGCATTTAGATCTGACACTGCCTCATAATAAAAGATGTATGAAGTTAACTGGGGTTTTTTCTCTCATAAGTTTGAAATTTATATCACTGATTAAAAAAAGTCACCTAATCAAGTTCCACTCAGTGATTTCTTTTAGATATAGTACCACCCTGGGTAAACAGAATTGGCAGCAAATTCAGTAAAATCAGTTCACTTAACATAAAAAAAATATCCAAAATTGTTCATCGTTGCAAAGTAGCTTCATGCAGCGTCATCTGAATGCATGTAGGTAGGCCAAACTTACAGTTTACAGAATCGCCAGGCTTTTTTCTGTGGCATTGCTAATGAAGAGTTAGTGAGTTTGTATATCTCCTCCTTGCTTAGAATCTACATCATATGGTTTAGTGAAAGGGCTGCACTTTCTGTGCTTCATTTAAATCCAAAACTGGTTCAGGTTAAGTGTGCTGCAATGTAAGTTACTATGGTGACATGGCCATTCTTCAACAACAAGCCACCTGCATGACATTTGAAACTCAACATTCCTTTCTAACCGTCTGACTCTATAATCCTTTAGATGTCTTTGTGAACATTCAGTTTGATAGTCTGAATGCGTCACTGTGCAACACAGGTGCTACCAAAGGGCAAACAATGTTTAGTATGCTTGTCACGAAGAGTCCAACTCAGCCTACAAAGACAAATGTATGTTTTTTTTGTGGCCCTATAGAAGGATTTTGAAGTTTGTGATAAAAAAACATGATATCATAAGATTGTCATCAGAGCAGAACAGCCTGCATCACTTGGATGCCACAACCATAAATAGTTATAACTCCTCCTTAATCTGTTTTTCAGTAGAGTGACAAACAGGAGGAAGTTATTGTTTTAGGAGGAAGGATCCAGTTGCTTTTTTGCAGCTGCTCAGAAAATCTCCTTACCTTGGTTCTCATACACATTGAATACCAAAGGGCTGATGTGTGTTTACCATATTAGAAGCATTAAAACACTTCAGGTCAAACACTTCTCATGTCCGGGAAGGTTTATTACTTATAAGGCATCTCAAAGTTAGCTAGTGTTACACAGTTAGTGACCCAAATTATAACAACACTGATAATGATTTCAGTTTCTCTTACAGTTGCAGATCAGATTATTAAAGATACATTTGAAAATGCATTACATTGCACCACTTTAATTGTTTTAACTTGTGTGAACAGATCAGAACAAAATTATTCATGCCAAGATTTAACTGATGCCAAAATTAATAAATAGCTTAAAAATTACCAATATATACTAAAATGGAGAGTGAAAGAAAGAAGCAATCTGTGCAGCTAAAAAAACAAATGTCTATGAAAATCCAGAAAAGTATTCTGATTTAAGTTTCTTCAATTTTGGCTTCAGTTTTCTTTCTACATTATAGAGCTTACAAAAAATGAAAATCTTTAGGGGTTTTGAACAAAACATAATAAGATGTTAGCATTGACTCTGATAGAATTAATGGAGAGAGAGAGATAGATATCTATCTATCAGTTCTGTCAAATACACAATTTTACAACATAACAAGCAGGAGGAATTTTTATGTCATGTTTACGCACATTTATACTTGAAAAAAAATCATTTTTTTTTGCATTCTGACTTCAACCAGTTTTTACATTTCAAACTGCAACTGTCAAAAACCTTTAAGTACCGATAACTCCAAAATGTCATCGTGATTTTTAGTTTTGGGCTCTTAGCGTCAAAAAACAGTAACATCACACTCCTAGAAGTCCTTTTTTCTGGCTCACTAGCAGTAATAATTTCTAAGAATTTTCTTGATTTTGACTTGTTGGTGGAGCCTACAGATCAGCAGTGTCTACACCTCAGGAAGTGCTGATGATTCAAATAAAGTTGATCTGCAGGTTGATGAATTGAGTCATTTGCTGTGACTGGTGAAACATGTTCTCAGGTATTCCAATACAACAAATAGAAAATTAAAAAAACGGACACTCATAAGTCATGTACCTTTTGGTGGAGAGAAGGGAGCAAATAAGGCAGTTTATTTGATTTATGAACTTTGGTATAATTTTATGACTGAGAAAAAACCTGTTGTATAATGACCAATAAACTTCCTTGTATCCTTGTATAAGGTCAGAGAACATTCTGGAAAACAAGAGCCAATAAATTTTATCTGGGTGAAGACAGGAGCACATTTTGAAAAACAAGAGCTAATAAGCTTGATCTGGGAGGAGAAAAGCTTGGGCAGGTATGAAATGGCCGTTCAGAAATGTCAACAAAAGCCTTTTATAAATAAAAAGCGGAACAACAACAACACGTTACAGCAAGAGCTGTTTTGTCAGTTTGTGAACATATGTGTGTGTGTGTGTGTGTGTGTGTTTGTACTAAGTGCATAAGTGAAGATTATTGTGGGGATGGGAAGGAGAGAAAAGATGTGAAAGAGTATACAGTATAGAGTAAGAGTATACGAGACAGAAGAAATAATACTAATACTACTACTACTACTACTGCTACTACTACTACTACTACTACTACTACTACTACTACTAATAATAATAATAATAATAATAATGGGTGGAAATGAAAACAAAAAACAAAAAACACCATCATACTGCTCCCGGGGCCTTGCAAAACACCCAAGGAGTGGGACAGCTGGGTCCCATTTGCATTGGCAGGAATAGATGATCTCAAAGGGTTTACCTGCAGAGATGGAAGATCTATTAGATCTGCTGTTTTCATAGTACTGTGTGAAGTGTTCTTATATCCCTCTCTCTGATACACCTGTGTATGACATTTTAAGTGTTTGTTACAAAACCTTTGTTTGTTTCACATGCATACATCATCCTAGAGCATAAAGTGTCACTCCAGTTAATGCCTGCCTTTTATTGAGTATTTTCTGACTAAAAAGTCAAAGCTGCCAATTGTCTCCAATTCTTTCTGATATCTTTGTTAGTTTGATGTCAAGTAATGATAGGCCAAAAAACGCGTGTGGTGAGCATCAAGCGGGAACTCTGTGGTAGATGGGTAAGTAAGCTGGCAAGAGTACAAGTGATAAAACCTACCTGCCCACACACATACCTGTAACACTACACCTCTAGACACGTCGCACACAGAGAGAGGGTCCGATCACTTCAGAGTGGCAGGAAAAAAATAACAATAAATTCAAGTCGGATATTTATATAAAGCGCTTTATCACCTTCACTACAATGGAATATTGATGTTTCTTTTTTGATGGAAGGGTCAAGGTGATTTGGACGTTGGAATAAACAAGTTTGTCAACACTGGTCGGTAATATAAGGTAATTTATATAAGGTAATGTTTCTCTAATATTCCTATATGCTGTAATGTTTGTGATACTCATTGTGACATTTTTTTAGTGTTTTTCTCAGCTATGCAGCATCTGTTGTATCTGCATTTTTCAGTTTAAAATGATGTCTTATTTATATTATGTGTGGTGTTACTGAATCACCATGAGGAAGGCCTAGCTTTCTCATTTTGAAGAGAAGTAGCCACCAGATATGCATTAAAGTGCCATAGTTATCTTTGTGTTAACCACTGTGCCTATTGTTATTTTCTGAACCAGATGAGGAGTTGTGAGCTTCAAGAAAACTAATGGTTCGAATACATATAAAAAAGTAGGAACAAAGCTGTTGTTAGGTGTGGCCACATCAGAACGATAGCATTTTTACAATAAGTGTGGCACAAAGCTAACACAGCAAGATAAAATGGCCGATGGTAGGAAAATTTCTATCAGAATTGGAATAATTTTTTTCAATTTACAGCACAGATCCACACACCTGCAATGCTTGAAACAATAATTTAAACCAGCCGGATGTCAACAAATGGTTATCAAAATACAGTTGGAGTTACTTATTTTGGGTGTTTTGTAACAAAGCATTTTTTTGTGATTTGCATGCTTTGAAGGGTAGCTGTATAATCATTTTTGGCAAGAAAGTAATCTTGAAAAGAATCAAATCAAATCAAATTAAATTTTATTTATTCAGCACTAAATCACTACCAAAGTTAATTCAGGGCACTTTACGCATAGAGTAGGTCTACATCACACTCTATTATTCAGTTTATAAAGATGCAACAACTAAGAACAATACCAACGTGAGCAAGCACTCAGTGACAGTGACATGGAAAAATTTCTTTTTAACCTTTGTAGAAACCATTATACAGATCCAGGATCAGAAGTGGATGGCCATCTGACAGGACCGGTTTGGTTAAGATGGAGAGAGATAGAGAGAGAGAGAGAGAGAGAGAGAGAGAGAGAGAGGAAGGACGGTAAATAGACACATAGAGAGAAAGAGAGAGGAAGGGAGAGAGAGAGCGAGTGTTGGAGAGAGGGAGAGTGAGATTGAGTGATAGAGAGAGAGTCAGAGGGCAAGACAGAAAAAGAGAACAAGATGAGGGTTGCGGGGAGACAATGGTGCTCAGCAACAGTGACACAACAAATACTATAATTGTAGTATTGTAACTAGAAAAAGTAACAGTTTATGATGCTATGAAGGCTACATGTGAGTGTACAATAGTAATTAAAATATATATCGATAACACAATAATGATATTAATAACAATGATAAACTGATGGAGACATCTGCATGACGATCATAGAAGAAAGTGTAGCCATGTTCAGCAGTTGAGGAACAATCATCCAGGGGAATCTTCAAGGTGAGAAAGCAGAAAAGAGTTAGGTGGCATTTAGTAACAAGCATTGGTAGAATGTAAATGCAAGGCAGAAGGAGAGAGACAGGAGGACAGAAAAAGAAAGAGGAGGAAAATGTAAGAGTAAAAATATTATAGTGATGTTTTTTGAACCACAAGATTGTCTGCGTATGGAGGAAGTATGAATGAATGAATGACAAACCAAAAGTCAATGTTGACCTATTACTAATGTTTTTTAAGGTCACCTCTTTAACATGTTTAACTTAACTTGCAGCCTATCTAGATCAATGTATATATCTAAATCCAAATTGTGATCTTTCTATTAACCTAACCAAGAAGTTTTGGGGCCTAAACCTAACCAAATGCCAGCCAAGCAAAGCTTCGCTGTTTTTAGATAAGGTTAAGAATCATTAACTAGGCAGTTTCCTGCTTTTTATGAGATGTAGTGTTGGAAGGAATTCTCTTTTGGTGTGCTTTTAAAAATATGTCTTTGAATGATTGATTGATTGATTGATTGATTGTTGTAAATTGAGTTCAAGAGCTCTCAAGTGCTGTTAACTGCTCTAAATCAAAACAGTTCATGACAGTTTAGAGAAAAGACCCAATGTCGTCTGCAGTCCTAATTTTTTACAAGAACAATTCTAAAAACAAGGTCCAAAGGTCAACTTGCAGACGTGTTCATTCAACTCTTAGTTTCAATTCAATGTTTATTGCACGGTAACGGCAACTTTCTGTTTTCAGGATGAATTGTTTTGTTTTACACTTCCTCAGAGTCACTCTGAGCATGACTATTTGTTGTAATGCCAGTGCATAATAAATTACCTAAAATAACTGTGTGCTTCAGAAATCATTCTCCTGGTTTTTTTGATATTCACGGCTGTATGCTGATCTTAGATCTTAGCTGATCTCCTGCTCTTAATACTACTCTGATGTAAAGTATCATATGAAGGACTGCAAACTTTCATTTCAACATGTAACCAGATAAATGATTAATATATCCTTTTACCTTGTCCCCTGGTACTAAAATGATCATGGTCAGATCAGTGAGTTTACTGCTTTCCAGTTATTCAGTTAAATTATTTCATCATTCTGCATCATGTTCGATGAGAAAAAGGAATTGTGAAATGCCTCAAAAGACAATGTCTATAATGTAACAGCAGTAGTTCCGTTTTCTCTCCAGTGTCACCCAAACATTATGGACTTATGTATTAAATATAAGAAAGATTTAATAAAAAATCCAAGAAATGTTTGTTTAACACCTCTATAGTTCACGAGTTATAAGCCAGAACATAAGAGTGTATGTGTCTCTTTACAGATGGCTGCGTTTAACAAGCTAACATTTAAGGGGGGCGCTGTTGTGTCTGTGATCCTTGCGCTGCTAGTACTCTACAACTTTCGCCAGGAGTCAATCAAAGAGGTCCCACAAAAACCAAGGTATAACCCACTCTGTGTCTGTGTGGGAGTGTTTGTGTCCTACTTAGTATAAAACAGTAAATGTGTTTTGCCAGGGTTACAATGGCAAATACTATATATATATATATATCTATATATATATATATCGTTAATGTTATATATATTTTATATATATATATATATATATAGTGCACTGTAAAACCCTGGATAGGATACTATAATATATATATACTATAATATATATATATAGGATACTATTATATATATAGAGTTGTCTATATATATATCGTTA
>JAPZDV010000009.1:20184915-20203183 GCA_029814665.1 Acanthurus lineatus | reverse complement strand
ATTGAGGGAAAACTCTTAGTTAATGGCTTACTGGTTGTAGAATATAGCCATGCAGAATAAGGCATTAATAAGTACTTAATAATGACTAATAAAGAGCCAATATGTCACTAATTTGAATGCTAATAAGCAACTAGTTAATGGTTAATAGGTGTACCTTAAAATAAAGTGTTACCTTATTGTTTTGCATATGTAAATTAAGAGTATTTCTGAGAGCTTCTTGTATTTGTTCGGTCTGAATCTCTTGCAACACATGATGCAATTTTTCTGGATCACTCTCCTCCATCTCCTCAGGACAACATCTGTATTATCCAGACTGCTGTTAGCTTCACCTAACTCTCCTCTGCAGTATCCTATCCAGGGTTTTACAGTGCAGCCATTGACCTCCACTCTCATACCAGGTATGAGATCTAAAAGCAGTGTCTACACTTCATTACAGACTGTCGCATCGGCAGTTAGAGAAGGTTGGGTTTGTCATCGGAGAAACTAAAAAATATCTACTATCACACACTCTGTCTCAGCCTAGAATATCAGGTAAAATGAACAATATCATATCATCTTAAAGCACAAATGAGCTAAGATTTCATTGGTGTCACTGCACATCCTAAAAATGTTAAGTTAGAAAAGAAATGATACAGTGTAAGTGGAACAACATGAAAACACAAGGTTTTGGATTTGGGTGGAGTGGCAAAGATGAAGCTGTGGATTATCAAAAGGGGCTGAATCACACAGTTACTGAAGTTCACCATTATAAGGGCAACCTACAGTGAAATGAATGTGTGCCGTTCCATGAAAGAATAGTATGAAAGTATGAGGCCATTTTGATTTCAGGATTAGCACTTCATGCAGGACAGAGGCGCAGTTACAAGGTTGGTTTGATCCCACATTTTCAGCAAATTGACTCATCATTCTCGCCCAGATGAACATGGTACAGATGGCTGCTGAATGTTCTACACTTTATAAATAATAATAATAATATGTTTTCATAATAATTGGCTTGATGCTAGTATTGCTGTTAGAGACACAAATGCTCATGACATGAATGAACAAATTTTCAGCAGCCATCTTGCTGTAAACCACGGAGATGATGGCAGAAAAGCCTCTGCAACTTCTGGGCACAGGTCCTTCAAATGCTATAGTAGATGCATATGGATTTTGAAAGCAGATGTTCAGGGTTTGAATTTGAATTTTTTATGTCTTAAAATGTTGTATTATTTTCTTTATAGCTATGTTCCTGTGACTATGTCAGGGGCGCATCCTTTTCCTCAGTAGTCTAAATTTTATTGTGAACTATGAAATCATCACTTGCTTTCAAAATCTCCAAACCAATGGAGCCCAACTTTAATCCGCCCTGCTCTGACAGCCTGTGCTGGCTGTGCACAGAAAGTTCTACAGCAACTTAGCTGCTCCTTCCTGCACAGACAGCAGGGGCTGTCTGTGTTGTCTCTGATTCTCTGATTTTGTGGCTGTGGTGTTGGACTTGCCTACTTCCATCTTCAGGGGATTAATTCATCAAGAAAAATAACTTAAGAAATATAAAAGAGCCTCTTTGCACACAGACTCAGCTCCCTGGCATAAATGGTTCAGGAGATGAATCCTTCTTCATGCTAAATGCTTCTTTGAGGTCTTGAAATGAGACAATTCTTTATCTCTCTGACTGCTTTATCTCATTTGAATCCCTGGCAACTACATGAGGGTTGGACTGGGGAGCGGAAACCCATGTCAATGCTTTCATTGTTGATGCTGATGTTAATGCTCTATTTCATTTACCTACTTTATGTATTTTGAGCAATGTGTGTGCACTCTGAGTGCTCTTTAGTTTACTCAGGTCTGTCTACTTCAGGTGTCCTTGAGTGTGTCCAAAGGCATTCTGGCCACGGAGATTCTGACTAAAGAGGTTACAATAAAAGGTGAGGTTCCAATATGAGAAATAATTCCATCAAAACTGTAGTTGTAATTCTTAAACACTGTAGGTATAAATAATCCTGATTTGTTTGACCAGAAAAAGCGAGCAACAGCATACAATATTTGATTTTTATACCTCAGTGCTGGTGAGCCAGGGCCGGAGGTATTATGAGTTTTGGTTGTTACAGCACTCCTGGATAGTTTGTGTTTTTTGTAAGGAAAGACACAACATAAATTGCATTTTGAGTCAATTTTATAAGAAGGCACAAGCCATTAAGACTTTGCATATGTAAAACACTTTGCATATCCAAAATACTTGACAAAAGAGAAAACACAATTGGAACTATGGCAAAGTGTTTTGGATATGCAAAGTGTTTTGGATATGCAATTCATCTGATACACACTAGCCACCATCTTTTAGTACTGTTGGGTATTGTTCCATTCAGATAAATATTTTCATCTGTTGTTGCCGGTCAGATTTCGGTTTGGCATGCTGCGCTTTCAACATATTATTTTAAAATGCAGTACCTCCGAGGTTATTCTGGAGAGTGTTAATAATGGACAGTATTTGTCATTATCTTTTATTATAGCAATAATATCAAACATATATACAAAGCAGGCATATTTGTCCAATACCATATTGATAAGAGTTGTAAAAACTTTAAAAATGTCCTTTAACGGTATATTTAAAGAAGATAAAAAAGAAGTGTGATTAATTTGCAGTTAATTGCGAGTTAACTATGGATAATCGTTTGATTAACTGCGATTAAATATGATAAAAACCATTATACAATGAACTCATTTCATGTTGTGGCTGAAATAACAGGTAATGGTGAGGAGCAGTTGATCATGGAGTCAAGCAGCCTGGAGATTCTCAACAATCTGCTGGCCAAAGTGTCCTATACCAGCTCTATCTACCATGTACACACTGGAGACCTCGGTAAGAATCTGAGAAATTGGAACTAAACAAAACAGACAGAATCTATATATGATCTTTATATCTGAATGTGGTTGTAAAAGCATATCCTGCATAAGTCCTGATGAATAAATTAATGATTAAAAAGATAACAAAAACAGTTGTCAGGCATAAATGTATGCGTCTGTGTCTTTAGTGAACTATTTACCACAGAAGATGCTTGTGCAGTCTGTTGGTAGGTTAACTCGTAGCTCAATCTGTTTATCTGTCCTTTTTTCATACCTAGCATCCTTCAAGTTTGAGAGCCATGAAGCCGTGTTTCCCATTACCATCAAACAGCCTCAACTGCCAGTTCTGTACGACATGGGAACAGGTGGGAGAAAACTTAATGTGGTGGTCCTTGGGTCAAAAGTCAAGTAAACTGTATTTAATAGTGGCAGGAAAATGCTGCTTCTCGGCTAAATTGAACCAATGAAGTGTTAATCATTGATGTATTGCAGGTGAATGACAATGAGCAACACAAATGATGTCTGGAAGACTAATATATTTCTGCAAACAAATGTAAAGCGCTCAAAAAAAACCAGCTTGCATCTCTTCTTTTAACAGTGTACTGTAATTGAGTGTGATAAAAAATTTGCTCCGGATAATGTATCACTAAACTTACAGCCTTGTCATTGTCACTGAACTGAATCTTATCTCCTTATTTTTCTCTTCTAATATCCATTTGTGTCCTCTGTCTGTCAGATATCAGCTCTCAGGTCACCATCACAACAAAGACATTCCTGCGCTACGCACAACTCAAGGTGTTGTTGAGCAGCATCCGGCGTTTCTATAGCAACATTACAATCATAATTGCAGATGACAGCTTTCAACCAGAGATCATTACTGGAGAGCACATCCAGCACTACATAATGCCTCCAGCACAGGTATTCACACAGGCATGCACACACACGTGCACATGCACGCAGTTATTTTTATTCACACATATACCATACCCTTAATTTTTTTGGATTGAACAGACAAAAAAAAACAAAATTTACAGTTCTTATAGTTTTATTTGACAAGTGGGAGCAAAATTGTTTCAATCAAATCTGACTTTTCAGAAATGTATTAAGTAAAGACAACTGATTAATCTGACAGATACATTTTAGTTCTTGATCTTAAGTCCTTAACCAAATCAAAAATGCAGTTATTTTACGCTGTATACATTTATTTTAGAAGACAGTAGTATCTTTTCCCAGCTCTCTTTTACATTAGCAATTAAGCTGTTTGCAAAAAAAAGAAAAAAAGAAAAATTTGGTCAATGTCTAAATGTAAGCAGGTATATACAGGAGGGTAAAGATCTTATGACGTATATATTTGACAACAAAAATTTAGGAGAAAACATAAAATCACTGTCAGAGCTGTTATCATTTGATTGACAAGTTAGTGTCTATACCGTTCTCTCTCTGTGTCTATTTCTTGCTCATCCTCTTTCTTTCTCTTACTCTCTCCCTCCCCTTTCAACCAACTGGCCTCATCAGATGGTTGCCCATCTCTGATCCTGGATCTGTATCGAGGCTTCTGCCTGTTAAAAGGAAGTTTTTCCTTGCCACTGTTTCCAAGTGCTTGCTCATGTGTGAATTGCTCTCAATTGTTGGGTCTTCATAAACTGAATTATAGAGTGTTTTCTAGATCTACTCTATTTGTAAAGTGTCTTGAGACAACTTTTGGTCACGATTTGGTGCTATATTAGTAAATTTAACTCGACTTGCCTTATTTCATATTATCTATCAAGAGTCGGCATTGCATTGTGTGCATCATCTGAAACTTCAACAATGTCCAAAGATTGTGAAAGATTCCAGATGTGAGGATGTTTCCCTCTATCAGGGCTGGTTTGCTGGTAGGAATCTGGCTGTCTCCCAGGTAACCACTAAGTACTTCCTGTGGGTGGATGATGACTTTGTGTTCACAGAGAAGACGAAGATAGAGAAACTGGTGGAGATTATGGAGGCGGTTCCTGAACTGGATGTGGTGAGAATAAAATGGGTCATTTCTGTTTTGACTTATCTTAAGTAAAATCTGATAATAAAGTATTTGGAAAAGAAATCTGTCTGAAAGTCGGTTGCATATATTATGAACTGCTGATCTGATTTCATCACACTCATCACTCAATATTACTGAGAAACCAAGGGAGTGCAATGGTGAATTTGTTAGAACTGGTCAGATACTGGCACTTTAACAACAAACTTTATGTTTATCTTGTACTTTATGTCTTTTGGATCCTGAGGGTTTAGACCAATAAATACATATGAGACATTACCATTTGCATATAAGTAGAATTTCCACCATTTTGAACTCTGTTTTTGTTTTTGTTACTCCAACTAAAACCCTTGAATAATCATCACAAAAGCAGTACAGCACATTTATGGACCAAAATGGAAAAAGTTACTTACAAATTGTTGCCATAGCAGCATCATTTAGCTATACTGAAAGGAGCGTGTCTGTCTTTATGTATTTATGTATGTACAACTGTCCTTGGCATGCTGATAAGGACCAAAGGGAGTACAGTGTGGAGAGTGAAGTTGATTAAATGAGCAGTTCTTGATGCTGCAAGCAGAACTTTCAGAAGTTAAACCTTTCCCAAACTGGCGCTGCACCAGTTTTATTAAATTGTTATTAAGTGTACTGTTACTGTAGACACAGTCTTTTTTTCTGTCATTTTCTTCATTGATGTCCTGTAGTTTTATGTTCCAAAAAGGACTTCGATGTTCACATCAGGGTAGAGAGTTAAAATCTTAAACTGCCAGATCTGTTTAGCTCTTTGGCACCTGTTTTTCTGTCCCAGCATGCATTAGGATTGAGGAAGTTGCACAGTCGACTGGTTTATAACCAGCTCTCTGGTCTCTCTGTTCTTACAGCTTGGTGGTTCAGTTCAAGGAAACCAGTTTCCCTTCTCTCTTCTCTATGAGGGAGGAGAGGAAATGGAAGGGGGCTGTCTGAACAGGAAGTCGAACGGGAAGTTTCACTCACTTCCTGGTTACCCACAATGCTATCTGGCCAGTGGGGTGGTCAACTTCTTCCTGGCTCGTACAGATGCTGCACTGAGGGTGGGATTTGACCCAAAGCTTCAGAGGGTGGCGCACTCAGGTGGGTCCAGACAGACAGAGTTTAGATTTGTGACACCCTTCCGGGTTTTGTTGACTATGATACAAGCTTGTGTTGTTCTGGTTGTATCTGAATCTAGAGTTCTTTATGGATGGGCTGGGCTCCTTGCTGGTTGCCGGCTGTGGCCACGTGTCCATTGACCATCAACCCAGAAAAGCAAACAAACAGTACGGACAGTTCAGACATCCTCCAAAAAGTGACGAGAAGTTCAAACTGCAGCTTCACTTCTTCAAGAACAACCTGAAGTGTGTCCGATATGGATAGAAGAGGACTAAAAGACACTGAAGTCACTGATTGTAATTACAGATTAACTTGCCCAGACGATGGTATCACCATATTTTTCTGTTTAATTAAATCACTTAATTTTATATGAATCTTTACTACTTGTTCTTTGGTCCTCTCCTATTAGTTTTATTGGTAACCTGAAAGAAAGGATTTGTTTTTAGAATGTGTTGTAATAAAATAACAGTGCAATGTAATATCATGACAGTGGTGCCCCCACTTAATGACCAAACAACAAGTCGAGAAAACAGTTTTTCAAACCTCATTTTGGATGTGAGTTAGAGCATAAATATTTCTGATCCATTGTTATAGCCCTCAAAGTGTTTTTCTTAGACAAATTTAACCAAACTGCTTTGTTTTGCATGATTTGCATTTAAACCTGCTGAGTAGCAGAAAATTTTGTTATGTTGTGCATTTCACATTTTGAACTGAGAGAAAAAGAAGGAGTAGTTTGCACTTTGTTCTTTATGAAATACAATGCCACACATAATCTTATATATCATGACCACCAAAGAAACTAAATTTGCTTTATTTTTTTCTTGGTCATGTAATTGGAAAGTATGTAACTGATTACAAACCATTGTATAAATTGGTTGGAGCACTGCTTTAACTTTAGCAGCCTGTTAGACACTCTGTGTTTGCAGTGCATCTTACCTGCTAACATTTAGCAGCTGTTTAAACACACCCTTTAAACCAATTTTACAATTAAGACCAACTTTCTGAAAAACAAACATTTTCTTGACAGTGAATAAATCATATTTTACAATTCAGCAGGCATGAAAATTCTTAATTAGGACCTTATAAATTATTGTTCTACAAAGGGGAGATGAGATACAAAAAGTGGGCGTTCGAGATACATGTTAGGACAAATTAGAATACCAGATGTAGAATGAATATATTTAGAGCTTTTCACAGTGACTGGTTCACTTTGAGCCTCATGAGCCCACATGGAGCTTATTATTGTAAGATGCTTAAAAAAAATAATTGGTTTATGAGTTAAAACTGTTAATTTTTTAATCATTTCTGTTACATGAATTTGTAACATGAAGAAATTGAGATGCATCAAGATGCATTTGTTATTGTTTGTATCATCACAGTGTCAGATCTGAATCAAATCCCAAGCCGCCTAGAGATTACTATCCCTAAGAAGTAATGACAATGGATGAATGCTTTTTACTTATTTTGCATGTTCAGGATTTATCATTAGGTTATGTGGTTTCAAATCTCTGTGCATTATACCGACGCTCTGACAGCAGTCCAGAGCCTGCAGACATTAATTTGCTTGGTGCTAGAGTTGTGTTTGATGAAGGTAAAAATGGTTTATATGTGACACTGTAGTCAAGTTTGTCCTGTTTACTTTAAAATGCAGCACAAATATGTTTTTACATGGTCAGTATGCTTTTGGATGCTGTTTGTTACACGGCTTGCCATCAGAGCTCAACTGGGCTCCATGGAGGCTCAGCTAGTGTAAACTGGACCTAACATCTGCACCAATCGTCACTACTTTAATACCTCTGTATGGATAAAAAACAAGTTTTATGCTTTTTTTGTGCCTGTTATCTCTGTCTTTCTTAAAAATCAATATGAAAAGCACTTTGAGTTGCCTTTATGTATGAAATGTGCAATTTAAATAAATTTATCCTGTCAAATATTTGCAACATTCCCACTTTCTATCTAGCAACATCATGAGCTCAAACTCCTCATTTTTTTGTTTCTTTATTATAACTTAAGACCTGCATTATAGGATTCTACCTGCCAAAGCCAGTTTTAAATTAAATTATATTAAATGCAGTGTGGTGTACACACATGGACAGACATAAGCCACTTTTATTTGGCCTAAACTACAACAGAACTGCAGGAAAATACACTGAAAACACTGCCTTACTAGTCTTGGTGACAGACGTTGACAGTGGCTAGAATCAACACTCCATGTTCTACCTTTTAATAATGGTTCACTGATACAATAACTGTATCAGCTGTATGTTGACTTAATAAAATAAATGATGATTGGTACACACTGTACTGGACCGCTGACAAGTTCATTCTCTTTAGTTTTGTGTGCAAGAAAATAGTATCAGTATCAGTAGTAGTAGTAGTAGCAGTGGTTTTAGTAGCTGTATGCTGCCTTTCTGATTATCCCTCTTAAAAAAATCTTGTTAAAATGTTGCCCCCTATAGGTGGGGATTATTTTGTAACCTAAAAGTTTAATTGTTTCTTATCTCTTTTTAGGTCACTTCTCAAAATCAATTCAATCATACACAGTAATTCCCTTAACTTTGTCTTATTGTAGGTTGAGCACATTGTTATTGCTGAGAAAATGTCCTATCTTGTAGCCTAAACTTTTACTGTCTTTTACAGTGCTGTCTCTCAAACACTTCTCAGAAAGAAAACTTCATCCATGCCACATTTGGGCCAACTCTCAAAAGTATCTTGTAACCTGTCTCTGGTTTGGATTGACCCTGTCTAACAGGCAGAGCAGGGCCACATCTGGATCCCAACATATCTGTGAGTGAGCCAGCAGAAATGTAACCCTTTTTGGTTTCTAGAGATCTGCAGCCATCTTAACAGCTTAAATAAAATACTTGTACATCCCTCCCAAATTTTGATTTCTGCTAGTTTCATACAGTTTATTTATATGACAGTTACACTAGAAAAGCTGCAGCAAAAAAGCCCTCTTGGATGCATCTGTGGTGTGTGGAAAATGCCTGATGTGGTGTCCATGATCAGGAATTAATGGCCAACACTGAGGCCAGAACCATCATCCAAATTCATAAACTCTTCATGATGGACACTTTAAAGGGTATTAAACTGCATTAACAAAGTCACTTGCCAAAGAAAAGGTAAGACTCCATTTCTCTCTCTCTTTCTAATATATATAATATGTACATGTATATAAAATTTGTAAATGAATAAATCAAATATAGAATGTGGAGTTTTTGTGCCTTCTAAAACATATAGGCTGATATGAGCAATAATTGTTTTAACATTTACTGTCAGCTAAAGATTAATTACGTTGGCTCAACCGTATGCAGTAAGTTACAGCAACTAGAAATTTGGTCATATCCATTATGCTAAAAGTACGTTGGCAGCGTCTAAATTCTCTCAATCCCAGAGAGGGGAGACAATTTATTCAAGGTAAACAAAAGTTATGCAGTGCCAATTCAACCAAGGATGGGTACAGTTTTGCCATTAATGCATCAACCTTTTGCTTGCTGGTGTTGGTGCAGAAGTCATTCAGTAAGGCCCAAGTAAAATATCTCGGATCAATTTGCAGCAAAGCGGTCAGTTATCACTTCAGTATTTAATAAAGAGCTTATCTTGAGTACTGCTGAAGGGTTAGAAAGGAAATGAAGCCAATGTCAACAAGTGTTTAACTGGCCTGCACATAAGTTAAACAGCCAAAGGAATTAATCTTCAGCTGACAGTAAATGTTGAAAGAATTAACAACCTGAAACATTTATGGCTCATATAAGCCCATATGTTTTAGAAGGCACAAAAACTCCACAATCTATATTTGAATTATTCATTTACAAATAATTCCTCACAAATTATGAAATCTAAGTAAAATAGATTTAAATTTTTCATTTTTAATAAAATAACTGGTTATCCAGTCCATGCAGTACGCTATAGTTTAGGAAACTAATTTTAAAAATTAAATTATATGTACATTGAAGAAATAACATGACTAAGAACTACTTTTTTGAAAATGCCATTCAATGAGCGGCATTTGTAATATTAGGACATGAACAGCTTAAAAACCAGACATATTATTAAAATATCATAGAGTACCAAATACTAAGCTGAAAATAAAATGTAATAAAAATGACATTCAGGGGCTCAAACGCTTCCGATACAGTAGGTGGCAGTATGTCATTTTTGTGTTTGTTTTAAGAAGAGATTTTCCGGTTCAGGTGAGGTCATTGAAGCAGCTGATTACTCAAACAAGACATGGCTGAAAAAGGAGCAGAAGGAACCGCGAAAACAACACAGACAGCGGCAGAGAAACAGCACCTTCGCCGCCGACAGGAGCTCGACTACTGGAAGAAAAATGCAGCGCGGCTCCGCAAACGAAACCTGCTGACCGGCCTGGCTATCGGAGCGTTTGTGGTCGGCATGTGTATCCTTCACATTCCTGCTCAGACAGATGTCACAGGCTTTTACACTAAAACTATATGAAGTGTGTCCATTATTCAGGGTCTCGAATAGGAAACATGAAATAAAAGAGGGACATAATTTTCAAATTACTTTGTTCCTTTTATGTTTTTTTTTTTTTTTTATCAAATGTGCTTAGCTCAGTCACACAGGCTACTTCATTATAACTGAAGAATCTTATAAGTAACATATAAGATGCAAGTTTAATCCAAGAACACAAAGCAATTTCTTAACACTGTCGGGCAAAGCTTACATGAGAAGTTTAATAATAATAATAATATTTAAAAAAAAAACAGTACCATCAGCAAAAACAGTGGTTCGTTTAAAATTTCAGCAGTGGTTAGTTGCAACATGAACTCCCTCACAATGTCAATTTCTGTCAATAAAGGAGTTTTATCTGTAGTAATAAAAAAATCACATACAAAATAGCGTGAAGTAGTGGGTTAAAGAGCAAAATGAAATGATGGTGAAAGTGATTCAAATTAAGTTCTGAGGGGCTGTGTACTTCTGCTGCTTGTGTTATAGTCAACATTCTGTGTGTTCACAGGCTGAGACACAGACGGATCACACTGTTGTGACAAATATTTATTTTTTATTCATTTATTGTATTTCTGATGTCTAGGAGACTGGATACAGATACAGGCTGAGCAACCACATTAATTCAGAACAGTGAATGGAAAACTTGAATGGAACTTCTTGCGAGGTGTCTCTTGATGGTGTTATGTGGGTTATAATCCTGAACGTTTGCTCCTGATGGGGAACTTTGAATAAACATATGAAGTGTGGCGTTCATAGCCCATATTAGATTATTTGCTGACACATTCTTGTTCTTTGTTTTCTTAATCTGTTTTGCACCCTATAGGTCAGGTCTGACTTTCCAGTATGATAATGGTACAAAAAATGAAAACAAAAATTATCTGATCAAAATAAACAAGGCAGCCTGGGTGTTTTTCATATTTTTCCTTTAACCTGTAGTTGTCCAGTTAGCTACACCATCCTGTCCGTCAAACAGGAGAGAATCATGGAGGAGCTGGATGATGAAGCCAAGATCCACATCATCAGAGGGCCACGGACGGGTGCCAACTCTTGATGCCTCTGACCATGAACTTTCTTTGACTCTCTGCTTCCTGAACACAGAGTGAGAGAGCCTTATGTGTGACTTTGATAGACTGTGCGGCAGTGTCATACTGAGCGGCATGTGAAGAGTTGTGTCAGCCGACCTGGTACCTTCTCGTTCCACCTGCAACTTCAGTTTATATCCTTACAGGACCTCACAGATTTTCGTCATTGTTTCTGTTTTGTTTGGAAATAAGAAACATCTGGTGCTAAATTAACTTGTTTGTGAACTGATTTCTGCAGTAGATGTAGCCGGCATTGAATCAAGCATATCCTCAACAAGCTGTTGGAAAAAAAAAACAGTTTATTTCCAAATAAAGTTTATTTAAAGATCTTTCCTCAAGGGGACTCCTTTATTTTGTTCATAATAATAGAGGAAAAAAGGATCAGTGGACTTTTATACATTTGTTAGGTGGAAATCCACCATTATTGACTCTGCTTTCATCTCTAGTTTGTTTAGTCCTTATCAGCTTCTGAGAAAAATCCTTGGCTTTATCTAAATGCTTCAGTATGTTAATGTCATACCTTTTTACTGAAAACAGCTGCTTGTTCTGGAGAGGTAAGTGAGAGCGGTTAGCCTGAACAAAACAAAATCAATTTTACAAATTGATTTGTAAAATCAAAACAGTGCACTGAAAGATGCTAAAACGCTGTGTATAACAGAGGGGAACTGCAGAGTGACGTGAAATTACATTTGGAGTTTCATTATGAGTGCCTTCTTGTGCCACACACAATCATATTTCACATTTATCTAATTATGAAGTCTTATTTAGCTTCTGATAAAGTTTGTCCATTATGGCCCATAATTAATGCAGCCGTAGATAACAATGCTTCAGAATATGTTTATCCTAAAATGCAATGTCTCCATTGGTCCAACTTAAGCAGTGGGGTCTGTGGTTTGATGAGGGTTTCATTTCAGTGGTTGAAGTGTCATGCTCACATACATCTGCAATTGTACTACTGATGGGATTTGCTCCCCCATGTTTTGCAGTCATAGGTCCTTTCATCAAGGTTGTCCTGCACAGGGATCTTCACACTGTCTGGTGAGCCCTTGGCACAGATAAAGCGAAACTCTGAAGTCAACAGACCTGCATTGATTCAGAGCACAAAACATCTTCTGCCACTTTTTTATACTGAAGTATTGAAAAAGGTTTTGAGTGACCTGGATAAATGCTTGAGCATGTCACATTCACTTTAGAGAAGTATTTTAGTTAAGATGAATGTAGTTCTCAGGATATAGCTCTCTTCCTCCCCCTACTGGTAACTGGACCAGACTACATACAGTAGTTTCTGAATTTACAGGGAATGTCATGTAGTATAAAGTCCACCAGGGCACAGCATGGAAGATGAGATGATGGTTGGCCACCACTTCAAATTGTTTTCTTGTCTTTTACTCTCTCTCTAATTCTCTCATGGCATGCACTGGAGGAAAATATAGTTTCTTCTTGTATCTCACAAGATATCCATTATGACAATGTTTCCATTGAACATTGTAATATTTGGTTTGGAAAAGCTGTTACAAAGCTTTTCCAAACTTTTTGTGAAGCTGAAAAATTTCCTGCAGAAGACCTCTTTATCACTGATCTTTAATAATAGGGGTCTGTTATTTTCAGTGAGGTCTGTCACTTTTGCTCAGTAAGAAAACAGGGTTGTTCATTCATTAGGAGATATTGATGACAAGGAGGGCTTATGGTTCTTCCAGTTTATCAAGAACAGTTGCAGTCTGCTAGGTACATATGTTGTTTTTTATTTACAGCAAAGAGCAGTCTGCTAGGTGTGTCAGATACCATGACATTATTCTTTATCCACAGACCTTTTTCATAAGCTGATTACCACATAAACAGAATCCAATGGTATGGTTATAACATTATAAACCTTTGGACCTTATAGACATTGAAAACTTAATAAAACCTTCATATGAATCATTTATATTTAAAAGAATATGGAGAAGGGATGTTACAGAGTTAACAGAGGTCTGTGACTGGAGCTTTGTATGGACTGATATTAAGTTTCCCTCACAAAATTAAGATCACCAGCTAATTCATTGTTAATTTTGCACATAGAAATTATTTGTCTCCTGGTGCACTTCACATCGTGGAAATGATCAGTGATGCCCTGTGTGGCCTGGTAATGTCTACCTGTTGCCCATTGCTGGAATAATGTTGCTGTTACATTGTCAGATCTTGTTTTAAACAGAGTCTCTGCAATAATTTCTGTGATGGTTTTGAATGACCTTTCCTCATTGTGAATCCCTTAATATCACTAACATGTAGTGCTTACAGGATTTAAAGCAGCTAAGTATTAAAACCACCACATTCAGTGAATGTTTTTTTTCTTCCATTGATAAAAAATAATTTTATGATAAAATAAGCTGCAGAGGGGTTTCTCTCCTTTTTTGCAATCATTTTATAACTTGGGATCAACAAATGTATCTAACTAACTGAACTTATTAAGAGTAAAAGGTGGAGAGCGGAGAAGAAATTCTGTTTACTGTCACATTTAAGTTTTTTGTGTGTCCTTTTTTGTGTCTGTCCCTGTGCTGATCCTAAAGGTGTTCATGTTGGCATTAGCTGGATGTGAGTATTGATATTTTTATTGATCAACCTTTGTGCAACAATGTCAATCAATGCCATTTTTTTTCAGGTTTTTCAGGATGGTTTTGACTGGACAATGTATTGCGTTATTGCTGGTGATTAGTGTGTATCTGTTGGTCCTGCAGGTGGAAACAACAATTTTTATTTTAGTTTTTACACAGTGTGTGATTGTATGTGCTTGAACTGTTCTAGACCAACCAAGAAAATAAATGAATTGTTTGATTAAAATAATAATAATAAATGCTGTTTAGAGATGTACAATATGAGAAAAAAGTGTATGGAAGACACTGGACATTAGAACTACTTTGGATATTATCAGGAGAATCCCACCAACCCAAAATATCACTACTGTGTTCAAACTGCATCTGTTTATTTGGTGTGTTTGCACTTGCATACTGATTAGACAACACCAGATGTCACCAGTGTTACTATTTCTGTCTTTATTTAATAAAAAAATTAAAATGATTCAAATGATTCATAATTTGCTGTAATAACAATATGAAAACACTGTAAATAATATATTAATATTTAAATGATGGAACCATTCTGTGGTTTCTATGGAACACAACACATTCCATTCATGATGCATCAAAGGCACTAAAGTCTCAGAATTTTGTACAGAGTCATCTTAACCTCAGAAGAAACACAGACATTTCTACATCTACACAAGCTCTACATATCATCGAGACTTTGCTTGCAAGAAACAAATAAAGAAAGATAGCTTACATGAATCCCATTAACCATTAGTACATAAGCCTGAGTTCAACGAGAATACAGAGTAACTTTGCAGAAATAGACATATCTCAGTAACTTCACTTATATTGAGTTTCTTAAGTTTGTACAACTTAAACAGCATTATGGCATCAACGATGAAGCAGAATTACAACCTTCTGACCTCTGGGAAAGATCAAGGTAAGAATTAAATCCTGCAAAAAAGATGCAGCCTCATACGATATTAATCCAAAGGTCAACAGGTGGTAATTGATCTTGAGTTGGTGTCTTTAGTTATTGCTCAGATTCCTTTGTCTTCTTTATTTATACTGACAAAAATTGTATTTCTAATGTTAAAGCTGTGACTTGATAAAAAATGTCCAGTGTGTACAGTTAGTCACACATTAAAAAGTTAATTTTTTGCACACTGCTCTTGGATTGAGGACATGTATTGGATCAATACAAACCAACATTTCAGTTCCAAAAGACAATCATTAGTGTAGAGTCTTCGTTCTGTTTTGAGGTTCAAGTCAGTTTTGACTTTTACTTTTTTTTTTTTTTTTTTAATATGCTTTACAGACATTTTCTGTGTCCATAAAACTAATGGTAAAACTAATAGTGCAAACTTGTATGTTTTTTAATAGAAGTTAGCAATGCTTTGTAGAATTGTAAAGACAAGGACCGACCACCAAAACCACTCTGTGCTGTTTCACATGCTGATTTCAAAGACTGAAAAGAAATATATGACACGTAGAAAACCACTTTCTCCCAAAACAAATTTGCTGTTCCAAATAAGTTGCATAAAGCCTAAATTTTTGGAGCTAGGTTCTTCTACCGCACTGTGTCTCCTGGTTACTGCTTTTGGGAGTGACAATACGTAAAATATCTTGAATTCATTCCACAAAACACATGTGAGGGTGCACTATGTCATGATGTAAATAATGAATACAAATAGATTAGATTTTTTTTATTCTTTGTTATATTAATCTTTAACTTTTCCACTTTCAACAAGCCACACAGGCATTTTATCATAAAAGAAACAAAGGATGAGGCCAATCTGTAGATATCATTGAAAGAGTTGAGTTTCCAGTGTGAAGGCTACTGAAAAAGATACAGTTAATTGGGACATATTAACATTGTTGTATTAAGAAATATTTGAATCTGAATAGGTCTTTGAGTAAAGGTTTCAAAATGCTTTTTTCATAAATCAGTTTTGGTTTGGTTCTGTTAGCAGTCTCGTCACTCATCTGTCGGATCAGTGGCTGATATATGTCAATGTATTTTGTAAAAGAAGAAACCAAGAGCAGTTGACACTTACATGTTTTTTTGGATCTTTTTCCAGAAAACAAGATCAGAGTGAGGACCAGAAAAAGGAAGGCCAGTGTTGACAGGGAGACAAATAAAAAGAGACACCGTGGGAGCAGCAAAAACCCCTCCACCTGTCAACCTGGCAGTGTGTCCACTGAGGATGTGAGGGCTCGGCCAAGCAAGAGGAAGGCCAGCCCCGACCCAGAGGTCCCTGAGAAGAGACAAAGGGTCTGCAGCGAGACAAAAGCTTCCACCACCAGCACCATCCAACCTCAGGAGGTGTTGGTGGAGGATGTGGAGGCTGGACAGCCCAAACAGAGGGAGGAGGACTCTGACCTGAGACAGAGCTCCTCCCAAAACACACCCCCTGAGGTGAACACCAGCAGAGGTAAGCTGATGGTCTGAAAGGAAATGATATCTTAGTATAATATAAGCAATCACACACAGATTATGTATATGATATATGATATATGATATGTATATGATATAATAGGTATATTATATGTATTTAGAAAGAATTCCTAGTTACTGTGATCATTTATCTTCTCCATATTGATCTTAACTACACTGTAAGAATAAGTTCAGTTAAGGCTAATAAGAGTCTTTATCAACATGAATTAAAATTAAGTCTTCTAGCACCAAATTTATCCTCTCACAGCCAGTACGGACAATGATTCCAGTTAATCTCTCAATGTGGACAGCATGGCGTGGAAATATGTGCAGACTTTAAAAAGCTGTTCATCAAAGGATATGTATGACATTTTGGAAAATAAGCTTGTTTGCTCACTTTCCAAGAGTTGGATGAAAAGATCACTGCTACTCTCATTTCTCTGTTCTAAATATGTCTCTTAGTTTTAAGCTAGCTAGCAAGAGACACTTACCACGTCTAAAGTTCACTTTGCATTGTTTGAAATGAGACTAGAAGTTACACTTAGTCACATTGCTTATACTTTTCTAAGAGCTGCCGTGAAATTAATAACTGTTTGTGTTTGTGCAGCTGACTTTGAGGCAAAGTATCAGCACCTCAACAAGATCGGACAAGGAGGTTTTGGATCTGTGTATGCTGGTGTGCGCATTAAGGATGCACTTCCAGTCAGTATTACATACACTTTACCTTTCAAACACATATTTACACACAATGAACCATGTACCACATCCAATGAATGTGTAGACTAAAGTACTTGTGTTTGTGTACTGTAGGTGGCTATCAAGTACATGAGAGGACCAGTTGTGGAAACCGAAATGAAGGTAAGTAAAATAATTACAATAACATTTTCTGCATCAGAAGTTGATTGTTCAGCTTCTCCTCAGCTTCCATGTTCCTTGATTGTGCATGAGGATGACAACAAATCTGTTGTTTTCCTTTTGGGTTTTTCAGGAAATAAAGATCCCTCTGGAAGTGGTCCTCATGCAGAAAGTCTCAGGTGGACCAGAGTCAGTTGGGAAGTGCGTTGCTGTCTCCCTCTTGGACTGGTACTACCTGGACGAGGAGCTTATCCTGGTCATGGAAAGACCAGTTCCCTCCTTAGACCTATCACAGTACCTTCAGGCCCAAGGAGGCTGTTTGGAAGAAAATGAAGCCAAGGTAGGACTATTGTAGCTGGGTGGTGAATATTTGTGAGTGAGTGAGTATATCAGTGTGCAATTCAAAAGAGTAAATCAGGTCTTTTTGGCTGTTCCACAGAAGTTTTCTGTTTTTTTAAGAGGTTTAAACTGTGGTTTTATTCCACTGCAGTTAAAAGTTAAAATTGTTAGTTTTTTTTTTTCATTTAAATACTCATTTGTCAGAAAATCACTGCTAATAAACAGGGAAAATTCTTTGATTCCCAGTGACATGAGTCAAAAGTGCAAGTACATTTAAACCAAGCTATGTAAAGTGTCAATCCTGTTAGCAAAGCTAACTGACTTTTTATTAATTTATTACTCCAACAAGCTTTATTACCCATCCCCTTTTGTCTGAATGAAATAACATACAAAATGAGCAGAAAGCCAGTGACAACATAGAACAGCATAGAAAGAAAATATAAAATTTCTCTCACCAAACAACCAGTTAGCAAGTTAGCAGTTAGCTTGCAAGCTACAACAGTCTGCCTTCTAACTAAACAAATAGGCCATAGTGACTGTGTTTGTTTCATAAATC
>JAPZDV010000009.1:20164049-20184815 GCA_029814665.1 Acanthurus lineatus | reverse complement strand
TATATATATATATTTATATATATAGTTATATCCACTAAAATGCTGCCTAAACTGCACCACTTATACGATATTCAGATGCATGGCATTTTTAATCTTGGAACAGCTACCATAGTTTCAGGAAGTGGCGCTAAAATAACATTGCAAACAGAAATGGATACAGAAAAGGGACTTTTAAACGGAAAGTTTAGCTTTAAAGTGTTGCGCGATTGTTCTCTGGACAAAACAAAAGTAGTTTGTATTTATCATAAATGTAAAAGGGCAGGGTAAAAAATTTGCGATTAATCGCGATCAAAAATTTTAAACGACTGATAGCCCTAATTTTTTATACATATATTTATAAGAGGCTCAGTTTCAGACTCTGTAGCACTTCAAATGACATTGTCTGACTCCTAAACTGCACCACTTTTACAGTATTCAGATGCATGGCATTTTTAATCTTTCATTGATTTAGATTTTAAAACTGATAGCAATCATTTTTAATTTTAAGAGATAAGCTTATTTACTTTTTTTCTCATGAGTTTTAGGAGTATACTGATACTGCTTTCATATCTGTCTTTTCAACATAAGCTTACAGCAGGCGGCCTGTTAGCTTAGCATAACGTCTGCACAAAAGGAAGAGCTAGCCTGATTCTGTTGGAAGGCAACAAATCTGCCTGTCAGCACATGAAAAGTTTCATACTAAATACTACCTTATTTAATCGGTACAAAATCTAAAGTGTAAAGAGAATAAGAATCCATCAGCATATAGAGGCTAATATCAGCATGCATATAATTGCAGTAGGTTAATGTTTATTATGTTTTAAAGCTATTTAAGGGAATTCAGAAGCAGAAATAATATATCACTCTGGTTCAGTTTCAACGGTTGAAATGACAAAATACAGTTCCTCTTTTGGCATTTTCAACTTAAATGGATGGTTAAAAAATAGAGAAGCAGACAGGAAACAAGAGGACAAAGAGAGAAAGGCATGCACCGTAACTTATCCATAAGAATTTTTCTCCCACACCTCTGGGATGTTTACTATTAGCTGGTATGTTTTGTCCTGCAGATTACTGCACTGTTAGCGTGATACGAAGGACACGGAGAAGTGCCTGCTGTACTCAGAGAACATGTATGTCAACTGTTTGCAATCTGTTCTGTTACTGGACAAACTTCTGATGCATCTATTAAACGTCAGTTTTATTCTGATTTGTCATGAAGACTTTTGATAACAGGATACAAAAAGGATGGGAGCTCCATTATTTTGTGAGCTTCTCCAACGCAGTTTCCTGTAACAGACCTCCAGAATAACCCACACTCTAACTCCAAGCATGCTGTGTGGCAATGGCAGCTGGCCAGCTGGACTGCTCTGTGGTTTTATTTTAATATTAGGACTTTCAGGACAACCTGTGGACAACAGAGAAGACATGCAACTAGTCACTCCTCAGATGGAAAAGGTGTCACAGAAGAGGATGGCGACTTCTCCTTCAAGCACAGAGTATGAGTCAACCTATGCTGTCAAGGTGAGAAAATAAAGGAAATATTTTGGTTAAGAACATAAATGTCGTAAATGTTTTGTTATTCTTGGTGCAGTCACAGTTAAGTTTAATGGTCAAGAAGACATAGAAAGGTTTTACTCGCTACTGTTTATGAAACTGTGGAATAGCTATGTCACAATGTCAATTTTTTTACAAGAACTTTCATTAATGGTATTATCATGAAATCTATAGAAAATTTAAAAAAATAAATCTATTAGTACAATCAATTGATGACTTAATGAAAAATTTGGGAGAGAGAATAGTGAAAATGCAACAGAAGACCTGATAAATCAGGCAAAAGGACATCTGCCACCAATAAAACATCAGCTTGAACCAAATCACTTGCTAGTAACAGGGGGAAAAAATGTGTAACACAGCCACAGGTTGACAACCAACAATTATCATGTGCTGCTTTTATCAGTGCTTTTAACCCTGGTCTCTCAGTGTTCCTGAAGGGGGTGGGTGAACGGGTTAGTGGTGCTGCATCTTTTCCCAGTTACTGTTAATCAGCATTGCAGACTCCGTTGGGACTTACTCACTCCTCTCCTCCTTCTTTCCTTTCCTTGTTTAATGTCAGATGGCAAACAGTGTTTAAGAGCATGACCACCACCCACTATGACAAGCAAAAATGGAAAGACATGAAAAATTTCAACCAGCACATTACTATTTACTATTATTTTACACAATATTCATATTCACTTTTTTAATATCCTGGTTATTGTCAATATTGGCAAATATTGACATCCTGAGTTGAAAGGGACAATTTGTACAAAAAAGTCTGCATATTTAATGTTTTATTAAAATTTTATTTTTTAGCAAGTAGGAGTAGAAAGTAGGCTGTTGTGCATATATTTTGATGCCTTCCTGTAAACAGGTTCAATATCATTTTGCCCAGCATTTTTTTTTTTTTTTGCATCTTCTTCACTTCGAAAATGGGAGTGCTTGCTCCTCCCTGTTCATGTGTGAAAATAGTAAAAGCCACGCCACAACCTCCTCTTGTTTACTGTGGCGAGACTTAACATTAGACACCTGAAAACATGAACATACCAGACAGGTACGCTGTTTGTATATTATTTGCTGTATGAACATCTTATAACACTACTTTGTGCGTGTTGCAGCATTATGTGCATCAGTCCCGGTCGTTGTCTGCTGATGAGCAGGAGTTTGTCCTGAAGAGGAAACATGTTTCACTGAAAGCACTCAACAGCTTGGGAATTGAGTGTACAATGGTAAAACTGAGGATATGTTACTCTTGAAAAAATATGTCAGAGGTCAGCTTTCTTTTTCTTCCTCGCTTTCTTTCTCACAGTTTTCCTATATCAGTACTTAACAAAAAAACCTACAGTTAGTCATTATTTTAGCAGTTTTCACAAGAGTAATTAAACTATCAGTGTTTTTTGTGTAGCATTTAAACATCAGACATTTCCATTTTGATACAAGGTTAAGAGTCAGCCATGCCAGCAGTTTTTGTGATACTGTACTTTGGCACAGCAATACCTTTACCTTAATGCTAAAGTCAGTATGCTAACATGCTATCAAGAGAGGTGTTAAAATGCCATTATTAGCTTGGCTTGTTAGCATGTTAACATTTGGTGCTTAGTACTAAAAGTACTCTTATCACAATCTTTCTTCATAACAAAAAACACTAAGAGATAGACCCACAACAAACAAAGATAACAGCACACAGTTATGAATTCTACCAGGAATAAAGACCAAAGTAAACTGGCTGACCAGAAAATGTTAGCATCCTAACCAGACAATGACAGAGCTAAGATGTTGTTTACCATGCTAACTATCTTCAGTTTGCACATCTGAATGCTAACATTTTCTGGTGTAGCATGATGGGACTACATTTGTGGTGCAACTCTGTGATGTAGAGTGGCATTAACCTTGAACTTTACAACAACTATAACAACAGCAAAATCCTTTTAATCTGATAATGGCACTAGATGAAAAGTTAACGGACATCCAAGGTCACTGTTAGCATCATCAATGTCTTTTAAAAATTTCATTGCAGTTTTTCCAATAGTTGTATAAGTAACATCCTTTTTGGGTTCTGTTTAAGCATGAGTTGTATATCAGATATTTAAGTGAATTTTAAGATGGTTTGGATTCAAGTTATACTTGGGGGCAAAAACTGCAAGAGGTGTCAGACTGCTGCAACTACAGTGATCCTTAAGATGCAGCAGCAGCAACACTAATTAACACTCTTGTTGACTTGGATGACAAGAAAAAGTATATTTCTGGAATATGTTGTCCTGTTTCTGCCCCTTTAAAGGCATAAATAAGCAAAACATCTTTCTTACTGTTTTTCTTTTTCTGCTCTTAGCTGTATCTTTGTTCTTCTGTTGCTACTATTTCATTTTCTTTCTCCCTTTCTTGCAGGAATCAGTTCCTCACATCGCACTCTTGGCATCAGGTGGGGGTCAGAGGGCAGCTGTGAGTCTGGTGGGTTCCCTCCATCAGATGGAAAAGGAAGGTCTTCTGGACACTCTGCTCTACCTGGGAGGAGTTTCTGGCTCTGCCTGGTAACCCCTTACACTTAATGGAATTATATAAACACCACACTTGCATGAAAAATTTTAAATATGAAAAATCAGCTTAACTTGACCCTGCCTCTGTAAGAGGACTCTTGGTGGTACACTGAAGACTATTGAACTGACCACAACCATTTTGGAACTCGGTCTTCATTTAGATCTCTACTTCACACCTCTGAAGGTTCCTAACAGCATCTTGCACTGTTGTAAGGATATTGCTTTGACAAATTCTTTAGACAGACTTATAAACACAGGTTTATCCAAAAGCATATAATGACAAGCATGTGGGCCTGCGCCTGCACACACACACACACACACACACATATATGCAGACACGCACACTCACAAACACACACACTAGAAACAATACCAGCCTCATTTTCCTGACTGGTCATCAAAGGAGCAACGTTTAATTGTACCAAATTATAAAAAGTTAGTACATTGTACTCAAGTCAAATTTAAAGCCAAGGAGTGGTCTTTTACATTAGTGTGAGGTAACCAATGTCATTGGTGCTCAACAAACATTCAGTTATTCTAAGTTGTCGCTCTGGTGAATGTTTTTCGACATATTCAAGCAAAAATCCGTAACTATATACCATGTGGAGACTGAGAAAACAGTTTACATTCATCTTTCAGCCTCCTTCCTCTGTTCTGTAGGTAATCCTCATCTCACTCAGTTTTTTTTAATAAAATTAAATTTTGCTTTATTGGCATACCTGTTATTAAATACATTATTGAGCAGGTTGTATGAGGCATACAATGTACGTATAATAGTTTAGAATTTAAGGGGGGGGGGGCAGTTAATAAAAGGGAAAAAAACATAGAAAACAAATCACTTATGTTTATAATAAGATGAGTTACAGTCAAACAATATAACCTTCAGACTAACAATAAAAGCCATCTGAATAAGAGATTAGATAAAAACCAGAATCACACATGAAGGAGTCTTAGTCATATCATGTTTTGTTCTGCTAGTATCTCAGTAAGCCAGGACTTTCTCTGACATACAAGACAGATGGTCCCTGTGTTTTTTTTTAAATAATGTTGACTTTTGTTTGTCTCTCTCTCTCTTAGGTCCATGTCCTCCTTGTACAGTGACCCACAATGGAGTTCCCACATGGACAGAGCGGTGTCCAGGCTGTCAGGTCCTGGGGTTGGGCTGGAAAAAGCTCTGGCCTGGCTGGGTGAGAGTGTGAAGGGAAAGCACTTCTCTCTCTCTGATATCTGGGGAGTCCTGACCTCTGCTGGGATCATGAAACAGGTACTTTACAAACATACAGGACAAAGATAAAATAAAGTTGACCTAATGTGGGTTTTTTTTCTTTTTTAACAGCAATAACTGTGGAGAAGCATAACAATTAGCAACATTTTACTTAAGGAAGCCTTTAAGGAAATTAAATTGGTAAGGAGCTAGTGCCTTGCACAGAGACACAGAGTCTCTCTATTTAGGCCACAGGGTCATGAGATGTAAAGGTAATGATCATTGTCACATTGTGTGCAAGACTTGGAGAGACAAAGGCATTATGAAAATAGAAAAAAATGCTTTGGTCAGGTTAAAATCAATAAGAATTTATTAGTCATATTTTTAAGTTACTTATTTTCAAAATAAAATGAGGTTCTTTTATTTTCCTGTGCTTAACTTAGTTTTAACAAAAAGAGAACATAGCACAGTGTCTTGGCTCACATTTTCATGACCTGATGTTTTCTTGACAGTTTGACCCTAGACGCCTTTCTCAGGATGGTATGAACTCTTTCAATCCATATCCAGTCTACAGCGCAGTGAACAAAAACTGCTTGCAACATGACTCAGACAAAGGTACTGAAAACACACACCTATAGAACAAACAAAAGTTCCTCCAATTTGAAAAGATTATTGTGTCAAAAGCTTACAAGCTGAAGCTGAAGGACAGCACTTTCTTGAAAATGAATGTGGTTATAACCCTGTGGTGGATTCTAACATTTACAATCTCAGTCTCTTTGCCTCTGTCTTTGCCTCAGGTAAATGGTTTGAAATGACTCCTCATGAAGTTGGCTTCACAGAACTGGGTCTCTTCATGAACACCTCTTATCTAGACAGTAGAATCCATGAAGGAGATCCTGAAGGTAAAAGCCCAGGGATGGACATGGTCAGGCTGCAAGGTGTGTCTTCCTCTCTTGTCTACTAGAAACACAATCTCATTGATACAAAGAAATCTTTCTCAAGCTAACTGTATGGAAGCCCAGAAAGAGCATTGTTGTAACATCAAGGAAACAGTTTTAAGAAGCAGTTTTAATATTAAAAGAGTAAAAAGGATAGTTTTCTCAATATAATGAAACTTTTGTTCAGTTGTTCCGTTGCAGACAGTCTTATTAGGCTGACATTAAAAAAATGACTCACTTTACAAGAATCAGTTTAACCTTATTCTCAATTCCTATGCCTTTTTTAAAATTAATTTAAGGATTAATTTATTTATGCTACTACTCATGAAATATTAAAACTGTTTCATCACGGTCATCTATATATTTCTTAAAATAAATGCTTGGGCACATATATTTGTCTTTAAAGATGTAGTCCAGCTTTTTCCAACCACTCCTGTGGTTATTGGTTTACCCTCCGTTATTTCTACCAAAAAACACAATGTATCAGCTCCTTCAGAAATAACGCTACTTAGATTGTTAAGAAGTTGCAGGGCAACAGTGCGAGAAATCGTCCATCCATGTGTTAGCGAGTTTCAGTGCTAACCCTAATCCTAACCCTAGATGAACTTAGTTTGTCTTGGACAGACCTTCCCTTCAACTGTTGCAAAGAAAAATCATCTTCATCTCAAACTGCTGAACTTTTTTTGGGGGGTGTTATGGGTCAAAAAAATCCCTATTAGGGACAGGAACTGTAGCTGAGAGCAGATTCTAACCCAGATTTTGTTCAATTTCTCTTATTTTGATTTGAACCTTTTTTTGGTGTTATTAGTGTTATCATGCATCAAATGTGAACCAGTGTAAGTGCCCTGTGTCTTCTTCATCATGCAGGTATAGTGGGCAGTGTCATAGCAAATGAACAGAGTCTGACAAACTACATGCCTGACTGGCTAAAAGGTAAAAATCTTTAACTGTCTGAGAAGTAGTCAAGCATTTTTTAAGGCACAGCAGAAGAAATGACTGACTGTTTGTGCTCTCAGGTCTGTTGGGCACAGAAGCTACTGAAGAAAACAACTTACTGGACATAGCTTTTCTCTGGACTGAAGGTACCACATTTAAAAAACAGCAACAGGTTAAATACACTCTGATAGTTAAAGATAAGTGTAACCTTTATAAACATCCATTCATACTTATATTTGCATGTATCAGTTCCACAGAAGGTTGGCAGTTTCTGGGACGTCTTGGACCGTTACATGAGAGGGTATCACAGTCTTTTGAAGCTAATAGAGCTTATCAGAACAAACACAGAGGATCCCACTGTTTTGTCTGAACTGGACAACCTGCAGAAAACAATGAAAGGTACTTATGATACCAAATGATGGTATTAATCATGGAACCTAATCTTGTAATTTACAATTCCAGATTGTTTTTTTTTTTTTGGATGATCACTGTGTTCACTCAACAATTAATCCTGATGTATTTCTACTCTCCAGAAAGTCTGAACTTAAACCCCACTGCAACATATGAAAAGAAGAACCCAGAACAACGAAAGCTGATCTCTGAGCAGTGGCATCAGAGCATGGCACCCTTACAGACCTGGATCCAGAGTCTAGATGAAGGACCAGTCAAAAGAAACAGTTAGTGCCAGAGTCAAAACGTTCAGTCACCTTTGCTGCTACCATCTGCAACGTGCTGACCAATGCAACTGCTTTTTTTCCAAGATCTGTCAAACTGCAAAATTGCCTTAGAAACACTGTCACTGAATGAGAGTCTGTACAAACACTTTTGAATACTAATGGCAGCACAGCTAAATACATTTAAGAAGCAGAATGTGTGAACAAATTAGATTTTTAAGATGCATTAATAGATTCTTTGGCCACAAGGGGCAGTAGAATAGGACACGACACAGAAACTAAGATTTGTCACTTTTTAAAGATGTTAAGCCTAACTTTATTGAACCACAGCACCCATTAATGAATCAACCTGTATTTATTCCTGATGTTGAGCATTTCATTGTGTCATTTGGGTCTGCTGTGTTTTGTCAGTCTCTTGGTTCATCCAAAAAGTCTTTCCACTGCTTTTGAAATGGGAATGGGGAACAACTGAGAACTTCCTGTACAAATACACAGGTAAATTATTGTTCCTCAGCTTACCTGCATATTTATTCAATAACTACAGTCCTGCGATTTATAGTGAAAACAAACTGAATGAAATCACACAGTTGTTACATTGTGATTTGTGTTGCTGGGAAGGTGCTGCCGTGCCATCTTGCATCAGGCTTGAGGAGCACCTGCAGCTAATAGACGCTGGTCTGATGCTCAACATGCCTGTCCCTCCCTTCTTGGGAGAAAAGAGAGACATAGACCTTCTTATTGCTCTGGACTATGGAGCTGCTGACACATTTAAGGTGATGCCTTTGTACAATAAAGTGAACATTTGTGTTTACAGGTGTGGGCTTTAGATATATTAATGCAACCAAAGAATGACAAATATCATAAGACTGGCTGATGTGTCAAAAATAATGCAGTAAATAACCTGAAACTGTTCTCTGCACAGACCTTGACTCTTGCAAGAGACTATGCAGCTGCAGTGAAGAAACCTTTCCCAGAGTTAGATGACAAAGTCCTAAGGGAGAAGGACTGGCCACAGGGCTGCTATGTGTTTGAGGGGAAAGAGCAGGAGCCCACGATTGTTTACATGCCGCTCTTCAACAGACAAAACTGCAAAGGTCTGTATCACCTGTTAGCACAAATCATTAATGGCAAATAAGTCCGTGGTCACTAGTAGTTTGCTTGTGGTACAGATGCAGAGGAGTTCACAGCAAAGAGGGAGGAGTTCTCCACCTTCCAGCTTCCGTTCAGCCAGGAGAAGATTAAGTTTTTGTTGGAGACGGCAAAAGCCAACATAAAAAGCAACAGAGAAAATCTGCTGAGGGAGATTTACAAGGCTGCTCTGCGCCGACACAACAAGAGGTACTGAGAGGGTCGTAGCTGGAGGGTGGGTGTAGACTCAAATATTTATTTATGAATGAGAAAAGGTAAATAAATACATGAACTAACATTTTTTTTCTTATTTTTCTTTAACTTTTGTTATCATCATTTTCAAACTCTTCTCCTTCTTTATCTTCGTTTCTGCTCCATCTTTCCATCCCTCATTCTTCCTCTGCATTTTTCTTTTTTATCTTCCTCATCACCTTCATCTTTCTCTTTCTATCCTTCTTCCTTTACTTCCTCTGCTTCTTCTTTATTCTCATCAATACTGTTCTTTTTTGCATCTTTCCCCATTATTCCCTCATTATTCCCTTATTTCTCTCTCTCTTCTTATCTGTGCTGCTGTTCCTTCCTGTTCCTCATTCTTTCTCAAAATTCCTTTCTTTTTATTTTGCCCTTCTCTTCCTCTTCCTTCGTCTCCTATTTCCTCTTCCTTTCTTATCATTTCTCCTTACCTCTGCTTCTTCTCTTTCCTGTTCTCTTCCCCCCTTCATCTCTTCCCCTCCCTCTGTTCCTCTCATCCATATTTATTCTTCCTTTGCTTATCTCCTTGTATTGTCCTTTCTATTTCTTCATCCTCTTTCTTCTCTTTTTCTCCAGCCATTACAACAGATCTTCAGTGAAGTCAGACATGTAAACTTCATGGTGTTTCACACTGGAACTGAGAAATCAGAAAAAATAACCTCCAATAATTAGTTTATTTCTTCATCACTAAATGACTGTGTTAAAATGTTAGAATTTTTAATTAATGAGTTGATAATGACAGAGATTTCAGTATACTGAGACCATATCTATGTCATATCATATGTTGTAGCACAGATAGAACACTAGAGGTCAGTCTATGTTCACTATGTTGTGACTTCCCTCAGTAAAAGGTTTCTTCTGCATTATTACCATCATCAGTACCCTGACAGATACAGCAGCATTCTGTAAATTATGTTACCATTTAAGAGAATTAATATATGGATATCACATCTGTGTTCCTGATCATTTTCATTAACTGAAATAAATTTAGTTTTGATTTCTGAATTCAGAAAAGTAATGTCAGCATGTTTTTAAATTATGTTTTTGGTCTGATAAATATTGGTTAAAAAGTTAAGTCTGTTTAGGATTTAATGAAATATACTCTTAAGAACATACTGGCTGCTTTAAAACAAACAAACAAGCAAACAATAGTAGCAGATAAGGCATAAACACTGACCACAGTAAGTATCAATATTCTTTTTTGACCTCCACACATAGTCTGAATTTGCTTGCACTGCGGACTGGCGTGGTGTCTTTTTTGATTCTGACTTAACAGTGATTTTTTTTTGTAACTGCAATGAAGGAATAGTTCAGCATTTTTTATAAATTTGTGCTATTAGAGGAATGATAGCAAAGAACTCAAGCATGCATGCTAAAAGGTTGAAGTCAAAAGATGTAGCCAAGCCTAGCTTAGCATACATACTGAAGGCTACGACAACAGCTAGCATGGGGTTGTGCAAAGGTCAACAATATACTCACTGTCACCAAACAGTCCTTACACCACAGAGGATCTGAGCCCAGTAACGTTTCTTTAGTGATTAGAAATCTATGTGGTATAATCAATCATTAAGGGTATTTTTTCTTGCTTATTTTAATAGTACATTTAAAGTAATTCAAAAAACTGTATTTTTTATTTCCCTTACCTTCTCATTCCATGGTTGTCAAATAGTTTTGGCTCCTAAACCTAACCAATCTGTGACAGTTCCACAACATTAACCACATGTTAGACAGACTTTCTGGCAGGAAGGCTTTCAGTGTTGCACGCAGAGCCTAAAGGTACCTTGTGTGTGTGTATGTAAGAGACACTATGGGGCGTGACAGAGCAGCAGTAGTATTTGATGAGTTGGAGTGAGACTGCATTGCATTGCCTGTATGTTTGGGCATGTGTGTGAGTATGCATGAGTGCGGAATGACTGTTTGTGTAGAGGATACATTTCAGACTCAAGTGCAGTCAATAGGGGGGCGTCTGGTGCAACTGGGGACAAAAGTTAATATCTGGGTCAGAAGTGAACATTATGGGTTAAGAAAGGTTAGAGTCGGACAAGTAGGAATTAGGGTCAGGATAAGTCTCCTGAAAATGAATGCGAGTGTATGTAATTTTCCACAAAATTGACCTAAGTAATGTTGTGCATTTGCGTGCAAGTGTCTGTGCATTTGCCTGCTTTGATTTAGATGTAGAATAAAGTTAGAAGGACAGAGTTAAAAGTAAATTTCAGCCATGTGCAGAAAAAAACCACAATACTGAAAGTAGACTTTCCTGCATGTGTTATTACGGCAACATAGAATTACATGAGGCTGGTCTGGTGTTGGATGGGTTTAAATGGCTGAGGTAAACAACACATCCAGTTAAAACATTGTTGAGCTTCAGTCAAGTGACCTGATTGGTCAGTGTCTGGCCCACAGCGTGCCAGGAGCCCCCATTATGCAGGGTTCTCCCTTTCTGCGGTAATCAGGCTGCTGCAACAGGGAAAAGTTGTAACTAACAGGCACAAGCAGTGATCCACTAGAGGGAGCTTTACATTAAGACAAATCCAGCTGCTGATGGCTCAAAAATACACCCACTCAGAAACATTCTCACTTTACTTTTAAGGTCCAAACAGTGAAAATAGAAAACACAGGCATGAAATAACATAGTGCTTGTGATTATGCAGTATGGCATAAAGAGCACAGATAGTGAGACTGATTGCGAGTGCTTCGTGAAGGAAAACTTTTTGTAACATTCAAAGCAAGAGTATGAAATAAAGTGACATATGGATTGATTAAAAGGACAGAAAGCTCTGGATAGGAACAGGAAACAAATCAGTGCTATGTGATTTGGTCTCTGGAATTTCACGCACACAGAATGTTTATTTCAAGACCGACCCCTTTGTTTTTCATAGAATGACGTTCATATCAGTTCAGATCTTAGCAGCAGACATGAGAAAGAGGTTTTGTTCATGCTAGCAAACAAGGCAAGGGAGAAGTGGCTTAAACCTGAAGTACTTCTGAGCTGAGATGAGCCTAAAGAAGTGATCAATGAGCATTGATAATAATCTTATCTAATTATCTGCTAGAAGAGGAATACACATATTTTGACAAACGTTTCCTTTAAATGTCTCCTGAAGGCTCTCTATGGGGAAAAAACACCTGCAATAACACCAGCACCACTTCCTCTTACTTCCTCTCGGTGTGATTGGCATCTGTGCTGTACAACAACTGAAGCCAGACGAAATTCCACGCTAGCATACACCATGTAAACCAGGACACCTCATCTTAATATGAGCATTTTTTAATCATTTTACTTGCTTTCAGAGACAAAGTTTGAGGTTGTATATTCAAGCAGAACCAAACACAGTCTAGGCTTACCTGAGATGATGATGTTCCTCATAAAAAAACACAAAAAAAAATCCTTTTCACTAAGAGGACTTCTTAAAACCAGTTAAAGCTCCCAGCTAAGAGTCTCTTCTTAAAACCTTTTCACAAAGCTGCTGTGAAAAGATGGGGCAGCATTGACCCTGTTTCTATGGATGTGTCATGTTTCATGAACCTGTAATTGTCCGTCTTGTATCTTGGGTTGTTTTGCGTCTCTGTTAAATATGAAGCAAAGAGTAAATTAAGTTTATAGGCTACTGACTACTGAAGCATATCCAATGCTAAATGTCCTGTGTTACTCGGTTGTTCCTGCTAGGTGATGAAGTGACTTCATCCTTGACTAGCTCTACTATGGTAACAATACTCTTGTGATTAAGATGACACCTTTGCAACAGTTCCGCAGACTACATGTCTCTTAAATTTTAACACAATTAGAAAGACAAGTGGTCAGCAGCAGACATTTTAGGATTGTTTGGGATTTTGTTACTAAGGAGTCTTCTTAGCTACTTCTAACTTTTAACCCATTTAGGAGCTGGTTTTAGTGCTAAAATGCTTTGTGAAATACTCTTAGTCCAAAAATTTTCCAATAAGTCTTATTATTAGACTTATTAGACACACTTAATTTTATGAGTACCTTCTAAATCAGCAAGTCAGTTAGTATCTTAAGGATTTTTTAGGCAGTGAGGACAATTTGGAATGCATTATGTTGAAGTTAGCATGATGTGGACAGTGCAGAGGGTTTCCAGCAGCTCTATTTTGGAATAACTGCACTTTTTTGTGTCCTTCTTGGTGGCTGCAGACCAAACAATGGAGTGGTATACAAGGTGGGTTAGAACCAGTGATTACAGAGTTGTTACAGACAATCATAGGTTAAGAGTTAAGAATCTACTGTTCATGGCCTTTTTTTATGGTCTCCTCTCTCCACAGTAGGTGTAGGGATCATCCCAATCCACCTAACGTTTTTTTTCCATTGCAAGAACACGATACACTTCTCTTTTCCATACTTAATCTCCTCACTCAAGGACAAGTTGTTGTGTGTAAGGATGTCCTGCACAAATGTGTGCATGTGTGTAATACTATATCCACAGCAGCATGCCTGCTCAGGCTTGTCCCTATGTGGTTGTATAGACAGAGGTCAAACCAGTGCAACTAAATGAGCCCACAGGTGTGAATGTTTTTAAAGTTTGGGTGGCCGAAGAGTCACTGAAGGAAAAGTTAGAAATATTTTAAAAGGCTGTGGCGTTTTAATATTTTTGTAGCTTGATCCTGTATTTAAAAAGCCAGGAGAGGACTTAAGAGGATAAGAAAAAAATCAATAGAAAAGGAGAATAAAAACAGAGGAATAAAGAGGGGGGAAACGATTAAGAGAAGTGGGCTGGAACTTGTGGTATGCTGGAGGCAGGCACAGACAGGCTGACTGGGAGAGGCAGAGAGACATAGACTAACAGTAGAGAGAGAGAGAGGGGGAGAGAGAGAGAAAAGAGAGAGACGGGGGTAAGGAAGTCGAAGCAGCAGTGTGAAAAGAGGGTTATTGCATTTAAATCAAAACTAAAAACTTTCACATCCCATCATAACTGATAGTTTAGTTTAATTAGCTTAATTAGTTTAGTATAATTAAAGGAAGGGCTAAGAACTAGGACCAACAAGCTCTACACTGCAATACAAGAACATTGCTATCCTTTTGTTTACTTTTATTTATTTTATTCTACATGGAGCATCAGCTGGTGAGAGGGCTGCATTTTAAAACCAAGTCATGGAGCTTTGTTAGCTTGCTACATGAGTTGTCCTATGGTTGGCCTAAAGTTTCACCGTTCTTGCTGCAAATGAAAGATAAAAACACAACTCTTGATGCAGAACAGAATGCTTGATGATCCAACTTTTAGATTCTAATCTTTATGTAATTCTTATTAAAAAGGTGAGAGTGAGAGCAATTGTATTCAAAATCCTTATCTAGTATTTTAAAACTTTTTTTCTTAAGTTTTTGGTCAACTTCTATTCTCTGAAATCCAGCTTTAGGACAAAGAGTGTAGAGATACGAATACATTAATCCAATATTTGTTGTTTGGGAATAATCTTGGTGCTAATAATCTGCCACTGTGAATGTCTTGATTGATTTTTGATAATTAATTTCTACCTCAGTTTGATCAAAGCCACATTTTTAAACTAGAGTGGGAAACTGACTGTACTACAAACATGATTTGACCTATTTCATACTGTAAACTTGCTATCAGTGATTTATTTTTTGGGACTATAATAGATCTATTCATTTGTGTTCTTTAATAGTAAATGCAACAATTTTGTCTTTCTTTACTTAATATGACAAAAGATACTCTGGGATGGATCTTAACTTGTCATGATGTTCTTAATGAGATGTCAGTGAAAATTGGTCAATAATGTACTCTTACATTAAAAAATGTTTTTTTCTGATTAAACCGGTGAGTCCAACCATTTTGAGATCCAGTCCAAACTATGTATCAGTTGTCTGCAGTTCCACCAAGGACACATTTCTCCTTTTAACTTCTCGTAGGTGCATTAATGTTGATTAAAAAATTTTAATGTTTTTTAGAGCCCAGGAGGTGAAAATATTTAATATTTAACAAAAATTATTCCAATACTTGGAGTATTCCATTAGCCCAAGATTTAGAATAAATTTGTAGTTTTAAATTGTAATAGTTTTTTTCAAATATTGGAATTTTTATTTCAGGATCTGAAAACTTCTACTAAAGATTTGAGTGTCCTGTAACAATGATGACTCAGTTTTTCCAAAGAGTTGACTGGTGAGTGACTGACTTTTCAGTGTGTGTTGGTAATTTTTTACCAGCACACTGGTTGATTGGTGCTCATGTCTGTATCTAAATCTTCTCTTTTTCTCTTTTTTGTTTGGATAGTATTTGAATACAATACTTAAATGAATGTTAGGAAACACACTGTAACAGGGGAAAAGGTCTTTGGTGATTGATTTGATGAACACAACACACACACAAATCTTGTTGGACAACCTTTTTGCTTTGACTTGACACATGAGACACACACACACACACACACACACACATTAAACACATTAAAAGCTCATGAAGCCACTTGGCTGTCTCTCCTCATCCCACATTCCAGGGGAGTTCACTGGCTCAGGGTGAAAAGACACACCCTGTGAGAAAGGGGGTGGGGGTGGGTGGTGGTGATGTAAACGCTCAGCCTCCACTCAACATTTTGGTTCAGCCATGACTGAAATCCCTTCCTCATCTGAACTGAGGAGGAGGAGTGAGGAATGACTGGTAAAGCGTTTCTTATTTCTGACTCATGCGCAGTCTCTTGTCTGTTGTTTGCCTTTTGAGATCAATGTTTTTTTTAACTCTCCTCTGTAATCCAACATCCATAACAAAGTCAACTACACAATATGTGCTCCCTGTGTTATATTTGCTGTCTTTATCTGTCTTTTTCAGAAGGAAATAAATATACATATAGAATGAAGCTTTACCTTTTAGTGCCTCTGCGGTCAGTGTCTTGCTTAAAAGACATAATGTGGAGAAAGGAACCACCAACTATTCACCTCATGTACTATGTGTAATATGTACTCTGTAGTGACAAAAAAATATATTAATTAAATAATTTCTAGTTTACAACAATCTGGTAATAAAGAAAAAATATGTCAAAAATATTACTTAGTGAAATGTGAAAAGAATTTCAGAAAATCAAGAAAAGCGTTTTTTCTCTAAGCAAAGTTTTATTCAATAGCCAACAGCTGACAAACACAGTTCGCTTTTAAATGGTCAAATATTTTCCTTCAGAGTCAGTGGAGACCAAAAACAACTAAAAGATATTAAAGGTTCTTGATTCATCACTTTAAAAGAATGACAAGTTGCTTTGTGTCTGGATATGTAAGCAGGAATGTTAACAAAATCATCAGGTCATAATGTTTTGTTGTGCTTGGCACATGTTGCATTGTCCCAAGTGGACAAAATTAATATTTTTTTAAGGTAATATTGTTGTGGTGTGTGTTTATTTTTTCTGCAAATTGGCTTCACATGTTTTGTCAAGGAGCCTCTTGGCACTTTTGAATATTCATGTAGTTTCATTTACACAGTGAACATGTGGTCAACAGTACTGCAGTATTACTAAATCAATATTTTACAGCTATTAATATGTTGAGAAGCACACTCTAATGTTTGTATTGGCAGCAAGCTTGATCACTATTAAAGCAGTTATAAAATCACAATAAGATCATATTTCACACAAGTTTTCATCCAGATGAGCAGCAGGTTAATTCACTTATGGCTGTTTATGCTAAAACTCTAAATAAAAACATGCAAAAGGTTTTATTCAACTCTATTCTATTCTTACTCATTGTAAAAGAAGTTGCTTGAACACGATTCTGTTAGCATCAGTGGCGCTGCAGAGACTCTGTATGAAGGTTTAATTGCAGTGTAGACTTGAAGGAAACAGTCAGCTGGAAGGTTTTCAAACCAAAACTAGCACGTGTTCCTTTCCTGGTATGACCTGATGGTGAATCTGATTTTTCCATCCGGAGGAGACAGAGGGGGAAGGAGAAGTCTGTGTGTGCGTGTGAGTTTGTGTGTGTGTGTGTGTGCACCCAAAGTATGTGCCAGTGACTCACATCGTCATCCACAAACAGCCAATCAAAGATCTCTCTTGCCTTTAGCTCAACCCACTTTGCCCAAATCTACACGAACACAAACACTCACACATATGCACACACATGCACACACACACTCACACTCACACACATCTGGCCTGCTGATGGTACTTACTGATCCACATCAATAGCAAAAAACTTTTTAGTCAGAGCTTCCCACTCCAGTCGATGGCTCCTTCTCCTATAAATTAAATGCTGAAATACTGTCCAGACAAGCATAAGCTGACAATCACACACATACACACACACACACACACACACACACACACACACACACACACACACACACCCACACACACACAGATATCACATAGCTTCCAGCTTGTGATCTCTCTCCTCCACACACACACATTCTAACATAAACTATCATGCTGAGTTCTGTGTTGGTCCAGTAAACACATGGCCTGTCTCTGGGTTGGGGGTGGGGGTGGATTTCTGTCCAGCTACATAAAAAGCTCTGCTAGTAGCACACACAAAAAATGTAGTTTGCGTTATTTGAATGAAACAAATACCCCAAAACACACCAGGAACAAAATGCACTGCATGTGAATTTGCAGCTGTGAGTGAGGCAATTAGGTGATGGCAATAATTAAAAAGAGTTATTAAATTCTTGAAACAGCTTAATTTAATAAATAGAACTAAAACAGAAGTGAACTGTGCATTTGTTGGGGAACCATTTTCGGCTGTGAATTGAAACTTAATTGATGTGGTCTTGTAATAGGTTTTGAAAGATTTGTAAACCACACCAATTGCCACATTACCAATCCTTTGCATGTTTTACATGTTTACTACTACTTTATCAATAGTCATCAGTATTTTATATGGCATCTACAAAAATCCAGCTGAAAATTTGGCCTAGTTTCACCTTGTTTTATTTGTTGTGTAGGAACACAAAGATAGACAATAAAAGAGGAAATGAGCAATGGTGCAGCACAATGCCCCTTAAACAGTGTCACTGAGTTTTATTCCTAACAAAATTTGATTTAGATCTGTAGACATGGACACAATTTTTTTTTCACACTCAGCACTACTGTATTTCATGTCTATGCCATGAATTTTGACTAAATGATAAACTGCGTTTGGGTCACGGTGGATGGCAGGTGAACAACATGCAGAATTGTTGTGTAGGACTAAAAGGTTCAACTCTATCTGTGGTTGGTTTTAGGCACCGCCAACACTTTTGTTATGATTGGGAAAGACTGTCATGCTGATTGTCATGAAAATCATGTGCTTGTAAAATAGTCACACAATCTTACCAATAGGAATCCTGTACATAGACACAAAATGTCCATTCGAGCAAGTTTACTGACATTGAGGAAAATTATGTTTTCAATTTTATAAAAAAACAAATATTTAAAAAAAATACACCCACAAAATTTTTAGAAAGGTGCAGAATGAGAGTCTATATTCCTTTTTACTGAAAAACATATTATAGTGGTGAAATAATTTTAAAAAAAAATCGGACAGGTCCAAAATGATCTGATTTACATTTGAATGAGATTACTTGAAGAGGCCTAAAATGGCCAGATGAGGATCTCTGAGCCAGAAACATGACGCCTTGATATCACGTGTCATCATCGACCTTAGAAGCTCAGGAGTTGCCAGAGCATGAACAGAGCATAAAATTAGGATTCAGTATATCTAAACAAGCTACACAACAACTAGCCGCAGTCAAAGACCTTACAGTCCAAACTAAAGTGTTGTCACTGGTTTGATTGTTAAAATTAGAGAATTATCAGATTTAATCCCTGACTAGCTTCGGTGGCATTACAACCATTTATATGTTATTGTTAGCTAATAAAATATTTTAAGGAGAATCGCATCAGAGAGGATTTAGCTTAATTAACTTATTACCATAGCAGGAAGGATTGCTCCCTTGACATGCTGTCTGTCTTATTATTCCAACATTCCAGAATAGTGGGGCAAAGTCAGTGAGCGGGAGGTATAAATGTTGCCCATTTCACCTTTGAATCAAAATGAACTACAACACAGGGTCATGAGAGCTCAGATCTTGTTAGTGATGTTTTGGAGATGAACAGTGACTTCTGTCCTTGATAAGGTTATGATCCTCTACTTTTCCTTAATGTATTTGTTTATCTGTAGGTTACATGTACTGTTCTCTGTGTGTTCGTGTGTGTGGGTATGTTGATAGACAGAACTGTTTGGCACATGACGATAACATTGAGCATCTTGGAGTGTTTTGTTCTGCCTCCTTTTGCCCTCCATCTGGAACACCTCTTTCCTCTCCTTTAACCCCTCCCTTCCTCTTATAAGCCACACCTCCTGCTCTTTCCATAGTTCTACCTCTAGCCGCCCCTCCCTCCTCTTCTCCCCTGACACCCCAATTCTGCAGTGCTTTCTCACATATAGTGACTACTTATGTTAACCACGTAATCCAGTGTGTTGTTTCTTCCTGTTCCACCACCAGTTAACCAGTCACCATTTAGACCAGTACCATTACTAATACAGCAGCTTTGAAGAGCTGCAGGGATCCAGGGTCTGTGTGTGTGAATGGGAGTTCTGGTTGTGGGAGTGTAAGTAACTAATGTGACCACCAGTGGGCGCCAGGACATGCCTGTCCGTCAAAGTGGAGCTGCGCAGGTCCCAGACTGTTTAAACAGACAGTGCTGGTAGGAGGATTATGCTTTTATTATTGCTTACCCCTTTTCCAGCCTTGGACACACAGGTGACTGCCCACATATAACGCAAGGTTTGATCAAAAGCTTATGTTAAAAGTAAGGTTTTTAGGTAGTTTCGTGTTGATGAGGGGAATCATCCAGAGAACACTGAAAGGCCTGTGGATGTGTAGTCTCCACTGATTTACCACTGCAAGTGTTGATCATGTGCATAGTTGTGGTGGTTTTGGATTTGATGCAGCCAAAGGGGGGAAAACAAGATTTAAGTGAAGTTCAGTTTGAGTTTCATTTGAAGGAAAAGCAGCATTTCACAGTCATAGTCTGGTTCTACACTGAATTGCTTCCCACGTCTCAGATTTTTTTCACAATTCTAGCAAGTCTGTTGCTGCGCTTACTGACAGTAGTTCAGCGAAACTAAGGGCCAATCAGAGTTTTGTAGGTTGGATTAAGAATGGGGATGTCATCCTCCTGTGCCAGAGCAAAAGTGTGGATTTAATAAAAGCAGCTGTACAGGATGTTTCTGCGTTGACTTACTGAAAGCAAGTTTTAAAACCTCTACACAGTAAAAATGTGAGACATCTCTCTTTAACCTTGAATAACTGTAACTAAACATGCAACAATCGCAAAGTCCAGAACAAACAGCTAGTTATTATTCATTCATATTGAACAGTCAAAAAATCTATACATTTTCATGTTTTTAGAGCATCAGTGCTCATTAAAACTAGCAGCATTTTTTCAGGGACTTTGAAATCAAAAAGGTTTTTTTGGTTTGTGTAGAATAAAGAATCTAGAAGCAACTACTGCAGCTTCACTGTTTACCAGAAAAAAATAAGATATTACTCATTACTAATTGCCCCATCATATCCTATAATATCTATATCTATCTATCTATCTATCTATCTATCTATCTATCTATCTATCTATCTATCTATCTATCTATCTATCTA
>JAPZDV010000009.1:20135309-20163949 GCA_029814665.1 Acanthurus lineatus | reverse complement strand
GATATATAGATATATAGATATATAATATACATGTGTGTGTGTGTGTGTGTGTGTCTGTGTGTAAATGTTATTGGCTTGGGCAAAGGTTATTTGTCTTCACATCAGGCTGACCCATCTGTGTGTAAAAGTTAGACGAAAGGTTTCAATAATTAAAAAAATACACTCTCTTTTTTAAAGCAAGATAAGACAATTGAAAAATGCCAAAGTATTTATTTCATATTTCATATTTATTTTCATATTTGCTGAGCAGTGCTGAACACTGAAAATGGTGAAATATGACAGAAATAAATGGATAGGTTTATATGCAGTGCTTTCCCTTTCTGCTATCCACTGAAACTACGTTATATATCAGGATTGTTAACAAGTCAGCATCCACACACTAATGGCTGTGTCTTTATGCAAAGGGTCTTTGTGTATTTTTTTTTCATCAGAAAGAGAAATACACAAAGACACACCAATGGCACAGTCGTCAGGAGCAATTCAAAGATGCTTGCAAACTGGAGGAGCTAATAATCAAACCATCGAACTTCTGCAAAGTAGATGGAACGATCCGCACTACATACTGAGTCACATCCGCCCTCGAAGATAAATCCACAAGCAAACCCTCTGGTAAGCCATTATAAAAAGGGAAAATGCACGTCAGGGATGATTACAGTGCCACGAAAAAGAACTACTATTACAATAACGAGTTTTACTTAAAGGTGAATGTGATTTCATATACCTTGGATATTGTGACTGCACGCAAATTCTGTTGAAAGAAAAATCTCTGATAGGGAAGAATAAACAGCAAAGATTAGAGGGAGAGACACGAATAAACAGAGAGAGCAACAGAGAGCAAGAGAGAGGAAACCAGGCCACATAGCTTTTATAGTGTATGCAGTGATGAGTAATACATTGGCTTTAAAAATGTGCGCTTGTGTGTGTTTGCATATGTGTCTTAAGTGTGTGTGTGAGTCTGTGTCTTCGTCCTCTGCAGATCTCATCAGCCAACTCAGATTCCAGCAGCTCTGATGTCTCAACGCCACAGCAGCCAATAGTTTGCAACCTACTTTGGTACTGACCAATCACTACAGTTCAGTTTGGATGAAGCTCCACCCACCAGCGGCTGCAGGGCCCAGACTATCATCTGCTGCAGCTCTGAGGCTGAGAGTTTTCTGTCAAAGTAAAAAACTTCCAGCTGTTTCTACTGCAAATCCAACCGTAGATTGTTTCTGAACAAGGAAATTACAGTTTTTGTTTTTGTTTTTGTTTTTGTTGACCTCCACAGGATAAAAAGCATGAACATGTTGAAAAAAATAAATCAGAGAATCCCAGTTTTCAGTTAATATTTCTGAATGCATTCTTAACAGACACCAACAATCTAGCTAAAACATTAGACTGAGCTCGGGGACTCTTGGAAAAGTTTGACCACGTCAGCTGCTGAAAAGTAATGAGTTCAAGTGCTATTTTTTGTTGAAACTAAGTCATTCAAGGTTTTTTTTTTCAGGGAAACTGGGGGCGGCTACAGCACTTTTAGCTCTCCTATCAGTTACTGCGAGACTCTTCAAACAAAACCAACCTTATTATATGTTAAAATAACTTCTGTCTGCTATTTACTATTCCTTTATAAGATGATTTCATACGTCATATAAATCACAATATTTACTTAAATGGAAGAAACAGTAGTTGCAACCAACTTTGACCCTGGAATTTGGAAATGTATTTCCAAAAATGTCTAACTTTTCTTTAAAGTGTGCACTTTGAAGCCTCAGCAGTAAGCTAAGCAACTTGCATGGGCCATGGTGCAGTCACACCATTTTACATGCATCCTGTGACCTGTAACACACACACACTCAACTAGTTACAGGAGAAAGACACACTGTAGAGTAGGCAGGATTATCCAACCTACAGAACACTAGATGAGTTTCTTACTTTTGGGTCTGTTGACATTGTGGATGGTGGAAAATACAATAATGGCCTGGATGTGTTGCTCTTGTGAGCTCAGCTCTTAAGTTTCTTACAAACTTTTCTTTCAGCCTGTGTGTGATATGTCGTTGGTATGAGGGGGTGTCTTGCTGTTTAGAATTTTCCCTGCAGAGTTTTCTCTGAAAGTCGCGCGCTGATGACAAAGACAGGTAAGGGTGGAAGTTTAGATAGAAGGTTGACTTGGAGTGCTGATAGCAATCTCACTTTTTCTGCCTGTGACTAGGGGAATGCCTCCGTCTTGCACCACTTTTTAAAACAGAAGTTGAATGAAGGAATTATCTGAAGTCAGAGCAGAGCAGCTCTCCCTGTCTCTGCCTGGACTAATCTTAGCTCAGCCTGGTGTCTCATTATAATCCCTGACCAACACAGGGTTGTCACCACTAATATTTTACGTCCCTTTGATTCAGTGTTGTTGTCAAAGAGTTCAACTCTACAAATGCGTTTTTGCAACATAAAGGGATTTAGACAACACAAATGAGTCTATTTTAATGATTCATGTGAAACTTTTTTGGTTGTTGAAAGATGAAATTGACAGAAAGTCTTAAAGCCAAACTCTAATAAATGTGGATAAGAGAGTTTAGACTGTTTTCAGGAGAGCACTCTTTTCACACAATTTCTTCTCAGGACTCCTAAAAAAATTCCAGATTAAGGTATTTAAAAAAAGAAAAAGAGAGAGGGTCTTGACATCTTTTGTTTTAGATAGATTACAATAATGAGTAACACAATAATTTGGTATCAACTCAAGGACATTCACCTGTCTCTCTTCTGCTCCTCTGTGTGTGTGTGTGTGTTTGTGTCTGTGTGTGTGTGTGTGTGTGTGTGTGTGTGTTTGTGTCTGTGTGTGTGGACCGTGGAGGGGATAGCCCCGCTCATAACAGTCAAGCAGAAAGGAGGGGAAGAGAAATTAGCATGGTGGTAAATGAGAACTAATGCTGTAAAGACTCTCATATTGAGCTGCAGTTAAGTAAGTGCACTGGGTAAATAGTATTATTACTAAATAAATAAAAGAAATAAAGATTGTAAAAATAAACGTTGTGTTTTGCACCTGTTATCAAATGTGGGTTCTCTCCATCCTCCTCTTACATGTATTAATGTAATAGATACTCTATTAGCTTTTTTTAGATATAAACTTAAATGTCTCTTGCATACAACATGTTTGTGAAAGTCAGTGTCAAAAGACTGAGAGAGAAAGAGCAGAAACTACCCAGTGAGAGAATGGACAGAAAGTGAAGTTCAGATTGTTAATGTATAAGCAGAGAGAAAAACACTTTCCTTTCACAATAGAATTTTACATGTATCAGGGCTGAGCTCCCCTAATGGACAGATCTGAGAATCATCTCTGTGTGGAGCTCAGCATCTTCAGCAGGGTCGGGCTCTGAGCTCCTGCTCTCTGGCTCTCTGGCTTAAGTGGTAAAGATGGCTTCCTGACAAGGAGAAAAATAAAGAGCCCCACTATAAACAAGGCAGAATGAGGCGGCTATAAAGCATAAAGCCCCAGAAATCTCATTTAAAAACACCTCCATAAAACTTCAAAAACACATAGGTTCAAATCTAAGCAGTTCCTCCTCCTCGTCCCTCGTCGTGTGGAGATACAGCCTCTTTACCCCCCTGCTACTAAAGCTAAGTGCTAACAGAAAACAGCAGTGGGTTTAGAGGTGTGGAGGAATGGGGGATTAGTTAATAGGCCCTCAGAGCAGCTAATATGGAAAGAAGGACTGTTTAAAAAATTGCTGAGAGGGACAGAAGGAGGGACATGAAAAGAGGAGAAGAAAGCAGAGGAGGAGGTGACCTGTGGCCCCCCGATGTCATACTGGAAACCGCCAGAGGGGGGGCATTTTAAAACCACTCTATAAAGAAATTTAGGAGTTAAGGGGGTGCCAGCGTGGCAAGCAGGTAGCTGCTGATCTTTCAGCTCAATTTTTGCATGTGTGTTTGTGTTTTTGTCTTTTAGGCTCGTTGTAAGAGCTGATGTTGGCTCAGAGCAGGTAAAAATCGCAAAGGTTAGAGATTCAGTCCTTCAGTCTGAGCTGGCAGCTGGAAGACGGTCAAGGGAAGATGTATTTATGATGTCAGCAAAGCCAGTCTGATGTCGATGTTTTTTAAGGCTGAACTTTGTTTCTGTCTTGTGCTATGGATGGCACTGAAGACTTCACTCATCATATATCAGATCAGAGGCACAACTAACCCCAAACAGTGGTCAGTAGACTATAAGAAAAGACTGTTTACTACTTTAATAGACTTATACTCACCAAGTTAATGTTAAAATTGTTGGAATACAGCAGCATCACTACAACATTTATCAGTCCTCCTCACAAGAAACAAGCTAAATCATATTTTTTTGTAAAGCTCAAACTGAGCACACTTAATTGTTTTCTGCATCTGATGAGCAGGTGGACAGCTCTGACATTAAAACATGATGGTGTGTGAATGGGTGAATGTTGACAGGTGTTATTGGATAGTTAAAATACTAGAAGAGCGCAATATTGTATAAATTCAGTTCATTGTCAACAATTCCACAGGAAAACTGTGTATGCACAAAACTACAGTAAGTACAGTATAGATATAACTTTATATGCATGTGAAGTTCAGCTCTCTCAGGAAGTTTGACATTAATCAGATAAATCTGTTAGTCTGAGTAAACAGACAACATGGAGATAGCAGACGACTGCACTCAGACAGTTACTGTCCATTTTCTCAGGTGGTAAAAATGTACAATTTTAAACAATCTGACACAGAAATACCACAAAAGTTATTAACTTCAAATGTACTGCATCATCGTTCAAAAAGCTGAACTGCACTTGCATGTCACATGGGCTCTATAATTCATTTCCTTTTACCTTAAACCGTAAATTTATCAGTCAACCCTTGGAACTTGTTTAGTGCGATGTTATCTTAACTGATAGAAATGTTGGTAAAAATGTGAACGTAGACCCCAGTCTCTGCTCTCCCTCCCTCTTCCTCTCTCTCGCTGACTTTACACAAACATGGTTAAAGCCCAATAAGAGGTTCTGGTTTCTAACGAACAGCAGTAAACACACCAGGTGTCCCAACATGCTTACTGCCTCTCCTCCTTGATCTTTGATGAGTAAAAACCTGTTGTCGCCAGTAACACCAAGCACAGTGAGAGTGCACACATACACACATACACACATGCAGTAGTAAAATCAGTTCCAATGCATTTTAATAGACGTTTGTAATCACATTAACAGACAGGCAGCAGTAGTGCCGATATAAAGGGAGAATTAGACCATCCAACACAGATGTATATCAATCAATGTGTGATGTCCATTGCACTTTTACATCAGCAAAAACGGATCAACGAGATGTGTATAGAGCCGAAGTCCCATGTAATATTTTGTTTCTTCCTCTACTGCTAATGCTGTTTTAGAGCTGTGTTCCTGTGCGTCTACTACAAACGATATCAAAAACTGAATTTTTACATGAACATGACAACAGTAATTTTTTGCTGTTTTTGTTTGTGGATCAGTTTTCCAGGATCAGCAGCAGCAGGGAGCTTTTTCAGAGCTGCAGGCGACAGACTACACACCTCCAATCAGCAAAGTAAACAACTCCTGTTATCAGCACTGACTTCTGTAGTGTGTGGAAAACCACAATGCTTTGTGCACTTGTGGCGGTAATTATTTCTTTTGGCTGACTTTTATCAAGAGTCTGTTTGACTGCTGAATAAACAGACACTAGCAGCTCTTGTGTTGCTCTCCTGATAAAGTAGCAGTTAAGTCTGCTGTTGTATTAAGCTGAATTTGCTGTTACAACAACTGACTCTAGATGCTGCCAAATAAACAGAACTGAAAAAATTGTGGAAAACAATTTAAAGAAGTTAAATATTGTCAGATATGTATTTGAAACCAAAATAAGAAACTACACGTCCCATGAATGCTTCAGTGCTGCAGTGAATGTGGAATCATTCATCTAAGCTGCATCTTACAGAGAAGTTCAGGTGGCTTTTATAAATGAACTGTTTTGTTGTTGTCGTTGCCCAAACAAAGTAGACTTGGACTATTACCAGGCTCCAAAGAGTCCCTTTATGTCCCAGGTTCACTACGTTGCATTTGGTTTGATTAATTAATTCCAACTTTGTTCAGGACTATTCACTTATGAAGCAAAATGTCAACACACATTCACTCTCTGGCCCTGTATCGTAATGTTACATAGGAACATTGTTGCCGCAGACATTTTGGCTACATGTGACCCTTTGTCATGTGTCACAGTGAGGAGAGCTTTAATCACAGAATAATATGTCCTTCTTGGGTTGTTTTATTTAAATATGTTCCCCTGGTCTCAAAGAGATAAAAATTATCCAGCAATTCATTAGAAAAAGCTAAATTTGAAAAAAAATGTCTTTTTCACAAACTCCTATACATATCTTGTCACCATTTGCAGTGGTGTGTGGGAAAATGTGTTCATTAAAGGCCACTAAAGAAAGTAAAAAAAACATTTTTATTTTGTCAAATCATATAAACATTATTACTGTCAAAACTATAGAGTGAACATTACCAGAGCACGGTTATTAGGTTTGGCCTTTCAGTAATCTTCTTTATCTCAAATGTAAATGAGGCTTTAAATCAAGTTTTTAACTTCTGAAACAAACTGCGAGTTCTTGGCTTCACTTTGACTTTTTGTTTTTCAGAGAAAAAAACAACATGACTAAATGAGAGACAAAGAGTGGAGACGGGACGAAACTGTGCTCATACTTCATGTATGACCACGAACACTTCTGCAAAGATGGAAGCTTTTGCCGCATTGCATGCTGGTCTATTGAAGCTGCTGTGAATGATGATGGTTACTTGCATCTGTTTAATTCTCAAAGACATTTACAGTTGATCATTAAGATCCCTAAAACTTTCTGCTGTATGACTCTGCTGGAGCTGTTTGAAATATATAAAAAATGATGTCATGTAATATATGAATGGATACTCACCCACATGCTGGAGGAACATACACCAAACTACAAAATGCAGCCAGGAATGAAAATAACACAACTGACAGCTGTTTTAGTGAAGTTTTCCTTTAATGGAAGAGCACTAGTTGTAGTAATGTTAATAGTAGCATGGTGGACGGCTGCTTAAACACACAGATTGTCTCTTCTTTCCTCACTGTGCCACTAAATGAAAAGGTTGGAGGCTTTTAAAAGCCTCATCACACCTGCTGCCAAACACAAAGTATGTTAAGAGCAGAGCAGATGGTGTGGCAAATACTTTGAGTTTTATTCCGCAATGGGGGGTCGACAGGGCAGCCACGTCATTTCAGGATGAAAATGAAATTCAAATGTTTAGCTTTTTCAGTCTTGCAAAAAAAGGGCCGTATTTGGTTTTTAAGATTCCCAAGAAAAAAACAGAGATATGGTCAACGTAATGTTCATCTGCTTTTAAAAAAACAGAGACAACTGACCGTGTGATCTGTGTAAGATCGAAAGAAAGAAAGAAGGAAAGAAAAAAAGAAAAATGCACAAAGAAAGAAAGTTGGTCTGCAGACTTAAACATAGCAATCTACACACACGTAGGCAAATACACAACGTTAAAGTCCTCTAGGCCCAAGGACCATTATTTCCCACACACACGCACACAAAATGAGAGAGTCTCTAATTTGATGTGTATTTATAGCAGTCTGAGTGGCCTGGACGCCACGGTGGATGGAGGAAAATGTAGAGGCGTGATTACACACTTCTATTCCCAGCCCTCACCCTCCCTTCCTGCGACTACCACACCAAATCTGAGCTTTTATTCTGAAAGGTCAAGAAGTTAGAAATGTAAGAAACATTAAAGTAGGCAGAGGAGCAACACTAATAGAACTACATTAGTAGCAGTATTTTAGGTAGTGGTATTACCGCTATTAATAGTCAATACTTGAAGGAAGTCCTACTACTAAATGCTTTTAGTAACTTGAAACTAGCATTAACAGTAGTGTAAGCTGTAATAGTAGATACAGGACTGGCAGTGAAATATTACCTATAAAATATGAATAAAACTAACAGAAAGTTTCCCAAAAAAATGCACTTAGGCCTGGAACCTGCTGATCCATTTGCACTGCCCATTCAGCCTGTAATCACCTCCCCCTCTTCCAAGTGTTGCTGAAGGAAAAACTCATCTGAGCCACTGTGCTTTGCTGATATCTCCTCTACCTGGTCCTGTGAAAACAGAAAAAAAGGGATGGAAAGTTGTGATAATAGAGAGAGTCCAACAAAGTCCAACATTAATTCACACTGTTCCAAGCTGTGGAGGAATTCAGGTGGGAGGAAGGTGGGGGTTTGGTGGAATGGTGCAGAGTGTTGGTTTAGTCAGATGGAGGAGTTGAAAGGAGCAAGAACCTTTAGAGAGAAGGAGCTGTTTAAACTTTTGTATAAGTGCAATAAAATACTTGCTCAAAAGAATATCTCCAACACATTCCAGCTTTTCATCAGACATACTGAACTCCAAGTGGGGTTAAATTCATTAAAAATATCAGAATGCAGATCAAGAGAGTCAAATCCAAAATGCCGGATGTAATCTTAGACCAGATAGCCCTTAAGTTATGTTTATATTTCTATTGTGTGTATTTAAATGTGCATGCATGCATATACATATGCGAAAAATGTATAAACCGATCACTATAAACAGATCACACTCATAACCATTTTTTAAATTATATCAATATTCTATACACAGTTTATTGGTCTTTGATATGAAACAAACTGACTAGAGTCAACATAAAAAATCTCCCCTGCTCTGAATGACCATGCAAGTGAACCTGCAGAAAACATTTTCGTGCCAATCAGTCATTTAACTTGCAATTTTACTATCGACTGCAGAAACCCCAAAACACCAGAGATGTATTGTTTATATGGACATCAAGAAAAATGCTTCTTGTTGCACCCTGGAGCTAATTATGTTACAGCCAGTTTTTATCTACCAATCAAATCCAGTGATTTGATTTAGGGCTGAACTTCTTTTTCTGTTATAGCCAGCTGGAAGCAGACAGTCATTTTTGAAAAGACCAAAAATGACCACTACAAGGTGACTTGATTACAGCTGTATTTGTAAATTATTTAAACAGCATTCATATAAGAATGATTGTTTCCAAAGCCTTTTTTTGATTGATAGAAACAGTCGATCATCAGTTTTAAACTGCAGTGAAACACCTGGCATTTCCTACGAGCAGGAGGGGAACAGGCGTGGTTTCCACTGGAGACAGTACACCTGCAGTGCAAAGATTCAGAGCTAAGGATGAATTCTTCCATGTGCTTAAATCATTGTAAAAGGACACACACACACATACACACATTTACACACAATCACCCTGAGCTATGATCTTAAGTAAAACTGGGCTCTTTTCTCCTTTCTGAATTCCAGCTTGCTTGTGTGTGTTTGTGTGTGTGTGTGCATGTGTGTGTGTGACAGGGAGAATTTCTGGAAAAGAAAAGACTACTCCTGCTCTTCTGTGGGTGCCATTTCTCTCCAGACTGCTGTCGGGTCAATCTTTTCTTTCTTCCTGCTTATATCTTAAAAATATCTTATCTATTTATGTTTCTATTTTTAATTCACATCAAAGGCTTGCTGACACCAGAAAGATGCACAATCTCTATAACATCAACTCCAGTCTTATAATTGAAAAACGTTTTGTTCTTAGCTGTTTCGCAGAGCACTTCTTACTTTGGCAGATTAGAATAAATAAATATGGTTCAACATTGTTATTGAACAGCAATAAGTGTCCCTTAAAGTTCTTCATCCCCTTTAAGGCTAGAACTGTTAAATTGCTGCTGTTGCACTAATATGCAGATCAAAATTCACACAAAAACAAAAAAATAAAAAGCAGAAAATTTGGGCAATTCTGTGAGTGAACTGATGGCAGACATCTGCATGCTCCAGTGTGCCATCATCAGATGATCAGGTATTCATTGCAATGTAATAAAATTCAGATGTGACTTGAACTTGCAAAAACAAAAGACTTTGTGAATCTTTGACCCACAGTCACATCAGCTCCAGTGTCGTGCTGGAAAAAAAACTCCAGCAGGTTTTTCAATCAGGCAGTCAGCTGACACGCACACACACAAACACACACATTCATTTTACAGTCACACAAAAATTTTTGTCTCTGCATAAACAGAAAAAGTGAGGAAGAGTTTTGAATGTCCCTTTACCCTGGAACAGGAAGTGATTCGAAAAATAAGGAAATGAAAGAAGGAGACAGTGAAAGAAAACTTCTATTTCTTAGGATATCATGCACACATGAATGCTTTCTAAAGCATTTGAGTGCCGTACCAAACCTGTGACAAACCTGCTAACTTCACTGAAAAAACTGTCTGAGAAAAGAAATAGTTAATTAGGAAATATCAATACAACACAATAAAAAACCAGAAAAAGTCAAAGTATTAAAAAAAATAAAATCAATATTTACAGATGGGACCTGAAGAACGTATCAGATTTTACACAGCTCTGTTGAAACCACGAATGGCTTTATCCATTTTTTTCACACATGCAGTGGGGCCCTTTAACACCTGTAAACAAACTTTGATTGGTAAAATCAGTAGAGCTCACATTTAAAGTTTTAGTTTTTGTACTGCAACAAGGTAGCGCGTTTTTGAAGAATCAGTGTGTTTTCATCAATTTAATAAGAAAAGTTCTTGAAGACCAACACCAATAACGTCTTAGTTGGTCTCTCAGTATTTTCTAGCATTACTTCCTCATTTACAGCACCTGGTCTGAGACCAGTTGTTTCTATTAAAGACACAAATCAAAAACAAACTAATTGACGGTTGATGAGGACTATTTTCAGTTGTGGATTATTGCACATTTTCAAGAGTATGTCTGGTACCAGAACAGTGTATGAACAAACAGTGTATGAACAGTGTATTGCCCGGTGTAACAGTTTGGCTCATTGTTGTGTTTCTTATATCTAGACAACATTAGAGCTCTATGCCACAGAGGAAGAAAATAAATCAGGCTTTGGATAAACACACTATGATTGTTAGAACTCATTCTTGCTTTGGGTCTTTTTAGTGGATATAATGATGTTGAATGCTGTCATCCTTGTTCTTTAATTCTTGGCCCCTAAGTGACTTATCATTATAAGGACAGTGCGTAGTTCAATTAAACTTATTTTCGAAATTCCCACGAATGTCGGCAGCCCTCCGTAACCCTGTGTGCGTGTGTGTTTTTCTGAAGTCCACACTGAAAAAGAGAAGAAAAACTCACCACAGATCGACTCTCCTCTCTGTTAGGTAGTTATTATTGTCCTCTCTTTCTGTCTTTTTTTTTGGTTGTCTGCTTCAGCCGTCCTTTAATCACACAAACTCGACGACACATGATCACAGGGCATGAGCATTTAGTGCGCGTGTGTGTTTGTGTGTGTGTGTGTTCTGGTTATGATTTGACCTTACATCCTTACATGCAGATACATACACAGGATAAAAAAAAATTAACCTTTCCTCAACTTCAGTGTTGGCCAGTGGTGCCTTTTTTCATCTTCATCCTCACACACACACACACTGTTTCACTTAGTGTTTCAGTAAGTGAACCTCTAATCATAAGAAAATAACAGGGGTGTCAGGGTGATCATAAAACTTCACATATTTTCGCTTTTGCTTCAATAATGTCACATATTATAGACCAAACGGCATGATGGGAAACACCTGCTTCTGAACACACAGGTGGTTTGATGAGACGGAGACAGAGGGAGGTGAGGGGCTTTAGACAGAGAGGAGGGTCTTTAGGGGATGTGGAGAAACATGTAATTTAAAATGTCTTAACAGGACAGGTGAGGCCTGGTTGAGGAATGTGTTTAAAACAGTATAATTATTTTTTAAAAGGAATAAAGCAGATTGCATTGATGGTCAGTCTACGTGTGAAAAGTAGAGGGCACGTCGGCACATAAATAATAAGTGTGATCCATATTTTTGTATTATGTTTGGAACCATGGTAATGCTGTACAAAACAAAACTAAAAAACTGTTTCGTTATGTTTAGCGATGTAACACAACATCAATATTACTCTTTTGCAGAATAATGCAATATCAAGCATGGCTACATTAATAAAGTAATGCTGCATTTTAATTGGCAAAAAAGCCCTTAAACAAAAATGTCAGAGTTGGTCATTTCTCAACCTGTGTGAGAATTTTCTGATCTCACAGTTATCATAAAAATTTGGCTACTCTGGACAAATAAAGATGACTTTCTCAAGAAACAAACTTTTTCGCTGTCTTGCAATAAGAAGACTGATGTGACTGTATGGTCATTAGAAAGCTACAACCAGTTGCAATTGGCTAGCTTAACTTAAGGCTCAACATTAGCTTTAGGTTTCTTAAGTTTGTATGTAAAATTTGGTGCTTATCTAACAAGTAGGCATGTTTGTGTATCCTCTGCTTTTCCTGAAAAGACCTGCCCTTTTTTTTCTCTGATTGTGTCTCGAGGCTACCTAAAGCAGATAGGACGGCTGCCTGCAGGCGGCGCACCTACTGCAGCAACTCCACTTTGTCGAGCCAGATAGCATGAGTCCTGTCTAGGTCCATCTTTCATTCTAGCCCAGTGTTAAGAGAGGCTGTCGCTTTTAAAAACAACCTCAGAAAAGACATGGACGAAACCTAATAGTAGAGCTTTAATGCTTGATTTAGGGAGAAGTAGGATTCATGATAACACATCAACAGCTGTTTCTAGCTTAAATGCTGAGCTAAGCTAATCATCGCCAAGTGAATGTTCACAACTAGCTTACCCTGGAGACATGAGAGTGGTGTCTAATTCTACATCTACATCATAACTTCACAGAAAGTGAAGAGTGATAAAGCGCAATTCTCAAAATGTCAAGCTAACCTTTTAAAGTGAGTAAAAAATAATGTTCATAGTATCTGATGGAAGAGGGGATACAAACAGCTGTCAAATGCCTCAAATTCACTCAGTCCTTACACCCACCCATCCATCCACCCTTAAGGTAATCCAGACATTATGCTGCACTTAAACATGATTTTTAAACCTACATACTGATGCCAGGTCAAGACTGTTTGTAGGAAAAAGTATCACAAAAGCTAGTCTGAAAAAGACAATCCCATAATTCACATGTTAGATGAGAGCTTAGAAAGTTTAGTCCACAACCCCTTTTTAATTTTTTTTAAAGATCATTTGGCCGGTGTTAATTGACTTTTAAATTTAATGATAATGGTAACATCCTATGCAGTCAATTATCTTCATAATACACAGCAATCAGAGAGACAGAGGGGATAAAATTGAGACTTAAGGTAAAGGAAACAAAAGGAGACAGAAGAGAGGGGAGGAAATAGGAGATATGTGCATCATGTGGGGGAGAGATTAAAAAAAAGAGTACACACACACACAAAGTGAATATGCAGACTGTAGAAAAAGATGAGTCTCTTTTTCCTTTTGTCTTCAGTTACTGCCAGAAAGTAACAGTGAGGGGAAAAGAAAAGAAAAAGGCAGATAAGAGCAAAGAGGGACAAAAGAAACAAAACTATGGTCACACGTCACCAAGTTATTCTCACCACTACAGGATATTACCAGTATGGTAATGCCTGTGAGTGTCATGTGACAAACATCATGGGAAATATCTCAAAGCATCATCTATATGAGGAAATATCAGTCTGAAGTTTGCTTCTTTCTACGCTACGAAACAAAGGCAACACAGCTGATTCCAACAAGTCTTCAAATCCCGCTGGGAGGAAGGACTGGAGTCTAAAAAGCACACACACACTCATGCACAGTGTTGCGGTGGACTGTAACTCATGTTAGGGAGTGGTGAGAGTGTGAGAGGAACCAGAGCGGAGAGGAGTCGTGTTCAGAGGTTAACTCTTCATGCTCCCTCCACACTGACCACATACAGCCAAATTACAGGGCTCCTGATATAAATAGTGTATGTGTGTATGTGTGTGTGTGTGTGCGTGAGATACATCTTCAGACCAGTCTTTTACTTATTTGAGGGGTCTAGTTTTAGTTGGCAAAATGGCATTTTGTCCATAAAACTTTAGTTTAATTTTCTTCATTTATTTTATATTTTTATGCCATTCAAGCATTTTAAAGAAACAACTGCCATCATCCTTGCTATGTGCAGTTAGCATTCTTACATTTGCTCTTGTCTTGGTTAGTGGAAAAGACACTGTTTTCTCTTGAATAAGCCCACACTGTTTTAATGTCCATGTGACTACACTCTGCAGTGATGAAACAAACTGACCCTCCTCAGTAAATCCGGTTGTCCTTCACACTCAGACCGTTTGTGCTGCCTCCACAATAGAGGTTAATCTGGGAGATTCTAAGTCCCAGCTGTCCCTTCTGACAGTACCGGGGGTGTTCCTGATTCGAGGCAGCTCAGAGCAGATCTGCCAAATGAGAGCGAGAAGTTTACAGATGTGATCTTAAAGCTGCCAACTGGTTTGGAGTCTCAAGAACAATCTGAATCCAACAGGTTTTGAGTTTAACCCCTGAAGAGCAAGCTGACCTGGTGGTGTCACCAACAGGATGTAACTTACTTTTAGCTTGTAGCCTCAGCTTTTGCAGACACATTTGAGACTTAAGTTTGTTTTCTTCATAAAAACACTGACTTTATCTTACCTATATATAAATGTCTGCCTCCTGGCCTTCATGTTTTTGTAGTTTTGTCTCAGCTGCTTTGTTGCCACCTGTCTTTAAACTCTTGTAGGGACTGTGGATAAGTTAACTCAGCAATTCTTTCACATTTTATGCCAGGTGTTGTTGTTTTGATGGCCTCTTAATCTGATACCTGTAAACCCCCCCCAACTCCCACCTTTCATAAAGGCCTCCATCACAGTTCATTTGTTTGTTTCTTCACATATTGTAAGTGAGTAGTTGTTCCTCATTGCAAAAAAAACCTCTCTTATGCTTTATATAGTTTTTTTTTTTAGGTTAGGCTACTTTTCTACTAATCTTGTTTATGTCTGGAAAAATAATGGAAACTTTTTATGGTTTTAGATGAAGATTTCCAGTATATCATATGGACTTTTTAAAAAAAACTTTTGAAGTTTTTAAAATATGGCATTTATGCATTCATTTTTCCTCTTTTATTTTTCCCTCATATCTCCCTGTTAAAGGTATTTTGGCCCTGCTGGCCTGAAGCACAGAAGAGAAAAAGAAGAGAAACTCGAGAGGAGAGGAGGATGGTGTGACAGCACGGCATAAAGTTGGAGGAAAGAGGGAGGGAAAATGGAAAGTTTAGGCAGAAATAAAGTAGAGGGAGAAAGAAATTTGGGTATGAACAGTAAGGGGCGGCTAAGAGGGAGGAGACAGAAAATGGAAAGATGTTTCAGATAAAATGAAGGAAACAGAATGACTGATAGAAAAAAGGAAGGAAGGAAGGACGAGGAAAAATGGGAAAAAAGGCAAAATGAAGTGCAGTGACAATGGAGAGAAGAGGAAGAAAGGAAAAGAAAGAGGAGAGAAAAAGGGGGAGCAAGAGGAGCCTTTAAAAAGATAGTAAGGGAGTAAAGTGGGATGTTTGAGGAGGACAGAAAAGATGAGGTGGAGCAATGCTGAGGGAGGAGCAGGACTGAGCGAAGGAAGTGCAAAGATATCAGGAAAAGCAAAAGAAACTCACATGATACATAAAATCAATAAAAACATTATTAAATTGCACTTTAAATTTAAGTCAGACATATGAATAATAGTTTTTGTTCAAACTGACAGACAGAGAAAGTTTAAACTGCTGTGCTGAACTGCAGGAGCTTCTCCACAGAGCAAAGAGTTGAAAACATCTGGCTGTGATGTCATAATTGTTGGACAATGCCGACACATCATTTGGACAACAGAACAGAAAACAGAGCTGTGAAGTTAAACATCTCAACCCGGTTCATCGGTGACAAACCAGATGACCGATTTCTGTCTGTCCACTCTTTACATGAACTCCTGCAGCGGTTATTTCTCACACACACACACACACACACATACAGACTAAGGCTCTACAGGCAGTGGTCAAAGGCTCTGTAAAACATTGACCTCAATGGAAAAGAATGCAAACCTTCTCTCTCTCCCTCTCTCTTGGTCTCTCTCTTTCTCCATCTCCTCCCCTCATGTGTCAGACACTCACATATTGGTTAGATTAAACTGCCACGGAGGGAGAGAGAGAGACAGGGAGAAAGAGAGAGAGAGAGAGAGAGAGAGAGAGAGAGGATATTCTTTTTCCCACATTTGACCCAGACTTTCTTTCTCTCTCTCTTTCTCTCTCTCTCTCTCTCTCTCTCTGTTTTTCCTGTCATCTCTCATGTTACTTCCCTTTTCTTTCTCAGTTCAGCTCAGAAAGCGGAATTATCATAAAGAAAAAAACACTTTTTATCTTTTCAGCAAATCTGTAAAAGCACAGTGTACCTGCTTTCATTAAGTTTGTCCGTAAAGGTCTTTTTAATAATGCTTACGGAAAATTTTATAACTCATAGTTTAATAGTTGCACCACTTGACTTCCGTCCTAGCAAAGATCTTAGTAATGTCAATTTGTTACTCAGAAACATTTCAGAAACATTTGAAATGCAAACCAAAGAAATGCTGTAATAAATGAATAAATTTGTCTGATAACAGTTGATCAGAAATGACTCTGTATTGCCACAATAAGAGTCATAAGGTTTCATAGAAGTTAAAAAGCTGGAAGTCCCCAAGCCAAAAGAAAATTCACAAAACTGCTCTTCTGAGTTTCAGCAAGTCAAATATCAAACTGACTTATCTGAGGAAATAAACAAAGAAAAGAGGAAGCGATAAAACTGTGACACTGACCATTCACAGCAGGGGAGGGGCGGGGGGAGGAGTTCAAGGAGGCAGAAATTTTGGACCACTTCAGGAACCAGACCAGAATAGTGTTTTGGTCACAAACAGACCATTTTGCCAGCAGGACCACACATATTTACACCTTTACTTCTGGTTTGCTTGGACTGCACCTGAACATGGACACCTCGTGTTTAAACTGATAACCTAAAAAAGCTTTTTTCTTCACTGGTGAACCAAAGATGAAGGTCCTGCCAATGTGGCAGAGTTTTGAAAGCAATGTTAACCACAGGCCCTAATAGCGGGCACTGAGAAAAAAATGTAACTGAATCAAAACAATGAAAAAAAGGAGAATAGCACTTATTTTTTTTTACTGAATGACTGTTTGCCACATGAGCACCATTGAGAATGGCTCTGTCAGTCTGTCCAGCAGTCAGTTTTTGCAGATTTGCATGGCCTCAAGATAATAAGTTGTGTTTTCAATATTCTGTATTCCTATTCTAATATCTACTTTCAACTGTATTCTATCAATTTTACATAAAAGCAAATCACAGTAATCTAGCTATCTTATATACTGGCCATCAGTTCCAAATAATTTAATCTTCTTTTTTCTGAGGAATTAAATTTTGTTAGTAGACAGCTGTAAACTTCACAACCCACAAGCCTCGGGGAACATTGTTCCAGAAAAGAAACATAAGTTGTAGCAAATCCAGAATGTTTCACTGTTGCTAAACTCATCAAAATTTGTCCCAGAATTTAAAGTGCTTAAATTAAATTCAATTGAAGATTTTAAAATCACAACCACAATCAAGTCAGAGTTTTATTTCTATTATTTTATGATAATAATTTGCCATAATGCAAAAATACTGACATTCCAACCATCCTATAATTAAAATCAGCAAACATTGCCAATCAAACATTATAAGCAGTGTCATTGAAAGCAGGTTAGCATGCTGTTGGTAACATTTAGCCGTATGATTTTCTGAGCTCAAGTGCAGCCTCGCAGAGTAACTACCATACATCTACACTCATAGCTATGTTTTTGTGTGTGTCTCTAGTGATTTGGAAAATTACTGCCCCACTGAGTGCATGCCAAGGGTCACATGAGGACATGTTCAAGGGGAGCAGGTCTGTTTGACTGACAGCTGGCTCAGCCTTTTTATCGGCAGTCACAGTGGGTGCTGCTTGTGTCCCGCCTCAGTGCCACACAGGTGCCACCAAATTAGAATTCCCTTGCTTCAGTAATCGCCAGGGATTACCATAAACACCAGGCTTTCTTTTTATCTCACCCAAAGGTGCCACGGCCATGTATTTTAGTAGTATAATCATACTCACCCAAAACATACAAAAGAGGGTTTTTTTGTTTGTTTGCTTTTTTTTTTAATTGAAATATACATGCATGATTTGTTACTAATTTCTTCAAATGCACCGTTGAAACATATTTTGCTTTCCGTAACTCAAAATCTTATTGAATGCATTCAATTGATTGCTAATGTGTTTTTACTTTTTTTACTTTTCTAAGTACCCAAAGCTATATCTCTCATCCTTTGTCTCTTTTCTTTGTTCTCACATGCAGTCACACACACACACACACACACACACACACAGACACAAAAACACACCCCTCACAATGCACACTGCATGGAAAATGTCTTTCTTTCTTTCTTTCTTTCTTTCTTTCTTTCTTGCTTGCTTTCTTGCTTTCTTGCTTTCTTCAGGCCATTGTTTATTAAAAACTTTATTGTTATGAGCGTTAAAGGGCCGTCTAAATAAACAGTGAAGAAATTAGAGCTGCCTTCTCCTCCTCACTGTCTTGCGCTCTCTCTCTGTGTGGTTGTATCTCAGCCAGCCTCTGGGTTTGTCTTCAGGTTTTGCAACGTCACCCTGCCACGTCGAGTTTGGGCAGCCTTCTTCTTCTCCCTCCGCCTGTCTCCTTCACATACAAAAAAAAAAAAAATAGAGGTCAAGAGAGGTAAAGACACAGAGTGAGAAGAGATGAGAACTGTTTGAAAGTGAGGCTGCAAGAGAGGAGGAAAAGACAGAAATGAGATAACATGAAAAATTCTTTTGCATGACAAAAATTACAGGAACTTGGAAACGTGTTGTCATTATTAACATTAAAGCAAAGCTCCAAAGTAAAACATCAGTTTAACCTCTGAAAGATAGATAAGTGAGAGAAGAAAACAAAATGTCAAAGGAAGAGCAGGAAAAAGACAAAAGGAAAAGCTAATGGACATGAACAGAAAAAATGAAAGACAGAGAATTTGTAAGGAACTGAGACAGGGGAGTTTCTTCGCAGAGCTGTTTGGGTCCATGTGAAACCAAAAATCAACTCTCTTATTTCTAAACATCATCAAGTAGGTTTGTTGCCTAAACTTGACCAAACTGCAACCATTTCATATCAGCTTTTGTTTCAAAGTTAAAGAGTAACCCAAGTGCTGCTCACAATCCTCTTCGCTGTAACTTTCTTTGGTTGTAGCAAGTATCTGCCTTTGATTTGTTAGCTTAGTTAGCCGTGCGGCTAGCAGCCCATTCAGCTCAACAATCCAATCAGTGGACCAGGTACTTGAAGCAGCAGATGTTTGTTTTATTTTACATTATGGAGTGGCCATGGAAGTGGGCTTTAAAACCTCCCAGCAAACATCAGGAATTAACACAGTCTCCTTGGCCAGTTTGGAAACAGGGATTCAAGTACTAAGTTGATTCACAATGGCTCTTATCAGGACTCTTGAAACTAAGGAAGGCAGGGACAGGAGAGGTGTCAATACGAAGAGAGGACAAGAGGATAGTCAGGAATCACAAGCATGGATTTCCACATTTAACTCAAGTGTGATCAAAGGTTTATTTTGACCAAACCAGTGTTGGTGATTATTATTATTATTAAGATCAATCAAGATGGATCTGATGAGTTAATTTTATTTCAGTCAAGTTTAAAGTTTGTTTTACTTTGAGATTACAAAGCAATTAAGCTTGTGACAGGACAGAAGTAAGCTAGCTGGCATGCTAACTGGTGATGTGCAGATCAACCCCAAAATATTGAAATTTCTGATCCCAGTGACCCCTGCTCTATTATCGGTTCCCATATAATAAGATCAATGTCTAAACTCAGTAATTTGGTGGTTAATGTGTATTTCATCGTAAGTAATTTGCTATCATTAGGATGGGCTAATTATACGCGGTTTATTAGAACTACTTCTCCTGCCACCTGTCGAGTCATGTGCACGATATGGCTGTGTGACGTAACCTGTTGGAAATGAGCCTGAAACCTGCCTTTACATTTTCCCTGAAGACTGAACACTGATTATGACTGACCATTAAAAAAAGAGTCATGTCTGGCTGTATTTTAGCTGTGATAATAATAAAGATATTGTGTGTGATGTGTGTGCAAAGTTGGTAGGATACAGTAGCAACACCACAAACCTTGCTAAGCACCTAAAATTAAGTCACAATGAAGCTCATGAAGCTGGTCTAGAATTAATTATAATTTAGAATTAAAATTAAACACTAGAATTAATTACATAAAAAGTATCAGTGCTAGTATTGGCATTGATGATTCCAGCCTGGGTTTTAGTTGGTATCAGATTTTAAAGGGGATAAATTGTGTCTCACATTACTAATGCCAGCTTAAGTAAACATCTGTGCAGCACAATACACAGACGTCTTTGATATTCTGGTAATAATTCTGGTCACTTTTTAAATGTTTCAAAAATGAATTCTTGCCATATGCTATGCATTGCCTCTTGAAAGGCTTTCTGGCAGGAGGGCTTTCACATTGCGCAGAGACTCTAAAGGGGAACCCATTGTGTTAAAAAGTAGTGCCAACAGGTCTTGACTGGGTTAGCATATGCGACTAGTTGCAAGTAAGAATGTATGAATGATCACTACAGACTAGTAAATGCTAACATGATCATAATTTATGAGTTGATTCAATACTCCCAATCTTGATTACACATGTATTTATATTAGTCGTCTCATAACCTTGTAACTCAGCCTGACGTGTTTAGTTCTGTGGAAGACTTTGGATCTCCTTCAGAAACTGAATTAGTGCTAATGACATGATGAAGATGAGTGCCAAGTGATGTTGTGACGACCACGCAGGTCATAAATGGTAATCATATCAGACCCCAGAAAGCAGAGTCAACCTATTTAGAACTTTAAAAGCCAGAAGGGCCATAATGAATTCAGGTTTGTTATAAACAGACAGTCAATGGCAGTTTTTAAAAAAGTGATAAGCGATGACAAAAGGAGATGTTCGATTGTTCATGTGCCCTTAATATAGACCTCAGGCTGTATGCTGGATAAAGTTCAGCTTTGTGGAGACTATAGCCAGTAAAAGGGGCATTGCAGCAGTCCAGTCTGGTAGTGACAAGGAAATGAACTTTTTCCTTTTTTTTCAAATCAGATGGAAAGGAGAGAAGGATGCTGCTGATGTGGCTCTGAATATTCACTCTAGATTTCTGAACTGATTGCTGCTCCTCACAAACCATGAAAGCCTCTTTAAGATTGATTTGGAACTCAAAAATGATCATAAAAAATCAAGAAGTAAATTACAGATACAACCAATATTCAGTTTGAGAGATCTTAACTTAGACACCAGTTGCTAGAGTCCAAAGAAACTCTTCTGCCTTTTCTATTCAAATAAATTACGGATTGAACAGGAAGAACTAAGGACTGATTTTTTTTGCTGGACTCTTTTTAAGGCAAATAAAACCTAACCGTGCAATAAACCACCTTCCAATATGTACAGAGGTGGTTGGGACATTGAAAAAGAAAGCAGATTTCTCCTACAGGGCTTTCTCTTACTGCAAAAGTCTGCATAGTTTTTTAGAACTCTGAAAACTATTTTCTATCAAAGCAGTTAGTGTTTCTCATTGGTTGTTTGAAGAGTCATAAGTCAAAATTGCTCAGAACCACTGAGTTGTTTTCTCCTCTTACATAACAAGTTACACTAACTATTTTTATACTTTATTATTTTTATAATAATAAAATACCTTTTTTGAATTTGATAGAGCATAACAGTAATATGACATGTTTGGGCCAATTTACATTACATACACTGAACCATGCTAATGTCAGTTTTTCAAAACTTGAGATAGATGTTCACATTTACCAAAGTTGTTCACACTTGTGCAATTTTTCAAAAAAATGCTCAAACAGTACAGGACCCCTCCAGCTTATATTTTTTGTGTAGTTGCAGTCATTTTTGCAATCTAACACAACATAAAAAGCAGAGAAAAGAATTATGGGTGATGTAGTACAGATTAAATTTTGTTGCCAGTGTGGTGTGAAGGACATGGCAATGTTCAGCATTACCTTGACTTAACTGTGTATTTTCACAGGCTGGCAGGGTCATTGACCTTTTAGCAAATGAGGCACAGTGTTCAGCACTGATGGAGAAAACACATGCAGGACCAACAGGAGGCAGGATTTACATTCCATGGCTCCATATGGACAAACTACGGAAGAGTATAAGGGTCATGACTAAGAAAAAAAAAATCAGGGGAGAAAGGTTTTTTTGATCATTTTGCAACTCAAGTAAGAAGGTGTAATTTTGAGAATAAAGTCGAAATGAGTAAGAATTATTTTACTAAGTACTCTGAGAAAAAAGTGCATCATAAAAATAAATCGTCCTCATTTCAACATTATTCGCAAAATGTAAAAACGTTAAATTTTTTTTCCGAATTGCAAAATAATAAAAAAATCTTCCTTCTCAGATTTTTTTTCTTATCCATGACTCTAATATTGTTCCGTGACAAACAGAGCGTCATTACCCGTATTTGCATCAATTTGTTTATTAAGAGTATTTGTAACTGTAACTTTAGTGAGTCAAAACAGCGGTTTGTGAGGTTTCAGGCAGGAAAAAAAAAAAAGTCAAACTTCTCATAAAAAATCCTCTGTCGCCATGTAAATCACCTTATGAAGCAAAGCCCCACCCATCTGGTACATTAGGGGTGTTAAAACGAACGACAAAGAATAAATGGCGGCATCCTGCGCCTGGAGCTGAGGCAGCTGGGAAAGCTTTTAGCGTGTCAGACAGAGCAACTGTTTCACCCCCACCAACAGTTTACCACCTGACCTTTGACCTCTTCCAGGGGATGAGCAGTGATGTCTCTCAGAGTGACCTCTGCTCTCATGAGGAAGTTTGTGAACACACGTTACACACACTTGCGTACACACTCGCACACACACATGTGTGCACACTCCTTTTCCAGTCATAACATCCCTTTAAATCTTTTAGCTTTGTAGCTCCATTCACTGAGCTTGAAGTGCTCCTTCCTTTCCCATCATGCCTTTCTTATCCCAGGGACAGAGGTAGAGGCAGATTTACACCATCCCTCTATCCATGCTTGTAACCATAGCAACACAAAGTTGAACTTTTCCAGATGTTCCACAAACAAACTCTTTTAGGAAAAAAGAATAACAAAGCAAAGTCTGTTGTGTTGCACAGAGTCAAGAATAAGTGAAGCACAGAATTCACTGTGGGAGATCAGAGGAAATGACCTGAGATCAGTGATTCACTCACAGAAAGCTTCTTATCTAAGGAGAACAATGTGTGATTAAACAAACTGATTCAAATACAGCAAACTAGGTGTGCAACCGCAAAGGTAGTTAAGATAAATGTTGCTATGCTGAATGTGTTGTGTCTCTTCTTCTTCCTGGGCTGTGGGTTTGGCTAGCAGCCAGAGAAAAAAACATTAGCTAACAGAGCTGCGGGGCGCTGGAGAGCCGAGGCTCTGCAGACCAGCCCCTCACCATGGAGGAGTTACAGTATTTGATCTGAATGTAGGGAAGGGTTTAGCTCCACCCACTCTCCCTTGGCTTGTTGAGCCTTTTTTTAAATGGCACAGAAAGTGATACAATACATTCAAACCACATATGGAATGACTGTGATATCATGTTTGCTGTATTTTTTTCCTCTGCCTGCCACTCTGATTCTTCTGCTGGATCTTGTTGCTGTTTGGGTATCCTCAAGCTTTCATAGCCTTACTGAAATGCTAATCCACTGGGAAGATTTTAAAATATAAGACACTCTTTACTGCTGAATGCAAAGAGGGATGCATAGACCTATCAGGGGAATGATGTTGGTCTGATCAAAAGAAGATCCCTGTTATCAACATGCAGTCTGTGCCAAAACAGGAATGTGATCACATTGGTCTGACCTTCCCAAAGGCAAACAGTAAACTTCTTAAGGACAGCAGGGAAATAAATGACTGGTGAATGAATGAACTCTAGCTGTAGAAAAAAAAACATCCCCAAAGCAGACAACACAGAGATGTATAAACAATGTCAAATATAAAGCTATCGTAGCCACACATTCAACAAAGAGAGCTGCACAGTTTCTACACACCATACAGGACACACATGCTACACCCAAAGCAGTGAAGTAGTTGGTCATGCACCTCCCTGTAGTTGTCATACAGGTAACATGAATAACGTTTAAATTGATTAAATGCACAGATTCATACAAACAAAAATATAACACATGGAAACATTGCTGTTACATTTGTGTAGCATATCTCACCCCATTGAGAAAATAAGCCATTTAGGGATGAAGGTGTCTCATTGCTAAATATTAAACATTTGTTAACTAGCATTCGTGTAGCTGCATGGGGAGAACGATGCTAATACAATGCTAAACTTCAAACTTTAAAAATACCTACAGGCATTTTTTCAACTAAGGATATGTCTCTGTACGGCAATGTTAATAAAAGTAAACCAAATTTTTTTACTGCTCTGTGCTTTTGATCCACTCTAAAACTACATAGGTTCTCCTTTAGCACAATCCCTTGTGTTGTTGTTGTTTCAGTGCTGCTTTGGTCAAAATGCCTGGTTAGCTTAGCTTAATTAGCTTAACATCACCTCTCAAGACAGCACACAGTGGGATTACCTTTTAAAACTCATGCAAATGGCGCCTAGGCACACCATGAGGTAAAGATACAGACACACACATACACAGACACACACATAGACGCAAACACACACAGGTGTGACAGGAGACTGGGGGCTCTGAGTTTACTACCCAGGAAATGGAGGACAGCAGGAGGTTATGACACGTCATTAACAAACACACACACACAAACACACACACACACATCTAATCTGCTCTTCATTCTGTATCTCCATCACAGAGGAACAGTGGAAAATGCAGGTGAACATGTGTTTAGTTGCACAGTATTCAGCCATAGATCAGCATGACTGAAGTTTCCTGGTCAAACAAAACAACATTCATGTGTTGATACTGACACTGACGCCTGTAGGCGTTTTTGCAGCCATGTTGAATGGCTCCTCAGAGACAAAGCTGTGTATGCAAGTATGTGCACATGTGAACATATGAGAATGTTTGTAGCAAAAGTTGTACACACACTGCTACATGTATTAATGGCAGCTAATTGGGCAAGTTAGAAAACTTCCAGTATAAAATCGGCCTACTTTCTGTATGAATATGAACATGAAGACAGTTTTGTGGAAAAAACAAAAAACAGATGCAGATAGCAGCTCTGCATCACACTTCTAATAGAAAACAGACCAGTGAAATTTCTAGTCAGCAGACCTTGAGTCAGTCTGCTTTGTTTCATGGTCAAGAACCAACTTCCAAAAGTAAGTTTTATGGATTTGAACAATATTTGACTGCAAAGCAAGTAATGGCTGACCTGACAGTATGTCATGGATTATCAATAATGACATATCATTTAAAAACATTGTGGAATAAATAGCTTTTTTATTTCAAACAGAGGTAATCTACAAAGTAAATACCATCATGCTTTAGCAGTTAAAAAAGGTACATAATGTACAAAATCACAAGTTTTACAGAAGCATTTCACAATGAACTGCATCAGACAAGAGAGAGAAGCAGAAGCTTAACACCGTCTCTCATCTCCAGACTCAACCCTGTCTTTGAATGGAGAGGCGTTGCATGCTGGTATTTCATGCCAATTAACGGCACCTTATCATTATCATCATAACGCCCTGCCAAGTTGTGTGTCTGTCCTGGGGGTGGGGTGTTTGTCTGGACGTGTGTTGTGCGTGCAGCCACCTTTGTTTACATACAGATCCATGAGCTTCGTTTATACAGAGAATGATACTCAAAAATGTGTGTTTGAGGCTCTTCCACTTAGATTTAATTCCACATTTATTATTCAAATAAGAAGAGTCAGAACACAACTTTGCCTTGTAAATCAAACTTTATCTTTTGGCAGAAGATCAGTTCAGATACATTTTTTACAATAATGTGATTCAGTGTAGTGTGTATTTTCTTTTCCACTTTTAGACTGTTTTAAGTCTATATGCAGCTTGTATAAGGTATTTCCAAATCACTGAACATAAGGGGGGAAAAAATCAAATCTCTGATATTGACAATTTGGAAAAATGTGCTAATAAGTTAAATAAAACAATTGATACCGTCTACTGCTAGCATTCTTTAGCTTAGCTTAGCACAGAGACGGGAAATAGTGGGAAACAGCAAGTCTTGAATCAAGATAATGAAATTAGCCCATCAGCACCTCTTAAGCTTGTAAATTAACATGATGTGCTATTAGTTTAAATCATACAAAAACAGAGTGGATTGATATCTGAATCAACATTACCGGTTTTTGTTTGTTTGTTTGTTGTTTTTTTGGTTTTGGTCTTTTTCTTAAATTAACCTTAAGATAGAGTCTCAGTACCTGTTTGCCCATACCTATTTTGTACAGTGAGCTAGGCTTTTTAAAGTGTGGGAATATTGATTTAATTTTTTACTTTTTATATTACAAATTGGATAAGCATTACTCAGCCTGCAGTAAATCTCATTAACTACCTTTTTAACTACTAACAAAAGTCACAATTGCCTACTATAATTATTATTACCATCTTGTTAAATAAATCTTTTTAATAGAAACAAAGAAATAGAATAGGACAGTTTACAAGGGGTTATTTATAACTTTGGGTAAAAATAGATGAGTTATGCAGCTCTGGTTACATGAATGAGCAGTTCAGCTCTTCAAGTGATTACGCATAAAAGTTTGCAGTTAATAACTTTTGTGTTGTCTCTCTCTCAGGTGGATGAATATTTGCAAGTCAGCACTGTTAGGAGGAAAGGGACAGGAGGTTAGGTTAGGTTAGGTTAGGTTAGGTTAGGTTAGGTTAGGTTGTGTATATCATCCATTATTGTATATGTCATCCATTAATGCTAATATGAACTCAAACACTTGTCCTAGTAAACTGATTTGGCACCTTCAGACTACTGCCTCTTCTCCAGGATTAAGAAGCAGCTCGCTGGTCGCCATTTTGACAGTGATGATGTCATCAATGCTGCTGTGAACAACATTCAGGAGCTTCAAGAAACAACTTCTACAAAGAAAGGATCAGTATGCTCCATGACTGCTGGGCTACGCATGTACATGTAGGAGTGAACTATGCAAAAAAATAAATGTTCTTGATTTTCTAAAATTGATTCTCTCTACCTCAAACCATATACTTATCAACCAGCTCTCACTGAAGAGCTTGAGTCAGAGCATTACTGGATATTTTCCTTCTGTTGATCATTTCTCTCTCTGCTGTCTGGCAGCAGCACAGTGCTCATAGTTTCCATCCTCAGCCTGTCTGCTCCATGTGTGTGTGTGTGTGTGTACAGGAGTTGGGGGATGGGTTTGATATTCTTTGCATGTTGGGAAACAGAGAAAGTAACAGAGAGGCATAAAGTGTGTTAAACATTCCTTTCTCTCTCTCCTTGGCTGTACTGTGTCACTGCTCAGTCTGCTTTTTCCATTTGTTCACTCTGCCCTCTCCTCTCTTCTCTTAATCCAACCCATCCTTCATTTAAGACTTTTTCTCTTCAGTCTGTCACCTACCTTTCTTTCTTTCTCTTTCTTTCACTTTGCATTTCCCCATTAGTCTCTGCAAGGAAGTTTTATTTGGATGGCTGCCACATTATTGTTAGACCGTCAACGTTGCGCTTCACAGCAAGAGCAGAATGCCTTGCCATTGTAAACATATTCTAAGCATTTATTTCAAGTATGTGATTGGCTGCTGATGGGTGATGTCACTCACATGTTCCTGGGATGTTGCACTGTTAGCAGACGGCCTCCCTCTCCTGATGCAGAGCCTGTCAGGAAGACCCTGCCCCATTTGTCAGTCGACTAAATGTCCACAGTCATGCTAGTGGCTCTGTGAGGCTACACTTCTGCACAGTGGTGCTTTAGCTGAATGGTCGGCTTGCTAACGTGCTCACAGTGACAGGGCTAGTATTATGAACATTTACTATTAAAAAACAAAGACAAAGTACAGCTTAAACTGAAGAAATGTCATCAGTTTTAAACAAATCATTTTTTGGACCTGATACTTGAGCTAAAATTTGCATCCAATGTTTATTTTTTTCCACTACAGGTACTTAACATAAATGGGGTTTACCTGCTTTTAACAACTCCAGAAGCTCCAGATCACATTTTTCACTATTACACAAACCAGAAAGTTTCAAATATATACAGCTGAAAAGGCTAAAACCATTGTCATTTTCTACATGCTGTTTTTGAGAAAAAGTCAGAGGATCGCCTCATAAGTCCTTAAAATTCATCTTCTGTAATAACGTTAAACATATTTACCAAATAACACAACATTTGCAGGCCCTCCCCTGGTTTTGAAGATTAGGAGTAAAGTGGTTAATTGACCAACAGACTGAATCTACCATTGCTTAAATCAAATTGTGAGTAAAATCATGGTGTAAAATGAGGCATTTGCATGTTTTGAAAATATCTGACTTAAACTGAGCAAAACATCTGTTCTTGTCCTGTTGTTCGCTCACAGTCTGATTGTGATTGGTTTAAAGAGGTACAAGAATCATAACAGGTGTGACTGATACAGTGCCGTGAGGAAAGTGTTGGCTGTACGACACTAGAAGGGTGATGACAGAAAGGATGGGATTTGCTTATGAGCTTGGAGATCAGTCAGGTCAGTAGTGGCATCACACAAGGCTCAGGTGCAAACCACACCACTGTGTAATTAT
>JAPZDV010000009.1:20118175-20135062 GCA_029814665.1 Acanthurus lineatus | reverse complement strand
TTATGTCAAAACCAAACAAGTTATTTCACTATACACAATCACTACAAGTTTGAAATTTACAAGGGCAGACAACAGTACTATGGATGAATAAACTACATAAACAAGTTAAAAGAAAGCTGCGTATGTTATGTACACTGGGTAGTGTGCATTTACTTCCAAGTAAAGTATTGGTGAAAATTACAAGAGATTCAAACTACTTGTAAAAATAGAAAATAAAAAAAACAAATGCTATAAACCACAGTGGTTGTTGTTCCACTCTGTAAAGCATCCTGCGAGTTCTGCACATTAAACAAGGCAAAAATTTGCTTTGTCAATCTGGATGCACTTGTAGTATAGTTTTTAATTTGATGCAGTTTGACTTTGGACACTTTTAATTTCACATTGTCGCTTTATGTTTTCAGCCTCTTTCAGTGACTCCTTGTGGTTACCAAAGTAGCATGTAGCATTTGCCACACACACATATATTTAGATGCCAGACACCCTCCTCAAGTCTGTCTGAGTTTACCTTGGCAAGCACATCAAAAACAGACAGTATGTGTTGCGTGTGTGTGTGTGGGTGTGTGTGTCTGTCAGTGTGTATAGATTTACCGACTGTACAAAACAGAAAAAAATCACTACAGTACTTTAACTGCACTGTGAATAAACAGCAGCAGGTAGTGTTTTTTAGGAAAAATCAGTGCAGCTCTGAGTTCAGTTTGACCTCATTGACAGAATGAGAGAGGGAGAGAGAGTGACATGAAGAAAGAGTTATAGAGCAGGCTGAGGGAGGGAGAGTGAGTCATATATGTGGACGTGGCTTCCCCCTCTCTCTCTTTTTCTCTCTTCTTTTTGCTCTCAGTCTTATTCTTCATTCGTCCCTCCTTTTGCCTCCTGAACTAGAATGAGGCCTTCAATTATCCCTTTTTTTTCTTTGGTAGGAAAAGAGAGAGAAAGAGACTGTGGACTCAAAAGACCTCCATCTCTTTTTCTGCCTTTCTCTCTCTCTCTCTTTCTCTCTCAGTTGCTCTCTCCCTTCATCTCTCTCAACCCAGGAAATTCCTTTATAATGTTCTTTGAGATTAAACTCATTCGGACTCTTTCTCTCAGTTGTAATTCCAGTAGGTGGTTTTAATAACAGGTGGCAGTAGAGTGTAGTCAGTCTAGCCCACAGGCCTGCACTTTGCACACACAACCACTGAATTAACTTGTTACGTCCTTAAGGGCAATTTGAAGTCTCTCTATGGTGTTTTTTATGTCTGTTCCTTGTCTGTCTCAGAACAGAACAAATATGCCTCAGTTTCTTCAAATGTAGCTGGGTGACATGCCCGTTGCAAGATCTTCCCTCAGTCAAATTATTTTTCCACTTGCTCTCTTCCACTGTGTACATGTTAAACTCACTACCTACATGTATGTATGTTTACATGTTAATCAAATATGTGACATTTGCTGTTAGTCTTTGATAACTGTAATATGATATATTTTTTAAAAAAAGATGCCATAAAAGTTGAAATTTGATACAATAACTGTATATTTAGACTCTGGATCTGGACAGAACTTCAGAAAAGGCACACAGTGGTATAAAATGTAAGTAAACACTCAAAGCTTTCACTGGCTTGGTGCTAAGGTTGGGCTCAGATTAATCCTACTTCTGCTCGGGGTCTTGGAAAAAATTAAAAACTATGAAAAAGGGCTTATTGCCTTCATATCTAAAGACGTTTTCTATTTTTAATAGTAATTTTTATTTCTAAAAATGCAGGTGATTTTAATGAGATCCGGAATCTGAGTACAAGTGATTTGAAGATGGATTCCTAGAATCAAGGTCTCGTCAACACAGCTGCCTGAATTGTAGGTTAGGGTTGGCAAGTTAATCAATCAAAGATTCTGTCTTTTTTTTTTACTATCAAATAACTATTCAAATCTAAACCTTTTATTTTTCAATGAACACTTGAAAATACACCAGCTTTACAAGAACAACTTAAAATGAGAAAGGAATGGGATTTATAATCTATACGGCAGCAGGTATAGGTACAGTTAGCCAAACATTTTAGCTCAGTTCGGGATACAGAAACAGAAAAAAACAGCCTGAATCTGTCAAAAGGTAACAACATCTCTTTTGCTCAATCTGTGCAAGACTGCAGCCTAAATATGCCGTATTCATGCTTTCCATGAGAAATTATCCTGTAGCTTGTAGAGTACTGTTTTAGAGCTTCCAGTATGGCATTATGGCCATTCCCTTCTTGGTTTTTTGGAGGATGAGGTGACCATATTTGGGTGAGAGGGTGGAGCTGGGGAGGCTCCGCCTTCATTTCACTGACTGTGTGACACCTAGCAGCAGCTAGCTGTAACTTACAGCTGCAAAGCCCTCATTTTTGCACAATTTTTAAGCCTTGATATAACCTAAATGTGTGAGTTATATACAATAATGCATCCCTTTACAGTTTTCATGAACAGGAAAACCAGCCTTAACTACCAAAATTGTTTTTGCACTAGGCACATATTGGTAACAATAGGTAAACACATCTTCCTCTGATGTATATGGGGGTCAGTGGGGATTTGGCTCATTTTTCAAAATGCCCTCAAATGTCACTCAAGAGACTGCAGCTTCTGCTACTCTCACACTGGCTTCATTTTCCAGCCCCAAAGGTTGCATCCTGGTACAGAATTAGGCCAGCTATCATCCCATTTCCTCCCATCGTGGTAAAGTTAACTAGATGTTAGCTTCAAATAGCTGCTCACTTAGTCTAGCATTAGCTCCTCATTGGTGTAGATCAAATCTTTTTTCTTTTTTCAGAGCACACCCAAACAACCAAAATACCTGAAACGTTTCTCAAAATGAGCTCTTTCATCCATAACGCTGGCAACACTTGATGAAAATGTGTTTTCAATTTTGAAAACACTGTTAGCATTTGAAAAAGTGTGCTGCAATAATACATTGTTCTTCATGTGGTGGAGGATCGATAAGAAAAAAGGTCATAAACTTTGGGAAATTTGGTAATTGAATATTTTGTGTCAAAGCAGTGAAAATGATTGTGATGATTCACAGTTTGATCCATAGTGTGAAGAGTTTTGACAGCGTATCTTCAATTTTGACCAGTGTACATCAGCCTACAACAAAGTAGAATTATTTATTTCTCATGACGCTATTCACAATCCTTTTTTTTTGTGAAAGTGGACATCACAATGTTGAATCTTCCTTTATACTGTTTTATTTTATACAAAACACAAGAGTGAATGCATCCCTTGAGGAGATTTTGTGTATTTAAACCATGCTGAGGGACAAAGCTCACCCACAACAGCCAATTAACAGATGGTCAGTTCCTGTCAAGCGCAGAACACACACTCAAACACCCAGGTGAAACCCATGATTATAAGGTGGAAACCTCCGTTCTTACCAAACACACACTTGCAGGAAATGATTATTAGTGAGAGGCCTCTGCATACACACACACACACATATGGGTATGCACACACACAGACACATACTCCACATAAAACTCTAAACTCCTCTCCTCTACCGTCATTGCCAGTAGCGTAAACTTCAAACAGCCAATAGCTTCCGTTCATAAAGAGCCCATTACACACACACAAACACCTTCAGACACAAGCACACACACACACACAGACACATGTTAAACCGTTGCTGAGGCTCTCAAAGGCAGTAATGAGAAAGCAGCAGGTAAGCTAACCTTTTCATCCTCTCGCTCTGTCACACGCACACACACGCATATGCTGTCTTGCTGTGTGTGATGACAGACAGCTGTGTATTCGGGTTTTACAACCTTAAAGGAAGTGTAAAGTCGAGAGCAGAGCAACATCAAAGTGGCTGCTACTGTACAGTTAAGTACAGTTGAATTCAACACACTGATGCTCAGTTTAGTCCAGTGAAGTCTTAATGTGAAACTCTCTTCAGTTCCATCAAATCTACTTTCAGACATTAAGGTATAAAGATTCTGGGTGACATCAACTCACCAAAGTTGTTCCACTCTCTCAAAATGTTTGTTTGGAGAAACATAATCATATCTTTGCATTTACAGACACACTTCCTCCATCCTGTCCTCCCATGAACTACTTCACTGTCTCATCTGTAACCATGGATGTACAGTTTTCTGCTGGCAGGTGCAGACAGAGTTTTTTTTATTTGTTAAGATCTGTAGAGTTGTTAATGAATGTTCAAGATGGTCATTAATTTAACACATTAGTGTGTCTTCTCTCTTCTAGATATTTATATACATATATATATATATGATTTGACCACTGGCATGCACACATTCACAAGGGATCATAACCGGTGATGAGAGTCACAACCCAGAGACCGAACAGCAGCCTTTATAGTTGAAGAGTCAGCAGTCTCCAAGATTAAAGAAGGAGTGCAACCAAGTGCATTTTAGTGCTTTTCTTTCAAATTTGCAGGGTTGTTCAACAAGATTTTTATTCTGAAGGGTCAGACTCTTAATGTTGAGTGTTACTGCAAAGTTCTGAGGTGTCTAAGATGGAACGTTTGCCTCAAAAGACCAGAACTATGGCGCAGTGGCAACTAGGTTCTCCACTGTGACAATGACACACTCTGAGTGCAGTGGAAAAACCCTGGACCTTTTTCTGCTTCCCAGGATGAAGTTTAGCCTCCTTAGAGCAAAGTTTCAGATCAGTAGTAAAATTGCAAATGCACACAGGGCAGTGGCATGAAAACAGGTGTAACACAGATGCTGATGATGATCAAGAGATAAAACTTAGGAAAGTTTCTCACGGAAAAAGTTTGCAGGAGTGCAGGCTTGGTCATCCAGTCCTACGATTTAAGGGCATTGATATTTAAATGTTTGACAGTAGAAAAGCTGCTCCTTGAGTTAAAAATCGGACATAGTTGTTGTTGTGTGTGTGGACTCAAAACTGCCTTGCTTGCGTTTGCTTGTTGCAGTGCCCTGGCTGCATTGTGACTGAAGCTGCCAGCAGTTCAGGTCCAGATCACAGAGGGAATCACATCTGTGTGTGCATGCGTGTGTGCGTGTGTGTGTGTGTGTGTGTGTGTGTGTGTGTGGTTTCAGTAAAGGCAGCTCCACCCTGCAGTCTGTCTCCCTGCTGACTGACCACAGTACATATACAGCACTGAATAGAAAGTCAGTCAGTAAGAGAGGGGCAGTCATAAAATCAGGCAGTAAGGCAGAGAGACAGACAGTCAGACACTGTGACAATCAGACAACAGACAGACAGACAGTCACACCAACAGTCAGCAAACAATCACAGCAGTATAGAGAGTAATGACTGCTTCTATTTCAGTCTGTTTGGAGAACACACTGCCCTCCAGCCAAGGACACACACACCCTTTTCTTACCCCTGCCTGCTCTCAGTCTCCTTTTCTTCTTCTTTTGTCTCCTCCAAATCTTCCTTAGTTTTCCTTTATTCCTTCCTTTATGTCTTTACTTGTTTCTTTTCTTCATCAGCCTCCCATTTCTGCTCCACTTTTTTTTTGAACATCATCCTCTTTGTCATTTCTCCTCCTTCTCTCCCACTGGGGTTCATGTTAACATCTTTTCATGTGGTTATTATCATGTTATTAAGCTTTATAAATACAAATTCACAAATAAAAAAGACTGCACCAAACTGGGCCAAGTGTCATGGTACTGAATGTTTTCCTGCTTATTCACATCCAGACCAAATGTTTGAGTCAGTGAACGTCGCAGACCAACCAAAAATCATGACAAAGCACAGAAAGAACTTTGAGGGAGTTTCTTACTTGACTATCGCCACAGCAATATTTGATTTGAGAACGCCAAAAATGTCATTGTGAAGTTCACTTAAAAATGTGTTCAGTTCAATGTTTTACAGACCTTTAGTTCCTGCCCTCTGTGTTTTAGCAGTTAACATTATACATACCTGAAACAATACTTACATAAGATACGTTATTCTATTCTATTATACAATCTGCATGTCTTATTTCTGGATATTTCTATTTTTAAGCTTACCTTTATCTTCAGGGAAGGGTTTGTCTTACTGCAAATTACACAAAGGGTGGAAAAAAAACTTAAATAATCAAATGTTCATTCAGCAGTTGACCCTCTATGTAATAGATTTTTTAAAATTATTTCTTCATTGTTAATTTGTGTGAATTTTTTTTCACTATATTTACATTTTGGGGCGGCAACTGAAAAAATATGCAGGGATAACAGGATAACAATGCTCGCATCAACTGAGCAGGAGTGGTCACTGAATGATTAGATGAGTATAAAATGTGAATCAATCCATTTTCAGCAGAGGTTCAGAGACTTGGCTCAGAGGAGGGCCAGCATCTCACAAAATCATTCCATGTTGATTTTTCCTTTATTTGTAGTCTGTCCATAGGTTCGTTTTTGTGTTTGTATTTGCACATATTTGTTGGGTTTCTGAATTTATGCCAGTCAGTTTTTACTGAAAACATACATAAAATGGTCAAAGATAAAATACTCTCTGAGCCTTATAGTTTGCTTGTCTGTGCAATCAGAACATAATTCAAAATGTTTAGTTTAAAAAGCAGCTGATAATCAACTGTCAGAGTTTTAATCATGCTAATAATAAATATGGGAAAGAAAAGAAACACAAAACAACATTTGTTGTCAACATTGGTTTGTCAGTTGTTGTTGTTGACCATGTTGAAACAGGTATGCGTTGTCAATGGGACTTGAACTTCTGTCATCTGACTGAAAGTCCTGTGTGTGACCAACCACTGTAAGCCAACTGAGACCCCCTCTAGATATTTCACTTCTCCAACTTTGTCAGTACTATGTCAGATGGAACAATGTTAGAGAAACTTAAAAAAACCTATAGATTTAGTTTTTTTTTAGGTTTATTGCATTTTTCTTAAAGTCTTAGATCCAAGCAAAAGAGATAAAATGCATTTGTGAGGAATTTTAAATGTCTGAAGGAGGGACATCTTCCTCCCAAGTTCAGCCATGAGGACCAATATGAGTGCAAGTAGTGTTGTTTCAGAGTTTCAGGGATTTTTAGGTACATTTAGTTTTGCAGTCATACACTTTAATAGATCTGCTCTCAGTGTTGTCCATCACTGTAAGCTGTCATGTTGTTGTAAGACCCTCACTCCCACCTCTCATCCTGTGAAAATGAAAACCGGAGAGAAAGTACACGCATGAAGAGTTTTTCACCAGGTAATTTCCACCTGCCATAGTGGAGGAGGAGGACATCCTGGTAAATATCCTAATTCATGGCTGGCTGTTTCGTGTTCAAACATCTTCACCTGTAACTGTGATTTATTAGTAACAATTGAACATTTCTCCTCCTCCTCCATTCATCCTCTTTGCATCCCTCCATCCCTCCCCTTAACATTTTTCCACCAGCGTCCTCATCACCACATGTTCTTTTTGGAACAGCAAAGTCAGGAACTAAAGTAAGAAAGACTTTTGCTCCCTGGGGGTGAGGGACAAAAGAGGGGCAACTGGAAGATAAAGATTTATTCCATCCCTCCTCGACCCACCCATCACCTGCCTGAAGACAAGCAGCAGCAACCAACAGCGCTCACACCTGGACTGACAGCTGCCCTGCAGTTAAGTTTGTTTGTATATCCTGTTTCAAGAATAAGTTACAAAGATGCTCATTAGGCAGATATAAACACACACGCAGGACAGCTATGTAAATAACAACATGCTCCATATTATGAAATGCAGATGAACTGGAGAGGAGCACAGTAATCTTACGCAAAATGAAAATATGCTCACTGAACGTAAATTTTAGGGGAATTTATAGCAAAGAGGTGTGATTTAGTCAACTTGTAAAAAAGCAATTAAAGTTTCAAAAGATAACAAATTAAATCTGCATTCATGCATTCATTCAAGTTGCTCACATTTCAGTGACATATTATCATCTTACTGAGTTGATATGGTGAACATCTTAGCAAATTGTTCCCTATTTATACATCCATACACACAGCAGTGTGATCATCCCTTTGGACTTGAGTTTGTTTTCATAAAAACTCACTATTGATTTCTTTTATCTCTGTTTTTGGTCTCTACCAACTCTAAAAACAATGTTTGGCTCTTAATCTTAAAAAAAAAACTAAGTTTCAGGCAATAAAAAAGCAAAAAGAAATAGCTGAAAGTCACTAAAGAGCTCTTTAGAGGAGAACTTGGGTTACAACTCTGTAGTGTTGGAACTATGATTTTTTTAACATACCAAAGTTATTTGTTTTGGGTTTTTTTGGGGGGGAGGGGGGCTTTCCTCACCAGAAAAGTATTAGTTTAAAGGACTTTATTTCTACATTCTGGTGAGTTTTGGTGCATGTGAATCCCAAACTAATGACCCAACAGCTGTTTAGAACAATGTACTGTTGAATGGAACTTCAATAAAACCAAAGGGTCTGTACATCATTAAGACAAAGTTTTCCCGAGGCCGTCCAATCATTATGTCCACCCTTGAAGATGGAGCAGTGCTGCGTGCAAAAAAAAAAGAAAAGTTTTTCTGGTGATTGTACCAAGAGAAAAATGTTATAATAACATATTTAATATTGTTTTCTCAGAGGATAATATCAATTTAGACGCTTTTGTTGCTGGCTGAATACTTAATACTGTTCCATGATTCTTTGTGCATTGATTTTGATATGATGGAGGTAAAAAAGGACCTAAAAACACTGAAAGTCTGTTTGCCGGGCAGCTTCAAACTGAGACCAATGGCTCATTCACTCTATTCAAGGAGCCTTATTCAATAAGTGCATTCTCTCTTTTATTCACTATAAACTGGGCTTTTGACAGGCGACAATATTACAGCATCAGTAACATTAGCTGGCTTTTTTTTTTTGTTTTAATCACTGACTAACCTGCCTGTTGCTGAAAAACAAGACATCACTTTTGCCACATTTAACTGCATATTCTGCAAGAGCCTCTCTATTTTTCTCTCCCTCCCTCTTGGCTCCATCTTTCCTCTTTCCTCCATCCATCTTCACTGCTTGTGACTATGAGTGAGTGTAAAGTCGCCTGCAATAGTTTCTGTGTCCTGCCCATCTGGCTGCCTAGTTGGTTTTCTATTTGTAACAGTACGCTGCGTTCCACAAACTTTAAAAAAAAAGTTCTTTAAGTTGCCTGCCCTGTGAGCAATTGAACTGGCCAGCGGGCCGATAAGGGGCCCAGGCCAGTACGATTGCACGCAAGTGTTCCCGATGGCCAGTCTGCTTATCAGGATATGACAGAGAGGACTTCAGTGTTGGTTTGTTGCAATTTGAAATATCTGATTTACTTCTGGCCCTAAAAATCAAAATCCTTCTGTATAATGCACAAACTGAGGCTTCACACCGCTACCTGGGATATCTGGCTGTGCCAGCTGGACGAGGTGAGGTTTGTCTCTCAGAAGTTTCCATAGAGAGGTGATGGTTCCTCCAGATGGTTTTCTATCAGCACTGTCAAACTCACCACTTGCCACCTCTTGCATAAACCTGCAGAGGATCTCAGGTGGAGGTGAAGCCTCTTAAACTAAAGTCCTGATCAGTATAATTAGGACAAGAGACAATATTACTGTTATTAGTCACTGCTTTTCAACAAAACCCCTTCATTTACCAAAAGCTCAACATTTCTGGAATTCTCCAGCTCGGCCTACTTTTCTGGTGGATGAGAGTGTGTGTGCCCAGAGTTACATAATAAGTTTTTATTATGATTAATGGTTCACATTAAAGATTTGTTTCCACAGAGGTCAGACACTTTGTTTTACCTCTTATCTCTGCTTTTACTGAACTTTTGCCCACAGGAACCCAGACATTTGCCACAAACCTTAACCCTAACCCTCCTCTCTGGAAGGGTTGTGGTTGCAGGTATGTGTAAAAATTTTGATGGCTGTTAAAATAATGTAAAAAAGAACTTTGCAAGAATACAGATTTATGATACTATTAGTGTCATGTGAGCCCAATTACAAAAACAGTTAGATTTTACACTGATTTCATGATTTTAAATGTAAACTTTGGAGTTTAAGACAAATTTCAAATTAATAATAGATTGAAAAGTGGTGCATTTTTATCAGGCAAAGATGTATTTAAGGAATCCATATCAATGTGAAATGAAGCAGCTCTTATCAGTGTAGTTGTGCAACCATCGTCCATTTGATCAGAATGGATCTCAGATTAGAGACCACATGATGATGACAAAAAAAGTGTAAAAAAATGACTTACAATGTACAAGTGAAAAACAAAACATAACAGTGGACTAAATTTCTGTGTGCTATTATTCTTCATCTGAGTCGACAGTGATTCCTCTTGAAACAAGTATTTCTTTTGCTCACCTGATCCTCTGAAAACACATTCAAGAAGACTTTAAAATCAAGCAAATGACTGAATTTTCAGGCATGGAGAGGGTTTGTTGATAATGTTTCACAGATTTGTTTGATGATATTGCTGATAGGCCCAGAATTGATAACAAAGCAAAAAAAAAAGTCATTATTCCAGTAAGTCAGAACTCGTCACGACAGGAGACCTTCCATGACATGCACACTGTCCTGTTGTGTGCTGAAATGGCAGCTCTGGATAATGTCTGTACCTGATTCTTTGGACATTGTCTGGAGTTCAAATGAGAAAATGGCTCTAAAGTGAACCTTGTTTAGTTGCTAAAAAGGTGTATAAAATTATTTCCTTAAGAAGCCATTGAGACCAATAAGCAAAACTGTCTTGTGAGGAACAAAACAAAAACCTCCTCCACCAGTGTTGCTCTTGTGTGCACAGCCACAACACCTTATCTGTTTATCACCAGTGATGTAAAATTACCAATTAAACCATAAGTAGCAACGATGACAGCAACAGTTGCTTGACTAATACGAGGCTTAGAGGAAACATTTTTAACTTGCAGCTCTGCAGAAGGCAGGGACATGTCATTTGTCTGTTTGGAATGGAGAAGCCGCTTTGTTGGCATGAGAAAATATTCAGAGCATCCCCCGACAAATGACTGTAATCTGCACACAGTCACATAAGCAACAGTTTTGGCATTTGGGAGGATGGGAATCGAAGATCAAACACGGTCAATCAGATGTTGCGTATCCCTCAGCAGTAAGTGAGAGACAAGCTGTAGGTTTGTTTTGTTGAATCTTAAATTTATGCCCAAGCCAGCATGAGACGTTTTCCCTTTACAGTGGAAGACCATGGTGGTCTGTGGCTCTGATTCTAATGTGGCGATGATGTTGCAACAGTACCATCACATTGTAAATCATACAGAGAAAAATGGCTGCTAACATGTCTCAGTAAAAAGTAAAAATCAGATATGTTTAATAATTTTTATTTTCCTTTTGTAGAAATATTAGGTTCTGGATTTAAAAAAACTGCAGTTGAGGACCGACTGCTTAATCTAAAACAAACAACATCTATGATTTTCATTCTCACCAATTCTGCGATCAAAGCAATTACATTGAGAAAGAAAGGAGATGCACCAAAAAACTACAAGAAACTACAATCAATGTGTCTTTACAAACACACAATCACTGCAAGAGCACTCAATTCCAACTTCCCATAGTTAATACTGTGTATTGAGTTGCAATTTAATCGAAAGCAATATATTTGTGTTCCTGTCCATCTTTTCTGTTTGTATGTATGTAAATTTATCAAATATATATGCATGTATGTATTGAGATTGGTTCTTGTCCTGCATGCACATTTGAAATGACAGAGCCGGAAAGAGCACCTGCCTTGTTTAGACGCAGCAGTTCTTGTAACCTAACCAACAGTTTTCAGATGCACGCTTGCACAAGTTCAAACAACAATCAAAAACATGTTATACCCAGAGCAATGTAGAAAAATGAATAAGGTAAAAGCTAATCCCTGAACAGAGTTGGTTATTGCTACCAAGGCATCTAATTTTAATTTTTAATGTTAATTTTGATTACTCTTTACCTTAATTAACTTAATATTAAGGTAACCTTAGCTAACTACTGTCCTTGAATAATGTCAGCCTATCCTTTGAGATGCCTGGGATCTAGCTATAACTTTGGGTAGCTGGCATGCTTCAGCATTAAATTCATGAAATTAATCAACAATAATACTATAGCATGGGCTGCACAAAACTGGTTTGCAGGTACACATGCAACAAAATATCAAAATGCCTATCATGAGTTGTGCTGACCAACCTGCATAATGGATGGACATGTGAAGCACCTCCATAATTAAGGCTCAAGTAACTGGACAACAAAGTTGGCTACAGTGTGAAATGATGGAGGTCCCTGGCATTTTACCCAAACCATGGCAACATGTTGTATGATGTGGTCCAAAAGAGACTTTTACTCCAACATGAGGAAGGTTTATAAATTGTCTCTCTTTCTGCTTTTGAGTACAACTCAAAATAATAAAAAACAAGTACAGATCTGTCACATTCACAGTTTTCAACCCTGATGCACATTTGCTTGCCAGTGACCACAGAGACATTTGATCCAAAGCCAGCTGTTGATCCGTGGATGGAGACAGCAAACTGAGAAAGCACCGGCAGCAACACTGCAGGCCAAGCATGATGCTCATTCTGAATGTTCTGAATGGACACTGCACCAGCAGACTTAACACTTCTATGTGTGTGTGTGTGTCAGTTTGCATGTGTGTATTTTAACATTTTGGTGTCAAATGTATTGAGAGGTAGAGGTGAAACAAATTTCACAGCTTGTTAACAGTTGTCTCTGCCTTTTTCTCACCTCTATGCCAGTGTGTGTTTGTATGTGTGTGTCAGTGTGTGAGTATGTGTACCTTGTCCATTGAACTAGAGTGTTGAAGTGCTTGCAGATCAGTTGTTTGTAAGAGTTTAGCTACAACAGACACTCACATACACACACACATACACACACACACTTTATGTCACTTTTTCATTGCATCATTTAGAAAGACAAGAATAAATATTAGTGATATACGTATATACGTATACTTGTGTAGAAACCAAAATGGGCTCATGAAAAACTAGGTTTACTTTTAATATTTACTTACAACTATGTAATACATTTTTAAGAACTAGCCACCAGAACTGTTTACTCAATTCACTATCAACATTTTAATGGTCACTTAATGCTGCATTGTAAAATGTAAAACACAAATTTGGAGAAAAAGATTAAGATGACCTATTTCCTTGTCTTTTATACTTTATTATGAAATTTATTTGTTTATTGGATTAAATCATTCCTGCATGTGTGTATGAAAAAATATGTGTCTGGAGCTGTGAAGACAATTATTTAAAAAAAAAAAGTGCTCCTGCCTCCTCAAGATCCACCTCAAAGATTTTCCATGAAAAACAATCTGACTTTTCTTCTTTTCAAAGACGTCCAGCCAACATTTCCCTCTCCTCATGCTGAGCTAGCGTTCAACCAGTGGATGACTCCTTTATTGTAAACTAATCACTACACTGCAGAAAACTTTGACATAGTGTTTTTGTTGCACATTTTTAATCATTCTTTATATCTTTTATAACTGATTGCACAATGCAAAAAAAAATTACATAAAATTTACAGATAATATACATTTAGGTTTTGGTATTTCAATTACTCAGGAGTTCCTCCAGGCAACCAATTCAATTTAAGTTATTTGCTGTACAAATACAATTAACAATTATAAATCTAAACGATTAGATTGGAAAAAAGGAATTGGTAAATACATAGGGCATGCAGGGCTTTTCATTGTCCAATATGTCTTATTAAATATTGGTGAGCTCTTATTCAACAATACAATATTTGCGATTGATGCAGTATGTAAACCTCAGCAATATCTGATGGTATATTAGTCACTTAAACATACAATATGTAATTCTTTGATATTAAAATGTCATAAATTTACATTTTTTGTTTGATTGTATATCTTTATGAATTGTATACTTACAGTATTCCAAATGTTTTAACAATGCTCAAACTAAATAAACCTATAAATACATTCAAGTTAATGTTGTGTTCCATTTTGTCACCTGTTTCTAACCTCCAGAGCTACACCAGTCAGAGAGTGACAGTGACAGTCAGAGAGTGAAGTTGGCAAATGTGATGTTAGTTGTGGTAAAAGTAAAATGAATAAAACTTTATTACATGACCTCATCTGTAAACATTTCTGTCTGCATCAGTCAAATAGATCTTTTTTCTGCAATGGTGGCTTATTACATATGAAAGAAACAAAATCCCTTGATCCCATGCTACTTCACTGTGTCATTAAACTACATCAAACTAAACTTTTTATTTTGATTGGCCATAACAAAGTAGGCTGTAGAGAATACAGTATACAGCAACAAATAGGTAAAAAAAAATGTAATCCTTGACCAACTGACTCTTTGTTTTTTGTGATTATGAAATCAAAACTTTTTCTAAAATGCAGCTTTTTTCCAAAGCTAATGAGCTGAGGAGCTTAAAAACCCCCATGCTCCCTGATGATCATCGGCATGATCAAATACATACTACATACATATACTTAATATGTGTAAGCCTTCTAATAGTAATTAATATTAATTAATAATAACAAACAGTGTTCATAAGATTATTAATATAACAGCAACCAATGTACAGCTTAAACCTGTCTACATTCAAAGATCTTTGGCTACTCTTCAGCACAGACCTCTCCGCCACAGTGACAATTCTTACTGCCTGCAAAGTTCTCTCTGGGTCAGATAAATCAAATCCTTATTTACAAAAAAGTTTCACTTTCCATCATTTTCTTCCAGTTAATTAAGACGCCACTTGTCAGTTGCTTTCACTGGCGCTTAGTTGAAAATTACTAAATCTAACTTGGTGTTTTTGTTACTTGAGTGTCTCACTACCCCCAGTCTGACCTTTCGGGATGATTAATATCATTTTAATCTATCCTTCCCTTTTTTAGGAATCCCAAACACTCCTACAGTTTTTCTCAAACTGCACTCTACCAAGGAAAGTTGGAAATTACAGAGTTAGACTTTTTGCTCCACTGAAAACTCAGACTTTATTGCCAAATGGCTTTGCAATGTGCTTTAATTAGATCACTGACATACGTGTGGACTGTGTCCCTACTGATCTGCACGTTTTGCAGGGGTTAAGCATGTTGATTTTCTTTAGGAACATGCAAGAGATAAATCTATTGAAATTCTTCACCAGCCAATAAACCGACTGACCAAACCACGCAGATTTCAGATTCAGTCAGAATGTGTGGGCGCTCATAACGCTGATATCACAGTTTCATGTCACACTAGTTGTTGGTTGTTGCGCTGCTTTCAACTTTTTTTTAATTAATGGTTGCATTTACCAGGAAAAGTGTTTTTTGGTTTGTTTAATTGAAGTCCTCCTCTAGACAAATTTAATATGTGTAAAAAACTCTGATATGATTAATATTTTTATGTGTAACATTGTTTTTCCACGGAAACAAAACTAAGAAAAAGCCTTAAAAAGCACATCTACTCTTACTTCCTCATTGAAAAATCCTGGCCCTATGAATCACAGCCCTCCTGCTCTAACCATTTGCATCAGGTTGACCGGTGAGCGAGCCATGCTCATCTGGATGGCTAGCTGGCTAGCTAATGCTGGAGAAATTCAACCATTTACGCAATGTTAGAAATTGAGTGAATCTCAAATGTGTATGGAACTCAGGTTCAGACTTGGGGGTCTGCGGTTCACCCAATTCGATAACTAGCAGTGGTATCAGAGTAAAATGTGTAGTTAGCATATTTTCTTTATATTGTAGCTTGCTACCTTATAACTGGCAGTGGCAGACATAGTGTTTGTGCTAGTGCTAATGCTAACTGTCTCTCCCTGTACTGACCCTGACACAACCTGTGCCGGAAGTTTCACGTTTCTTTACTTGTTTGGCTTTTAAATTTATGATGTGCTGAGTCTAACTTAACCAGGTTACATTTGAATTTAAGGTTTTAGATTAAGTGACATTTACCCTGTCAGAGGAATGTGAAAACTCCTCTTGAGTGACAAATGCAGATTGGACAGATACAAGTGTATATAGTCAAGGTCTGACGTTTAAGGGAATAAAAACATTAAAAAAAAACACATTTCCGAGTGTAGTGGGACTCTAAACATGTCCAATTTTGTAAAAGGATTAGAGCCAGGGTTGCCTATCGCCGTTTTCCCAAACTGCATATGTAAAAAAAAAAGTCATTTGCTGAATCACTGAGAGTTGAAAATGCAGCATAGTTGAGTAGTAGTTTAGCCTCTGTGCTGTGCTAATAAAATAAAAGTGATGTGTATTTTTCATCACAGAAACACAAACGTGTGCGCGTGTGTGTGTCTATCTGTGTTTAATCAGTGTGTATGTGTGTGTTGGTGTGTGACGCTCTTGAGGATCTGATCGGATCTTAAACTGTGGAATGATGAGGTGGCGCTTTCCTCCTTTTCTTCTTTTCTGCCTCTTTCTTCCTGAAAGACAGATTGCATTCCATCCCCTTCCCTGTAAAAAAAGGAACAGGCAGACACATGGATAATGTGAAGGTATCTGCAGTGTGTGTGTGTGTGTGAGAGAGGACAGACGGAGAGAGAGGAGGAGTGAATTAGAGGCTTGCTTGGCCAGCTTTAGACTGTGCAACGTGTCTGCTGCTGCTGGATCAGATGGCAGAGAGCGGCTGCTCTGCGTCTCCCTGCAGCTCTTCTGCTCCATAATGTCTGCTTTCTGCTTAATTACAGCTCACCTGCAGCCTGGCCGGCGCTGCACACAGCCTTCTGCGGGGGGGAAACGAGAGAATCGCACATATAAACCTTTATTTGGACTGGGGGGGGAACACAGCCACTAAAAAAGGGCTTTTATTATTCAGAGCCAATAACAATCATAATGTCTGCAAACCCCACAATTGTGCAGGTATTTCAAAAACAGAGGCAGTTTGAGCCGACTGCAGCCACTCACTCAGAAACATCTGGTTCACTCATAAGAAACATTTAAGCTTTTTACAATCAGCTGCCTAACAGACCAGGTATCTATCTATCTATCTATCTATCTATCTATCTATCTATCTATCTATCTATCTATCTATCTATCTATCTATCTAT
>JAPZDV010000009.1:20089532-20105292 GCA_029814665.1 Acanthurus lineatus | reverse complement strand
CCCCCCCCCCCACCACACACACACACACACACACACACATACTGTAATCATACAGTTCACATTCAATGAACAGATCAACTAATCATTTGTGTTAATGTGCTGCAGGGAGCTCGTGGTAACGATGGTGCTGCTGGTGCTGCTGGACCTCCCGTAAGTCTTCAATTCTCTAAAGCTTAAATGAAGGTTACATTCACTTCCTAAAAACCAAAATCTGAAAAGCAATTAATTCATTTTGGGTTCTGCAAGATGCACTAGCACTGGTTAGATGAGTCTGTTACATTTTGTCTGAAAAATCTCTTTTTGTTTCTTCTTAGGGTCCCACCGGCCCCGCTGGACCTCCTGGATTCACTGGTGGCCCTGGAGCCAAGGTACTATTACCACCAACATTATACATGCCAACAACCTCCATTTTTAATTTCCTCAAACTTCCTCAATCTACCGTTGCTTTTACCATCCAAAGAACCTCACAACAAGTTTTTCTTAATTTCACTTTTATTCGTCTCTTTTCTCTGTTAGTATGAGGTCATAGCACTGGCAAGTTACTGACTCTACTCTGCATTGCTTCTCAGTGCATTTCCCATAGTTAAGTGTCTGCATAGGTAGATGACCTTTGATTTGATCTTTGGCCCAAAAAGGGGTCACATGGGGTTGAGGTCATAGAAGTTCATCCCAGCTGCACAGGAATTGTTTGCTATGTATTTCCACATTATATATGAGTCTAATTTATTTTAGGGCATATAATAGTGCAAAAAATGGCAGACATACCCAAACTATGGATGGTCAATGAAAATATTTTTATGTGCTGTTGATGGGCACTTAATGAGCTTTGGTTAACTGTTGGCCACTTTGTATTGAGACTGGTTACAGTAATTACTGACAAGTGTTCCTTAAGATGCCTTCAGAGAGGCTTTTTGATGTTTTGTTTTGTTTTGTTTTTTTTAATTTTTGAGCACATTGTGTGCATCAACGTAAATTCATGTTTTTCTATTTTTACATTTCCTGTGCACAACTTCTGCTTTTGTTGCAATGCTCTTATTTTTTTCCTTCACAAGTCTCTGATAACGCTGTGATTTGGACATGATTATGCGACTGAATTCTATTTTGTATCACCTCCACCAGGGTGATGCCGGACCTCAGGGTGCACGTGGACCCGAGGGCCCAGCTGGAGCCCGTGGTGAGCCTGGTAACCCTGGACCTGCTGGTGCAGCTGGACCTTCTGTAAGTGCCAACAATAACACTCTCTAACAGACTATAGAAAACCTAGATTGGATCACAATCATAGAGAAAATGTATTTGACATAGCCTTTTTTTGTTAGTTTGAGAAAATAATTCTTAGTGACAAAATCTTCTTTAGCTGCTCCTGTATGATGAGCTAATGACATCATTGAAATTAATCTTTTGGCTTCTGGATTACTAATGAAAATCTCATCCTTTCTTTCTCCTCTAAGGGAAACCCCGGAAATGATGGAGCTGCTGGACCTAAGGGAGCCCCTGTGAGTATAACTCTATACATTTACTTTTCAGTTACGTTAGGCTTGGGGATTTTAATCCCTCTCTGGTTTAACAGAGCTACTAAAGCAGCCAAGGATAGTGTTTTATAATTATCATGGCCACAGAGACTAACAGTACAGCATGATGTGATTGTATTGTTGCTGTTTGCCGCCCCCTAAAGGGTGCTGCTGGAGTTGCTGGAGCTCCCGGATTCCCTGGACCCCGTGGACCCCCAGGACCTCAGGGTGCTGCTGGTGCCCCCGGACCCAAGGGTAACACTGTGAGTAAAGCTTTCTTATAACTAACAAATGCAGTGTTTTCCAAAATATGTTTCCTGAAAGGCACATAATTAATAATAACACATATTTAAGCAAAACTGCTGAAACAAAAGTAAATATTTTTCTTCAGCTACCAAGCTATGTTTGTTTTTTGCTTTGTTTGTTTTTCATGTCAGCTTTCTTGTCTGGTTTTTAATTTCTTTTGCTGTTGTTCCTTTGATTTTTTATTGACTGTAACATCTGTTCCAGTTATTCTCTATTTGCCCTGTGTTTATCTATTTGTTTTAGATAAATAACTAGTAGTTATAGTTGTAGTTGCAGTGTTTTTTGCTCATTTGTTTTTTTTATTTTCCTGTTTCCCTCAGGGCGATGTTGGTGCCCCAGGAGCCAAGGGAGAGGCTGGTGCCAAGGGAGAGGCTGTAAGTTCAAGTTCACGACAGTCAAAATGGAGCAAAACTCTGCATACACATATGTATGAACACACATTCGGTCTATTATAAAATCTGTGTGTGTGTATCATCTCTAGGGTGTTCCAGGAGTTCAAGGACCCCCAGGACCTTCTGGTGAGGAAGGCAAGAGAGGAGCAAGAGGAGAGCCTGGTGCTGTAGGAGGCCGTGGAGCTCCTGGAGAGAGAGTATGTATCTCCCCTAGTTTTCACAATGTTTAACTTTAAAATTCTGCAAGATACAGAATAAAAAAGGATACAGATGTGCAGTGGTGTGTTGTCACCTAACAGATGAAAAAGCTTCAGGTCTCTCAATTTTATTAATTAATTATCTTTAAATATCTGCTTATTATCTCTTTACAATGTAAGTGGCAGCTTTGCCATTTTTAACCAAGCAAATTTTACATTCTTACTTTTGTGTGGAAAAAGAGACTTAACATGGTTATGATTGTAAATTTAAATTTAAAATTTACAATCATAACCATAAAATTTAAATTTAAAATAAACGTTTTAGCTGGTCAGTGAAAATATAATTCAGTATTCTTTGTTGCTATGAATCCAAACGCCAATGTCAGAAAAGGTTAAAGTGCTACCCACTAGAAAGCACAAGTATACATGGGCTAGGTCACACATAGAGGTCATGTATTATGCTGACATCCTATGGGCTCTATGAGATCTTGTAAACAAATTCTCTAGTGCCCCCTGCTGGTCAAAAAAAGTCTGGCTGTGCAGGAACAGGGCATAATTTCTAAATATTTGGAAGCACTATTACCAAAAGAGTATAACACATATTGAGTCTCATGAGCCTGATTCTGGCTCACAATGCAACATGCCTCAAGCTATTAATGTCAGTCTAAAAGTATTTTGATTATTTTGTAACCATCCTTAAGAAAATCTGAAAGTTGCAAACATTATAGTAACATTTACCTAAATTAGAGAGGAATTTGAATTTCCTGTTACAGAATACCCCAAACATACATCACAGTATTAGCATGACTCCATTGTAAGCCACAGGACATGTAAGAACCATGGTAGTAAGTGATGGAGCTAATCAAGATGTGCTTGATTCTGTCTACAGGGTGCCCCTGGTGGTCGTGGTTTCCCTGGTAGTGATGGCCCTGCTGGACCCAAAGTAAGTTATAGACACACACACATACACACACTTATGTTCAATATTCCTTCTGACTTACTTAAGAAGTATTGAGATACTTCAAATTTGTAGAATTTTAGCTAAACTCTTTTTTCTCTCTTTTCTCTTCAACATAGGGTGCCAATGGTGAGCGCGGAGCCCCTGGTGCTCTTGGACCTAAAGGTAACACCGGTGAGCCTGGTCGCACTGGTGAGCCTGGTTTGCCAGGAGCTAAGGTGAGATTCCCATCTAACTGTTCCTTTGTTGTCAGCTACATCTTGTATTCCCTCCCCTAACCTCTGACCATTGAACTTTACCTGTAGGGTATGACTGGCAGCCCTGGCAGCCCTGGACCTGATGGCAAGACAGGACCTTCTGTAAGTTTATATATTGGGTCTTATTCTCATTAAAACACCTACATTTTGCGTTTATTTAAGTAAATCCTTAATTAATCCTCCTTACCAGGGAGCCCCCGGACAAGATGGCCGCCCCGGACCCCCTGGCGCTGTTGGAGCTAGAGGCCAGCCTGGAGTTATGGGATTCCCTGGACCCAAGGGAGCTGCTGTAAGTAATGTGTCTCAACTGCTACACAATTTATTTGATCAAGTTTTTGAATGTTTTTTTTTCTGTGAGCTCACAAAATAGATCAACAAAAACTTGTCCCCACATCTTTGGTGAAAGTTCTTTTTTACTCTTGTTGTAGGGTGAGGGTGGAAAGCCTGGTGAGAGAGGAGTGATGGGACCCACTGGCCCTGCTGTAAGTTATCTAAGCTTTGCTTGTCTTTGAATCTACTACTCTGATGTTCTTCTATAAGGCAAAAAGCTACACACTGTCGGTCTAAAATGTCTGCAATCTGTCAACTCAGGGTGCCCCTGGCAAAGACGGTGATGTTGGTGCTCCAGGTCCCGCTGGACCCGCTGTAAGTAAAACACACATACACAACCACACACATGCCCATATGAACACAAGGCCCAGCAGCAGTAGCTTTTCTAAGTCTGATGAACCCTTGTGACAAAATACTTTACCCTGCATATGCAGCTGCCAACAAGTCATACTCATGCAATGCCTTTTTTTCCATAAGCTCTAACAGTCCTTGTTTCTCATCCTTAGGGTCCTGCTGGTGAGAGAGGAGAGCAGGGAGCTGCTGGAGGTCCTGGATTCCAGGGTCTTCCAGGACCCCAGGGTGCTATTGGTGAGACTGGCAAGCCTGGAGAGCAGGTACTGACTGAAATATGCCTGACCTTGATACCTGTTCAAATTGAAACTTGGTAAATGAAAGCATTAATTGCTTCTCTGTCTGTCTAGGGTGTGCCCGGTGAGGCTGGGGCACCAGGAGTTGCTGGATCTAGAGTAAGTCACTCACTGTCACTATCATCACTGACATCATTGTAATCATATTAATAGTCACTGTCACTGTAGAGCCTCCTATTTTCAATCAGAAAATCTTTACTTATTAGACTACAAATGATTAAAAAAGCTACATGTTACTGTTGCTTTAAATCACATCAGTAATGTTTGCAGCTAAAGTCAATTGTCTAGAAAACTGTTTTGGTTTCAAATGTAGGTTACTGTGATAAACTGAACTAGCTTGACTTGCACCTTTGTTTTTGGACCAAAACACTCCAAGTTTGAGCTTGAAAAGAGTCATCTCAGTTAACATGAGCTGTTCAGCATGTTAAGCCAACATGTTCTTTGAGCAAACAATCTAATGTTTAAGCTAACAGGCTAAAACTAGCTAATAACAGAACTAATGCTAATGGCATGTTGGTTAGCTGGGAAGGGTCATTTTAAAATGTGTAAAAACAAAAGCAAGTGTGAACTTCCAATATGGCCATTTTTATAAAATGAGAGACTTTCTCACTCGATACATTAATGAGAAAGTATGTTTTGAATATTTTGTTTGAAGCTATAACACAGAAAAAAAAGTGTAGTATTTTGAGACTGAATCTTTCCACTTCATATTAGTGCCTCTCTTTCTTGTCAAATATCACTGACCTAACTGATCCACAGTCAGATAGGTCTCCATAATTTCTTTTACTCTTGCACACTTAAAATTCAACTTCAACTCAATCAACTCCCTGCCACCTCTCCTATTTAGGGTGACAGAGGATTCCCCGGTGAGCGTGGTGCACCTGGCCCAATTGGACCTGCTGGTGCCCGTGGTTCCCCTGGTGCTGCTGGAAACGATGGTGCTAAGGTAAGCCCTGGGTGATATGAAAGGTGAAAAAAAAAGATGTCCAGTGAAGTTCTTATTGATCTGCTGTGCGGCCACATGGCACACAGGTCAAGGACAGGCAGCATTTTCTTCTGTTTGACTGAAATGTCTTCTTCTCCTAATTGTTTTTCTTCCCATTCTTGCTGTTGTTCTCTTTCCTTACAACCTGTTCCTTAGGGAGATGCTGGTGCCCCTGGTGCCCCCGGAGCCCAAGGTCCTCCTGGACTGCAGGGAATGCCTGGTGAGCGCGGTGCCGCTGGCCTTCCAGGACTGAGAGGAGACAGAGTAAGTCATTGCAGCAGTGTTCCCAGTGCTCCCAATATTTTCAGCATAAGGGATGGTGTGCAGCTAGTCACTGATGAACACATGTGAGTGGCACAACTCACTCTCTCTCCTCCTCCAATAACTAAGGGTGACCAAGGAGCCAAGGGTGCTGATGGAGCTCCTGGTAAGGATGGTCCCCGTGGTTTGACTGGACCAATTGGACTTCCTGGACCTGCTGGAGCCACTGGCGATAAGGGAGAGCCTGGTCCTGCTGGACCTCTTGGAGCTGCTGGAGCCCGTGGAGCCCCTGTAAGTACCTGTCTGTTTGTCTGTCAGAAGCAGAATATGAAACTTGAAGTTTTTTTAGCTGAATTGAAATTGAATCTTAAAATCCTTGCTTGACTCTTCTTACTCCTCCTCTTCCTTAGGGAGAGCGTGGAGAGGCCGGACCACCTGGACCTGCTGGATTTGCTGGACCCCCTGTAAGTTATTTCTTCATCAATTCCTGGAATTTCTTACTGACTTTTCCCTTTTTGCTTGGCGTCAAGAAGGCGTCAACAAGGAATTTACTGAAAAATCATTTGTATATCTCTCCATGCGTTTTCATTCCATCACAGGGTGCTGATGGACAACCTGGTGCTAAGGGAGAGGCTGGAGAAAATGGTGCTAAGGGAGATGCTGGTCCCCCAGGCGCTGCTGGACCCACTGGTTCCCCTGGACCTCAGGTTGATAAACTTATACATTTACACTTCATGAGAATATTAAAATGTCAGTAAAAGCCTATGTTTAGAGTAAACATCAGAAGTCTCTATGGCTTTGTGGCTCACTATTGATTATTACATGTTTACTGATACAACTGTTTGTCCTTTCAGGGTCCCGTTGGAAACACTGGTGCTAAGGGAGCTCGCGGTCCTGCTGGACCTCCTGTAAGTTACCATTCTTCCTCTGCTCTTTTTTCCCGTGTTACATTTACATTATTGTCAGTCTGCCTGACATCAGCTTCAATTCCTAGATCAGAAGCATCATAAGAAGTAGTTTTAATGTCAGAAGTCATGGTGCATCTGGCCAAAAAGGCAGTGCTCGTAAGAGCTGAACAAAAAGTGGAAAACACTTGGGAGTAGCTTACAAACAATACATTATGAAACATCTTTTCATTCAGATATTTTAGTTGTATTAGGAAAATACCCTTGTTAATGATCCATCTTTGTTTTATTATTTAATGCACTGACTTGCGCCAGCCAGTTCTCCAGCCACACACTAACAGACCTCTGTCTTTCTCCCTAGGGTGCTACTGGCTTCCCTGGTGCTGCTGGCAGAGTTGGACCTCCCGGCCCCTCTGTAAGTCTCTGTAATGTTATCAGCACTTGTTGTTCATGCAACAGGGCTCCACATCAGGATGGGTTTAATCAGTGTTGTACCCCATAGGGCAACGCTGGACCCCCTGGACCAGCTGGACCAGCTGGCAAGGAGGGACCCAAAGGTAACCGTGGTGAGACTGGACCTTCTGGTCGCACTGGTGAGATAGGTGCTGCTGGACCCCCAGGAGCTCCCGGAGAGAAGGGTAGCCCCGGTGCCGAGGGTCCTTCCGTAAGTTGTTTTCAACATGGAAAACTCAGAACAAACTAGAATACAGGGGGAAGGATTCTCTTCCATCTAAATTTAATATAGAACCAACTGATTTGTTTGTATCTAATGAGTAATTTGTCAACAACCTAAGTATCATCTTCAAGTAGTAGCCCTGCATATATAAATTCTCCAGTTTTACCCACAACATGAATACCTTGTTTATGCATGGGTTGCCAGTACTTTGATCTCTAATGGCCTTCCCTTTGTCTTTTTACCCTGTAGGGTAGCGCTGGTCTGCCTGGTCCTCAGGGTATTGCTGGACAGCGTGGTATTGTTGGTCTGCCCGGACAGAGAGGAGAGAGAGGTTTCCCTGGCCTGCCTGGTCCTGCTGTAAATTCCTCTTATTTCTGTTGTTATTCTACAAACTTGACAAAAACTACACATGTGTACTACATCTGCTTGGACAAAAATACCTACTGTCTTTAACAAGCCAATATAATGTTAAAAACCAAACAAAATCCAAAATATGAAATGATTAAGAACCACCTCCAAAAGGATGTGTCACCAAAACAGAAGCATATTAAGAATTACTGGGAAACACAGTTAAATTCTGGTTCAATATGTGAATGCTGTGTGGCCTCCAACAAGAAAGAGGAAAAGTTTAGTTTATCCTTAAATAATTAGCTTATATTCTGTAATAAGCTTCAATCGATTAGTAAAGTAATTAAGGTTATTATGATTGCACTGACTGAGACTATCATCAACAGGGAGAGGTAGGAAAGCATGGACCAAGTGGTCCTGGTGGTGAGCGCGGACCTCCTGGACCAATGGGACCCCCTGGACTGGCTGGAGCCCCTGGCGAGCCTGGACGTGAGGTATGACGAAATATTTGTACCTGCACGCTAAGGCTACCTGCCTTCTCTATACTGATGTGATTATAAGTCAGTCCTGTTGGTGTTCCCTAATCATTTAATCGGCTTTGTGTTTTAGGGAGCCCCTGGTAATGAGGGAGCAGCTGGTCGCGATGGAGCTGCTGGAGTCAAGGTGAGTTTAAATCATATCTTTGCTTACTCCATATAGACCTTCCCTTGACACTGTGAACTTTGTCTGGAGCTTAAGCCTTGTGGCAAAAAAAATGCTAACAACAGTGGCTTCTGCTAGATACACTAACACTTGATTTAGCATCTGCTTCAGGTAGCTTGCTGTCTGTAACTTTCTGTTGACTTGGATGGAAACATCATAATCAGCTGTTATCAGAGCTCATAATTCCAAATACGAGTGCCGGTGAGCATAGTTTTACCATCTCCCAATATTGTTATGCTATGTTAATCCAGACAATGGCTGGTTTAACCAGATCTTATGTATCACAGTATTTTTCCAAGCCTATTTTATCCCAGCACCTGGTGAAGCCTAGGATATTAGGATGGACAGGCCAAGTTGATAAAATATAGATATTAAAGCTGTTAAAAGGAAAAAAAAAAATTATGTCTACCTTTTAGGGAGACCGTGGAGAGAGCGGCCCTGCTGGAGCCCCTGGAGCCCCTGGACCCCCTGGTGCCCCTGGACCCGTTGGACCCGCTGGAAAGAACGGTGACCGTGGAGAGACTGTGAGTAACAAAATCACTTAGTTTAGTCATTTTATATTTGTATATTTGTAAATACAGTAAATGGCAGTAAAAGTTAGCTGTTGATACAAGACTACTGCTACTGTAAGTGAGGGATCAGCCACTAGATGAAACTTATGTTGTATATTTCAGGGACCTGCTGGCATTGCTGGCCCTGCTGGACCTGCTGGACCTCGCGGCCCTGCTGTAAGTAACATCAGCATCAATAATACAACACTACAATAGACATTTGCAGGGAGTAGAGAAAGGTAAAACAACACTCTTCAACCCTATCTTCTGTCTAACAGGGAATCGCTGGAGCTCGTGGAGACAAGGGAGAGACTGGAGAGGCTGGAGAGAGAGGCATGAAGGGACACAGAGGATTCACTGGCATGCAGGGACCTCCTGGACCTCCTGTATGTCATTTTACATTTACATCTGCACATGTACAAACAATAAAGGCATCATACACATTTCATTTCTCACCCTTGTTTGTATTTGTTAACCTATAGGGATCTTCTGGAGAGCAGGGACCTGCTGGTGCTGCTGGACCTGCTGGACCTAGAGTGAGTTAACATACCACATAGTCTCTAAGTTACTTGGAGCAGTTTTTGGTGTTTTGCATTGAAAATTTGTTGTTTTCTTTGTAGTTCCATCATAGTGTTCATAGTGTTTTTCAAGGGGCGTTGCTCTTCAGAGACTTTCATGTTCCTTTTTATGTTGTTTGCAGGGCCCTGCCGGATCTGCTGGCGCTGCTGGTAAGGATGGTATGACTGGCCTGCCTGGACCCACTGGACCACCTGGACCTCGTGGACGTTCTGGAGAGATGGGACCTGCTGTAAGTATAACTGACTGTGTTGTTATCCATTCTTTCATCCATCCCCTGTTTTCCTATTTATTTATCATATAAAGTTTGTGACTTCCTTGAAACACCACAAGGCCACTACCAGCAATGTAATAACCTCTTCTCTTTCTCCTTGTCTCCGCTTGTCTCTTAGGGTCCTCCTGGACCTCCTGGACCTCCTGGAGCACCTGGTGCCTCTGGTGGCGGATTCGATCTTGGGTTCATCGCTCAGCCTCAGGAGAAGGCTCCCGATCCCTTCCGTATGTACCGTGCTGATGATGCTAATGTTCTCCGTGACCGCGACCTGGAGGTGGACAGCACCCTGAAGAGCCTGAGCCAGCAGATCGAGCAGATCCGCAGCCCCGATGGAACCCGCAAGAACCCCGCCAGAACCTGCCGTGACCTCAAGATGTGCCACCCTGACTGGAAGAGCGGTGAGTAAAGGCCATTGGAGAAGTGGTAGAGTGTGGTAGATCGCAGCATATTGCACTGCATTAAGACAGTTGGCAGATTTATATTTGGAGAAACTGCTTATAGAACAAATAACCTGATGTTTTTTAACTTTTCATTTTTCGACTTGTTTTTTTAGGCGAGTACTGGATTGACCCTGACCAGGGCTGCACTCAGGATGCCATCAAGGTCTACTGCAACATGGAGACTGGAGAGACTTGCGTCACTCCCACTCAGCCTGAGGTTGCCAAGAAGAACTGGTACGTTAGCAAGAACATCAAGGAGAAGAAGCACGTCTGGTTCGGAGAGGCTATGACCGATGGCTTCCAGGTAAACATGCTAAGCCCAGCAACAGAGCGCTTCTTTGCTCTTTGCTCTCACCTCCTCTTGGTTTCTTTTGCTTCTCTTCAACCTCTCTCTGCTCATGTCCTTCTCCTAGATAGAGTTCAACTGATTTACCTCTTCTTCAGTTTCAGCATCTTAATTCTTACCTACTTAAGACAAATTCCATTTTCGTTCCTCTCCATACTCTTAAAATTCTACTTTTGCTCTTTTCAAATATTGCTCAACTCCATCTCATGTCTTATTCCTCCTCTCCCCATCACAGTTCGAGTATGGCAGCGAGGGCTCTCTTCCAGAGGATGTCAACATCCAGCTGACCTTCCTGCGTCTCATGTCCACCGAGGCATCCCAGAACATCACCTATCACTGCAAGAACAGCGTTGCCTACATGGATGCCTCCGCCGGCAACCTCAAGAAGGCCCTGCTCCTCCAGGGCTCCAACGAGATCGAGATCAGAGCCGAGGGCAACAGCCGTTTCACCTACAGCGTCCTGGAGGATGGATGCACGGTGAGGAAAATTTTGTGGATACTATCATCCTGGTCACACTATCAGAGGAATAAGCTTGAAATGCTAAATCTGCAGAGTTGGCATGAGGCCAGGATCAGATGTCCCAATTCAGCATGTGTATACGCCTCCTGGTGGTTTAAACTCAGTGGTTTTTTATAAGATAGCAAAGACAAGTAGATCTGATGTGCTTGGTAGCTACTACAGCTACTCATGCAGTATGTTCCAGTACCATGCAGTATTACCACAAAACTGGAGAAATTTTCAGTGATAACCACTGCAGCTGCGTTTATCAATGTTGATCCTCACTCTTCTTTCCTTTTCTTTCCCTCCAGTCACACACCGGTACATGGGGCAAGACAGTCATTGACTACAAGACATCGAAAACATCTCGCCTGCCCATCATTGATATCGCTCCTATGGATGTTGGTGCCCCAGACCAAGAGTTCGGCCTTGAAGTTGGACCCGTCTGTTTCTTGTAAAAAGAGAAATCTGGACTTGAAATTGTTGTTGTGTGTGCGTGTGTGTGTTTTATTTTTTCTAGCAGTCATCTCTCTCTAAAAAAACCCCACCAAAACGTAACTCTAATGCCATTTTTCTGAAAAAATCCAACCCCTTGCTCGTGATTCTACGAGTTTCCATTCGGCTGTTGTTCCGATGGTCCACTTTGCCTAAAACCTGCACTTCAACAAGATGGTGGCGATGTGGCGGAGTCTGCATTGTCGCGTTTGGGACCACTACTTTTGTTGTTTCTGACTCTCGTTTTTTTTGTTGTTGTTTTTTTTTACCATCACCAACACCAAGGATCCTGTAGAGAAGACATTTTGTTTCACTGGCAACAAGAAAATAATATATGCTTCTGTAAAGTGTAATTTACTTCCCCTCTTCATCCATCCAAACCAGGCCTCTCTGGAGTTTACAGAAACCAACAGAAAGCACACAGGTGACTTTTGTATTTTTATACACCCCTGCGGTGAGTGGAATGAAAGGACAGTCCCAACAGACAGAACTCAATTGCTTTGTACCACGTTTCAGGTGTTGATGAATAAACGGTGAAACTGACAGTCATGTTTGTCTCTGTTGTTCTGCCCCCCCCCCCCAACTCCTTCATCCTCCTCCTGCTTCAGACAACATTGACAACTTCTTCAGCCTTGTGAGCTGATGTTGTAGCAGTTCTGGTTTGTTTGTTGTTGTGGTATTTTCTTGTTTGTTCCTTTCAATTTTACCCATTTTTTTGAAGAAAAAGTCACATTAAAACCACCAGCAGAGCAACATGGGTTTAAACCTCTTTTTTGAAAGACAAAAAAAAATCCTATGGCTACCTCAGAAAAGCAAGGAATCCCAGCTGTAAAAAAAAAGGGGCCCAGTGTTTTTGTAGTGAAGCCTGCAGCAGTTGTGGCGGTCAGTGGGGTTGTTGAAGTTTAGCAACACTTTAACAGAAGCAGGAACAACTAAAACTTAAAAAGGTGCTATTCTTTCTTTGAGGTCTCCTGACGTTAGAGTATCGCTTTACTGTTCTTTAGTGTTAAGGTCACTCTGGCGTAGCAGGACCCTCTTGGTGCTAAAATAAAACCACAGCTTTTTTTTCTTGGAGTCCAGAATGAGACAGACTTCTTCTATTTTCAGCCTTGGTAGTGCCAGCGGTTAAACTCTAGCTCTGTTTCTGAGCTCAGCTGAAAGTAGAGCCCCATCTCCTCTCTCCATCACACTTTTTTATTGGTTTTATGTTTTTTCAACTTCCCCACCATCTTTCTCTCATCCAAATTCTTCTCCTTATTCACTCATTCATTCATCTGTTGTAGTTTGTTTCTTGTTTTCTTGTGCGAAGTGTAAATTTTCTAAATCAAATTGCAATTAAACAAAGATTTTAAAAAATGCACAGAAAGAGAGCCATCAGCAAAGAATTTGTGAGAGACAGCAGACAGACACACTCATGGGGGAAAAACACCACAAGGATCTGTACCTATTTTGTATATGTATAATAAATTGAGATGTTTTTAATTATTTTGAATGCTGAAATAAAGCATGTTAAGTGGTCTAACATTGAATTCTGCCTAATTCCCTGACTGACTGGCTGACTGCCCCCCCTCCCCCAGGACTTGGCTTTTTACCTTTGTATGGTGACTGATTGAGGAAACAAGATTAAAAAAAGGAATCAAATGTTTTTTTCTTGTCTCTTGTTCAGTCATTACCTCTTAGAGGGGCCAATCCTGACTGAGACAGAGAGTTTGAGTGGGTGGGAAGGAAAAAAAAAACATGCATCTGAGCCTCTCAAGGAAAAGAGAACTGTCTGTTGAACTGTAGCAGATTTTATACTCTGGTTTAGGAGCTAATGAGGTCTAGGTCTGGCTTTGGCCCTTGTTAACGTAAGAGCTCAGAAATCTGAAACATTTTGCCTCTAATCTAAGTTACTTCTCTTGACAATTTAAAACCTCTTAAACTTATTTTTTTCCCAAGAGTGATCAGTCAGAAAATGTAAGTCTCAACTCATGTTTTAAACTTCCTCCAAAGTGTGGTCTGAAAATGTAGGAACCTAACACAATTAGCTCAAATATCTTGGCTTCTAACTGGGCAGCATGCTCTAATCAACATCTGGGGAAGTAAAGAGGAATAACTGCGGCCTACCTCTCAGACAGTGGAGCCTCCTTGTTATTATCAGGTGATACTAAACAGCCCTTGTTGTTTTATCCAGTCCAATAAATCCAATTTGAAAGTGAAGATACTGAACATTTGTAATCCACCATGAAAAGATATATCTAACTCTGATAATCCAGCATTGATGATGATGATATTTGTCCAAGATAATCCAGTGAGACAGACCATCTACACAGATGCAGCAGAAAGACTGAGGGGCTTCTGGGTGGACTTGCTCTCTGCTCAGCCTGCTGGCATTAACTTGGCTTCACAAAGACACTGATTGTCCACCATGAGGAAGGCAGCTACTAGGGAATAGCGGATAGGTTTGCACTCCCAGCGGGAATCTGGATTATTTCTGCAAGAATTTGGGTCTTTATTTGAGACCTGGGCAGAGGAATGCTGACCTCTCTGGTTTCAGACACAGTGAAGGGTTTGTTTGCAGAGAGGAAACCCTTTTGCAGGGGAGTGGGACTCAGCAGTTGACTTTACACTCAGGGTAAACACCAGAGGGATGTTGATGAGATGAAGCATGTGAAAGCTGGTAAAACAGGAAATAGAACTGTGCGTAAATAGGAAATGGAATTCATAAAGCATTTTGAAGGATCAGCTCACCAAATTACAAAAGAAAACATGTTGTTTTACTATCTCTTTTGCCATTAAAATTACATTTTGAGTTCGTTAATGAGGATTTTAAGAAGTCCGTCACTGAGTTAATGTCATCACCCCTATAGCAGAGAAAAGTGAAACTTTGTGGTTCACTAAGAATTGAAAAAGGATGATTTAAAAGTTTATCTTCTATGGCAATCTATTTTTCATATGTAACAGAAATGTTTGTTACTCTGGATTACAACAGAACATGAATTTACTTGTGAAGTTTCTCCAGTTCTGTGTGGAGCACCATTTTGCAGTTTGTAGTTAAACACCAAGAACAGTTTCCCTATTTTTTTTTTCAGTGGTAGGTAACAAAGCTATTGTCAAAATTGTTTAATGGCCCTTGTAGTGATTTGGCCTTTTTGTAAGTCTTACAGGCGTTTGGTTCACCACTTTGGTCTAAACCAGGGGTCTCAAACTCGCTGCCCACGGGCCAATTGCGGCCCACAGGACGATATTTTGAGCCTCCCACCTTGATATGAAAAATATAATGTTAGTGCGACCTGCAAGTTTTATATGAATGGCACTTTACCGCGTTGTGTGTGGAAGGTCCCTTTATTGCGCAAACAATTCACAACAACTATGGAGGCGCCCGTGTAACATCGCATAGCCGTCATAGAATTACTACTTCCTACTGTGTTTGAAACGCTGCATCCATGGAGTTATTTTAGAAAAGAAAAGCCAGTAAATAACACCTCCTTGGCTGCATCCCATGGTTTGTATATAATAAATAAATAATGGTATACATATATATGTATATGTGTGTGTGTGTGTGTGTGTAGATACACACACACACACACACACACAAAATACATATATAAAATACCTGATGCAGCCCAGCCTCACCCAGACTCTGCCTCTAGCGGCCCCTAGGTAATTTGAGTTTGAGACCCCTGTTCTACATACAATACAGTGACTTTGGAAGCCTGAATCAAATTTTAATGAAGCATTGCATTCGTCCCTTTCTTCGATCTTCTCCTGACATTGCAGCTACACATTGAGTTTGGGCATTATGCAAGTGCATTTTTTAGCAATACAAGAGCCCTGTACATATTTTACAGTGACTTTGGAAGCCTGAATCAAATTTTGATTATTTGTAATCACACATTTTATTCCCCCCTTGCGTCTGACTTCTCCCTACGTGTCATTTACACATCAAGTTTGAGAATGATGAAAGTACCTTTTTTAGCATGTCAGAGCCCTGTACATATAATACAGTGACTTTGGAAGCCTGAATCAAATTTTGATTATGTGTGATAAAGCATTTAATTCTTCCCTTGTGTCGGACTTCTCCTGACGTCGCATTTACACATCAAGTTTGGGCATGATGTAAGTTCA
>JAPZDV010000009.1:20076881-20089432 GCA_029814665.1 Acanthurus lineatus | reverse complement strand
ATCATATCATATCATATCATATCATATCATATCATATCATATCATATCATATCATATCATATCATATCATATCATATTACAATATGGCCAAAAGTGACTCATGACTCCATCCCTATCTTAGTTAAAAAAGAACAAACACCACTTTGTTGCATTCCCTGACATTCCCTGCCATCTGGGGCACATTTAAGGACCCCCTCAAATTCAGACCTTGTGCTCCCACCCATTGCCTCTGAATGCACTTCTGCTTCCTGTGTCATCTTTGGTCTTGCATGGTTTGTCCTCAGTTTAATGGAAGCAGCTTTTCCTGGTCAGGGTAAGTCAAGAATTTTGTTACATAGCAAATGCCAGGCATTTGTTTCCCATCTTGTAAAGTTGCTTAAAAGATTGCAGACCATCTGGTGAATTCGTATTTCAAACACTGTTGCTCTTTAAAAAAACAGACTTTTGGAGCTGGTCAGTTACCAAATTGTCTCAAGTTACAGGAGCTTGTGATTCATCTGTGATACGTAGTACGACAGTCAGGGCTAATATGAATGACAAAAGCCATGGAGGGGCTTGCTCACCCCTATTTGGCTACCAAAATACATCATCATTGGACCAACCTGTACACCCAGTTATGACCTTTGACTTTAATATCTCCTTTGTAGTTGCTGCTGTTTGCCTGTGGAGGGCAGCGCTGCCAGACTGGTCCTGCCAGAGGAAATGGAGCTGGCTGTTCACCTCCAACAACAACAACAACAAAAACCACAAGAGCAATATCCAGCCACCCTCAACATGTGTAAACAAACAAACAAACAAACAAGTGGCGGACTAATGACATCAGACCGCGTGCTTACTTCCTATCAAACAGCCAAACCTTTAAAACATCAAATCTTCAATATAGAATAAACTATGAATCCAATCTGATTGGATAAAACACTGTTTACATATATATATTTATATAGAATATTATTTTTCTTTTTTTATACAAAAAGAGAAAGTATTTTGTGTATTTATACATATATGTATGTACAGATATAGAAAAGTGACCACGCTGAGTCTGCTGTGACGAAACTGTGGGCAACAAGACAGGAGACAGTATTTACAGCAAACAGAAAATATTACATTAAAAAAAAGAAATAAGAGGGATGTGGTGGTCGTTGTGGTGTTTACAAAAATGTGCCACAATCCCACAATCCCCTTTGGAGAAGAAGGGATGGGGCTCACATGACTCTCAACCAAAATGATTGACAAAAAAGAGAGAGAGGAGTGGTGCTCTGAAGTGATGCAGTTTCATTTAGTACATATTTCAAACAAAGACTACTGCTAAAACAGGCCTGATCCTGAGACGCTCACCAGATCCCATAAAAGTCTGATTGAATATTATTAATAAGGTTTAATTTAATATTCAATTGAGATTTTTACTGGAGATTTCTAGTGTGTAATGATGGCTTTAGAGGCTTTTCTTCAGTCTGTTGGGTATATCTGGTATGAATATTGAAAGATTTGACAGAAAATACAATTCTTAGCAGTTTAAATACATTTTGAATATATATTTATATCAACTCTCATGATTCTGTCTCTGGCCATCTCTTTTGCTTAATAGTGAAATAGGAACAAATTAAGGCATTCAGATGAAGAAACAAAGAATTAAAAAAATGAACTGACCGACTGAAACAACAGCAGTTTGTGAGTGTGTGTGTGTTTGTGTATGTGTGTGTGTGTGCATCAGTGTGTTTTTTCAGTCCTGATGGCTGGTTGGTTTGCTGAGGTGCTGCGGCGGTGGTGTTTTGTGGTTTCTGATTAGATGGTTTGTTTTTTAAAAAAGGCACCTAGTTCCTCCTCCTCCTCTGCTCATTTTAAAACAGGTTATTCTTCCTATGCCAGCCAACGCAATGTTCTCTCAGCCTGTCTCTCTGACAGACAGACAAGAAGACAAGTCGTCTGCTTGCTGTCAGACATTTTGTCAGGATTCAAATTCAAGTTTTCCACAGTCACCCTTCTGCTGTGGAAACAGAGCAAAGTGATTGGGTGGTGGAGGAGTAAAAATTCAGTGGTGCTGTGTACAGGTGATTAAGTATACAGGTCACATGACATGTCTCCCTGTTGACCCACAACTCCTCTGGTTTCCATGGAGATGCTAACAAGTCGTCTGCTCCTCCTTGGACTGCTGAACCAATAGAAAATAGATGTGTCCATGTTTTTCACAGGCCCTGCCTTCTCCTCCCTCCATACTGTTCTCCTCAGCCAATCAGAGGACTCCACAATGGCACAATTCCACACTGCCTGTGTGTGTGTACCGACACACACTTGCGGAGAAAGAGGAAAGGGAAGAGGAAAAGGAGGTGCCCGAAGGAGGTGAATGTGAAGTTTTTGTGTGGTTCTTCTTTAAGTTCCCTCTACAATACAGGCTCTTCTTCCATTGGCTCCTCTGTGGACCTGTGGGCAGTTTAAAATCAAACTTCACATTTACCAGCACATTTATTCAAAATAAATTTTAAAAAATTCCCTCAGTCAGTGTATCAACTTGCGAATCAGAACCGCATTCCTTTCTGTTCATAGTTACACTATGTAGCTTCAAAGTTGATGTAACAAACTAAAGGGTGTTCCTCAAAGATCAATGCAAGGCCCCTCTTGTTTACACTATGTATAAATAACATCCCACAGCTGTGACACTTTGGATGGTCCAGCCTAAAGCTGACATTATCATCAACTCAAACAATACATATCTGGTGAATTTTAATACCTTAACACTACACTACATTAGAGGTGTAACTTTCAATTCGAAGAGCTTTTGAGCTTCCATTACACTCTGTGTGCCCATAATCCTCAGTCCTTTGACAATGGTGTGAAGTTTTTACAGTGCACTGCTGACCTGCTGGTTTCTGTGTTGTCAGAAACGGTGCTTGGCTGCTCAACATCAACACTGAGGGAGGCCATGGCGCTGACTGTTTCTGCCTCGTCCTCCGATTGGCCCCGAGCCCCCATAGGGCCATCTATTAGCGAGTGGCCACTTGTCTGAGACAAACTCTGGAGACAAGACCAGTGTTTACCTTCAAGGACAGAAAGAGAAAGAGATACACATGGATTGAGAGTCAAGATATACTGAGCATCTCATTGCTGGGTATACTCAATGTGTATTTGTATGTCTGTGTGTTTGTGCATTTCTTACTCTGGATCTCTATTACTCTCTCTAGTGAGGCCCATGCTTTTGGACATGGCTTTTCCTGAGGCCACTGAAACACAGAGTCACACTGAGAGAGACAGAGAGTGCTGTTAGAAAAAATGCATGAGATAAACCAAAATACACTCAGAAAACACACTGCTTATCACTGAGAACTTTACTACCACTGCTTGAAGGCCTCTAGATCTGCTGTGTCTAGAAAAAAATTAACATTTTGGGAAAATCTTCTATTCACATAGCCTTCAAGGGTGAGGAGAAAAGGTTAGTATTGATCTAGTTTGTGGCAAGTATGAGCTTAAATCATGACATGCTTTGGACTAGATAGGCACAATTCTCTATTATCATGTTCCAGCATTTTGAAGTGGAGGCTGTTAGGCATATAATGTGCATGCATAACAAACTGCAACACGGTAATTGTGTTAGAAATACAATTAAATATAATAAGAAGGATAGAAGCTAGACTTAAATGAGAAGTCAGTGTGACTTTCTGCTATAGTAACCAAAAAAAGGGATGTCCATCACTGGTAACAGACAAGAGAAAAGAACTTTCCTAAATCCTACATGAATAATATTAAGCTGTTAACAGTGAATTAGCTGCATTTGTGTCACCACACAATCACCACAAGAACTACAGTAGACTGTAATACTGGTTTTACTGGCAGCACAATATTTGTATATTGTTTACAAGGACAGTGGGCAACACTTCAAGGTTGAGAAAGGCTAACATGGTTCATGTTTGAACTGAAAACATGAATTATTATTGCTGATGTTCTGACTCTCTTTCTCACCGGGTCTCCCAGAAGGGCAGAGACGCAGGCCTCTGACGCGTCACAGATGGCGGTGAGGTCATGACCGCCCTCAAGCGCCATAACAACGCGCCCACCCGCCAGACCCATAAGCAGCTGCGTAAGCTGCCCGAAACCTGCCAACACACCAGTCACAGTTAAGACTCACTCATCAATAAAACCATTTATTTAGATTTTTTTGGACATGGTTAAAAAAATTATGTAGGTCCAATCACCATGGTAACTAGTTAAATACTCACACTTGGCGGAGACATTGTATCCTCCCAGGGGAGACTGATGACCCTCCACTGCGTCAAAGCCTGCAGACACCAGAACCACATCTGGACTGAACTGCTGGGCGATGGGCATCACCACACTCCTACACACACAAACACACAGAGGACATTTTAAAGTATGTTGTTTACTTAAGATGTGTTTATCTGAGCACAAAGAAACCTTTTCTCACTGTGTCCACATTAGGCTTGACACTGGGGATTTTTTGTACGCTGTATTTACTCAATAGTGGACATGGGTATTCGGTGACTAATATCTCACACTGGCCATGTGAGTGATGTGACTGCTCATACTCATACAGATCTCTCAGTGTTTTTTTTTACCTAAAAAACAATCCTCTGTCATGTTATTTTGTACTTTCAGGAACTGGAAAAGAGTGAATATAAAAAAGTGAAAATTTTTTCAAGCTGAAACATATTCAAGTCACGCAGGAGAACCTGCACCATAATCTGCTCTACCACTTTCTGCTCATATTGAAGCCCACTTGCTTCACTGTTGACCTCTATAATAACTGCAAAAAACTAATAAAAAAAGGAATCAAAACATTAGAATCCCATAATAATAACTGTTACCTAAAGGCTGTCAGGTACTCCACATCACCCATAGGTGGCTCCACTCCTCCAGTCCATGCTATGTTCACATTAAAACCAACACCTGCACCTGATCCCACCTGCAGAGAGACAGAGACAGAGAGTTGTTATTGTTTTTGTGGTGATTCTGGTATGTTTCTCTGTGTGTGCAAGTTGGTCAGGAGAATATGAAATATGGTGGGAAGAAACTAAGAAACAACCAATATTTGTAAATTCAATTCCCACTTTGGTCCCACAGGTTTTTGAAAGTATTATGCAGTTTTAGACTGCACCAAAAATAACCTGGGATTCATGAGTGACTGACTGAGTAATCAATCAAGAGCACACATAAAGAAGGATGTCACAATTATATGATATATGCTGTTAATTGTAGCTTTCTGTGAGAGAAGCAAACAATCTATAACCCTATTAAATGGAGTATTAACTTTGTCAAATCTTTTTGTTATCAATACAATAATCGTGGTAGTTGCTATTTTTAACCAATTTTTAATGTTTTCCTGTTTATATCTAGCTATAGTGGATTTGTTTAACGTGTCAGACTGATCCAGTACTACAATAGCAGTCCCTGCCAGCTCCACTGCTTCAGTCCAACAGATGGTCACAATAAAAAAAGAGTTCAATATTACAATGACACAGTGGACTAAACTGTTATCACTTTTTATAAGTACAATAGCATATTTTCATTTCTCTTGTTGTCACAGAATTGTAGGCCTTTAGGCAGAAAAGCAGAATATGAACAGGTTAAGTCAGTTCTGTTATTTTGTAAATATGATACATTAACAACTTTTTCAAATCCAAAGTTGGTTCTGTCGTCTTGCTGATTTATCTGTTAAGTGAGAAAAGTGATAGCTGTTGGATGGAGTGTGCTTGTAATATTTTAGGAATTATGTCTCAGTTGTATTTGTATCTTTTTTTGCACAGGCACAAACATGAGGATTCACATGTATGTGCACACACCTCCTCAGGAGCTCCACTGCCTGGGAAAAAGTTTCCATCATCGTAGCGATGGAGGGAAATATAGAGGACGTTGGGGTCACTGTAGAAGGCCTGCTGAGTGCCGTTGCCATGGTGAATGTCCTGCAGTGACAGGTCACGGAGGCATCAGAGAGAAGGTCAATGAGATGTTAAGATTCAGACACTATGAACAAACAGTGGTCCACATTTAATTCATTTTATTTCTAAGCCTGGCCAGAATAACTGGTTATGAACATGATGTGTTGTAGCACAACAGCAGTGAATAAATGTAGTCTCTGCTCTTTTACAGATACAAAGGCAGCAATCTATTTAGAACCAGCCTCATAACTCATTCACTACTATCTGGCATGATTCAACCTTGGGGGCAACAACTGATGCTTCATGGCTTCCGGTGTACAGATATAAAGGCCAAGACTTCCTCTTTCATGTGGGTGCAGCTCATTGTTTACAGTCCGATTTGTAACATGAGAGCAGATCCAGAAAACATTTCAGTTTATCTTTATTAACAGATATCTGCATATGAGTGCAGATAAATTAAAAGCTAACTTACATATGATGTATCAACACTAAACAAATCCAAAAATTCAAAACAAATTGAATCAAACTGAAGCAAATCACATAAATGGTTTAAGATGTTGTAGTTAGATCATGAAGGTAATGTAATGCTGAAAAAAACAGCCCTGAAGCATTAACATGGTCAACATTTTTTAATGTGTCATATAAAGACAAACTTCAAATTCGGAGTACTGAAAAGGCAACACATTTGCACCCTCTAGTGGCTTGCCACTATGCCAGCTCGACAGGGTGTCAGTGGGCAGTAAGTCAGTTTTCTCTGTGAGCTGCACTGATTTCAAACTGAGCTAAATGGGCCGGTGCCCACGGACCAACAAGTTAAAGAGCCACAACAGTATAAAAAGGCAGCGTGGGGGACAGAATGAATCAGCTGGCCTGTAAATTACACCTAATGGTGCCTTTCAACCCATTTTTCTAATTTAGTGAGTTTTAAAATACTAACTGGACATTCTAATTACAAGGGCGAGCACTTGCTCTGCAAATTGAGATTCATGTGAAATGTACCGAGAATCAAAATAACCAAGGAAATATCTGGATCTGTGATGCGGAAATGAATCACCATTGAATTTTTTAAGATAGTTGACCTTTATGCACACAGGAAGTTTACGAAAAAAGTCACCTGTTTTAAGGTCAGACAGCTCAGTCTTAGTTGTGTAACGGATTGGCAGGCTCTGATTATGCTGTCATTACTCAACTCTGATACATGCTGCAGCACAGCTTCATTTTTAACCAGAAAATGCAGCATTTTATAATGAGTTAATAAGTACATGATTATCATTCTGATAGCTAACCAATTATACTTTGTACTGACACATACAATATTGTTAACATTTCTGGGTAAAATTTCTTATTGCAGTTAAATATCTGCAGGCTTTTTATGTGCTTTTTATTGCAGCCAAACACAAGAAATTTCATTTTTAACCTCAAGTATTGAGAGTTTAGTCTAATAGTCATATCAGCTATTTTTACGATTTAGATATGGTTGGTTGAAATTGTTTTAGATAAAAAGACATTAAAAAAATATTTAAAGCTTGGATAATGATGACACAGGTGAAGCAGCGTATTAAAAAAATTAAAAAGACTAATTGATAAATACACAATGTTTTTTTCTACAATAATTTTAAAATTGAAAATAAATTCTAACAAATACTTTAATTTTCATGAGTAACTAATTTTATTATGGTGACATTGCTGACTGGTATTGTGTGTGTGTGTTTGTATTTCAGTGCTGCTCACCCAGTCCACAATAAGGATCTTGCCCACTCCCAGCTTCTGTTGCAGTAGTTTGGCAGTTATGGCCACTGAATTAAAGAAACAAAACCCCCTGTACATACACACACGTACACAGACACACACGTACGCACACATACACAAAATGGTACCAGCTGTTAGTCATCAGCAAAGTGCGATGGGGTGAAAGATGTAGGTGTAACAATCATTTTGAGGGTGTACTGACATGGCAGTTGATTCTTCAGCATGATGACCTGGTGGACGCACCACTGCAAAGCCGTTCTAGTGCAGAAACAGACACAGTGTGAAAGAGAGGTGAGTAAACATGTGCGGTGTTGTTTACAGAAAACTGTGTACACTTGTGAGGATTTCAGCATGTGTTACCTTCAGCTCCCCTGCCGCCACTCTAAAGGCCAGCTCGATGACAGAGCCGACTGCCATGCGGACTGCTGCTGACGAGTGCATCTCATTCCACACGGTGTCACTGTCCACCTGCAGGGGGCAGCAAAGAGCTCAAACACTGATACAGGGACAAGGGGTAAAAAAAGATAGAATGACAGGTGAAAGGAAAGGTAACCTCACCCCTATTCCTCCACATGGAAGAACAGCATACATCTTCTGGCTGATTGGACCTGAAACATGGGATTAATGACAGAGAGTCAGAATTACAGATTTGTACTTTAGTTTATGATTTCATGCTAAACATTAGGTCACATCAAGGGTCAGATCTTTCAAACAGCAGGTAAAACAATGCACAGTGCCTACGCCATGAAGGCTTTCTATTTTTACTTCTTTATATGTGTATTTATTACAACTCTTGATTTATTTGTTATAAACAACATGTACGTGGGCAGATAACATGTGGACAGAAAAGTTTACTCTCATGCTGCACCTCACCAACAAAAACTTGTTCAAACTTACAACTAAAAATTGATTTTAAGATAGTACTCAATCTTGAGCACAATACTCTGTGTTAAACTAAGATTTTTGCACAACAGTACAATGCTGCTTACACACTGATATCGTCGTGTACATCATATTTTTAGTGACAGGGGACATTACTGCAGAACTTTTACTTTTGCTTGACAAAAACACATTTTTTAAACATTTTTTTAAGACAATCTGACACATTAAGACATATTTGACAGTCTTAGTCTTGGCTGCAGAGGTGAAGGATCAGTCACACAGACAGGTGGCCACTCAGCCAGCCAGCCAGCCAGCCAGCCAGCCAGCCAGCCAGCCAGCCAGACAGACAGACAGACAGACAGACAGACAGACAGACAGACAGACAGACAGAGAGAAGACAGGTACCCAGCAGTTTCTTGTGGTCCAGTTTATGTCGGTTCAGCGGACTGGTTCCATACAGAAGGGTGTGAAACTCTGAATGGACAGACTGGATCTCATCCAGAGACGCTTTACGCCCACGAATCCTCTGCTCACACACACACAGACGGAGAGAGAGACTGAGGAAGGAGTTTGCATATTTTTAAGTTCCTCTCCAGACACATTTCAATACTCTGCTGCGATTAATATTTTGTTCAACATTTGTTTTACATAAGATGTTTTTTTAAAAAAGATCTAAATAAGATGCTGGAGGCACAACCACTCTTTTCTATCTCATTGAGAAAATCTGAATCTATCAATGATAGGCCTCTTGGCTGCTGCCTGCACTTCTTTGATCGGTGAAAGAGCAGTGAACATAGAGATTGCTAATAGTAGCATAGAGGAAACATCAGGAGATGTGCTGCCACACATAGAGGACCAGGCTTGTAGTTAGATGAGTTGTATATTGTGCAGCAAAATTTGCACTTTATACACAAATCAAAATGCATGTTTTTTGTCTATGTTGTTGGTAGCTTGTTAGCATTTTAACTGGCAGTGTCTGACCAAGGGTTAGTGGTTCTGCTAATGCAAACTCACACTCTCTGTACTGACATGTCCGCTCTGTGCTGGAGGTTTTACATTTTTTAACCCATGATTGGTTTTTCAATTTATGACCCACTAAATGTAGCTCATCCAACCTACCTTTGACTCTCTGATTTCAAGGAGGTGCACAAACATCACTTATAGCAATTAAACTTTGATGTGTGGATGAAAAAAATATGCTTTGAAGTAGGATGACAACAGACATTTGCAGTGAATGATCATAAAACAAGATTAACCGAGCTGACTGCCATGAAGGTTTCACTCACTTTCTCTAGGATGTGAATGTTGGCAGCGTATTGCATAGCATGCTGGGACAGCCTGCAATGTGAGCACCAGCCATGACATTACATCATTGTGGGCGTTGCACTTCTAGGAGTATAAAGGTCCTGTTTGTGGGTGTGTGCTTATGTGTGTGTGAGTGTGTTAGTATGTGGGTGTATACCTCACAGCGACCCAGTAGGCCTGTCTCCTGCAGTCTGGACCAGATGCTTTGCACTCTCCCAGCATGCTCTGGGTGGATGTGAGCATTGCCACACACACACTGATGCTTTAACATCAGACTGTCATACACGAGCCCTGAAGAGAGTGAGAGAGAGGGAGACAGCAGAAATGCAGAGAAAAAGAGACAGATATGAGAACTATGTAATAGTTGTTGCCAAAACAGAGAAATAAACATATAAACTGAAAAAAAAAAAAAAAAAAAAATCATTAAGATAAATGATTAACTATTGGCAATAACAGCCCCGACTTCCACTCATTTGAAACACTTTGTAAAACAAAAATAAGGAAGTGCACAAACATCGCCCCCTAATTTTGCACTTGTTTGCAAAATGACTGTGTTTTTGACAACACTTTTAAGTGTTCCTGTAGTAATGTCCATCATGTAATCATGTGTTTCACAAACCAGTGAACCTTGCAACCTTAGGAGGATGCTCCTTGTACACATTTGATTGTATCAAGTGATACAAATAAACCTGTTTATCCTTGGAATGATCCAAACAGGTGTTTTTCAAAGATTCAGCAACATTCCCAGTCTTTTGCTGCCCCTCACAACTTGTCTAAAATATGTTCATCAAATTCAGAATTAGTAAATCTTTACCAAAAATCTGTAAGCTGTATTTCTATTGTTTTAAATTGGGTAAATTACCATATTCTTTTTTTTTACACAGCATCTCAGTTTTTCAATTTGGTTTGCCCATTATGCAACAACAAATATGTTTTATAAGTCTCCCACAGTGTATTCTGTAGTAACCAGTCACACCACAAGATGTCAGTAGCTGCCAGTGATAAATATATGTGTGAGACAGACATTAACCACAATACAGCTAGTAGATAATCTGAAGTTTAAATATGGAATATGATAGACATTATGAAACACATTTTGAATGCTTGATCTGAACCAACACCTTACAACTGCAAGTATAAACAGGACTCACAGTTTACAGAAACTTCATTTATTCTATGATATGTATGAACAGGGACTGCCTGCACTCGCCACGCTCCCCATTGAGGCTAAACACATGCACGCACACACACGTGCGCACACACACACACAAACAAGATGTTTGACTTGAACTGTATTTGTAGCCTCATGTGCCACAAAATAGCTTTAAAAAGTCTCCTTTTAGTCTGAAACAATGCAGCAAACACATTTTTTTCTGTAACAGATGAACAGCATAGTTAGTAACTTAAATAATCATATGTTATATAAGAATTTGTAAATATACACGTTTTATGAACAAATGTATTTAGCTTGTCTGCAGTGATTAGCTGACAGGTGACAGTCAGTCAATGTGAAATAAAATATTCATCAAAACTTGATTGCACCAAGCAAACTGCACACTTCCTAGGACCAGTTTGCAGAGAGATGTGCAAACCATCATCCACAGTGTTAATAGATTTTTTCATTTGTTGGTGACTGGATCTTAATTAACTTGCCTTCAATATCATTGTTCTTTTCCAAAATCCTGAATGAGCTGAATTACCTGCAACATATTACTTCCTCTGACTTCTCTGAGACTTAGAGGTGAATTTTAGCCTTGGGATGTAATTTGAAAAGTGAGCTAAAGGTTTACAGCCCTGACCACATTATTGCAATGTGCCAAGTTCAAGTCCTGCCTGGAAACTTTATTGCTTGTCATTTTTTTCCTCTTAGGTCTTTACTGTCCACTTTGAAAAAGGCATTACCTGTTCCCAAAATAACTGAAAAAAAACCCACAAATATTGTTGACACTGAATGACACTGAATAATTATGCAATATAATGCTAATGTAAATGGAAACTAGAGATTCTGTCCCCTTAACTCTTGAAGGACTTTATTGTGAAACCAGTTAAGGACATAACAAGTTTGCACTGACAGTAAACATCAGCAACAAAACAATAATGACGCAAAACTGAAGCATGATGGGATTTCATACTGATGAAGTATATTCATAAATCATCACATTAGCTACAATGGACAAAACACTACTGAAGAATTCATGGTGTTTCGGTCAGTTCACTTGGGTTATCTGAGTCGTCAGCCAACAGAGAGTCATCTCCCTGTTGCTAGGCAACCAGGTCTGTGGGCTACAGTAGGCGGACTGACGCCACTGATTTCAAACTCTTATCCAATGACAAACCAGATGTGCACAACCAAAAACTGAACAAATACATATATAAAAACTGACCGGTGGTGAAAAGGTGTTTGATGGGATTGACAGTAGCTGCAGGGGAGGACTGTGCTCTTCCCAGGGGTCTGTGGGGCAGCGAAGACTGAAACACACCCAGCTGCTGCAAGGCCTGATGTCAAGGGGAAGAGAAACAGAGGGGGAGAGTTATGATTCATAGCAGAAGGATGAATCAGAGATCAGTCCATTCATGCAAGGATGAAGGAGAGTGAGTGTGTGCATGTGTGTGCATGTGTGTGCTTGTGTGAATGCATGCGTGTGTGTGTGTGTGTGTGTGTGTGTGACACCGTCTGTCCTTTGAAAAGAAATGGACTGGGATTTCAGCAGAAACAACAATTGATGATTA
>JAPZDV010000009.1:20054815-20076781 GCA_029814665.1 Acanthurus lineatus | reverse complement strand
AAAAATTCGAAAAGTTATATTTAATATGCGCACGGGCATAATTTTTTTTTCTTAAAATTTGTTAATTTTCATTATTGTTTTTTCTCCCCCCCCCCCCCCCCCCTCTCCAGCCATCCTGGTGTACAGAGTATTTCGAAATGAGGCAAAAAGGAGTGTAAAGGTGCTTCATGGCATCATTCACCTGCTTGCCCTCATTATGAGCATTATAGGTGAGAGAGAAGAGTGCATGTGTAAAAGTGTTGGAAACATTATACCAGTATAAATGTGTGTTGGTGTGTTTGTGTCTCTTTGAGAAATTGAGATGATGATGATGATGATGATTTTCTCTGTGTGTTTTAGGTTTCGTAGCTGTATTTGACTTCCACAGAGCAGGAAAGACTCCTGACATGTACTCTCTACACAGCTGGTGCGGCATGGCTACCTTAGTCTTATTCTGCATACAGGTACACACACACAAGCTCATAAAGCTCCAGTGTAATGTGGATTAAAACCAGAATACTTAATTTTCATTTCCTTTTCATTTTCTCATTTCTACTAGTGGGTGATGGGTTTGCTGTTTTTCCTGTTTCCTGTTGCGTCGGCATGGTTACGAGCCATGTACCTCCCCATTCATGTGTTCAGTGGTCTGGTTCTTCTGGTTATGGCCATTGGAACCAGCCTGCTCGGCATCACGGAGAAACTCCTCTTCAGCATCATGTATGTGTGTCGGACCGTCTGTCTGTGTCTTTCTGCTTTGTCATCATTGAAAAAAAGCATACTTGCTTCCTCGGTATTATCATCTGTGACAAATAAATGTTTTTTCTTGAGGCTATTAAACATAAAAACCACCCTGTGTTTCATCAGTAGTAAACATGAACTAGCAGCAGTGATAAATGTTTGACCGCACCACTAACAATAAAACCTACTATATAGAAAGAATAACCTTGAATACAGATACACTAAATGACCATTTGCAGGGAATATGTAACCAAAAATAGCATGAAATCTGCAACTCAATAACGTAAAAATACACAGGATTTTTAACTTTAAGTCTAACTATCTAATATACATACATACATTTGCCCAACATACGTTTCTAGTCGCAAAGTCATTTTCAGATAACATTCTGTAAATTGAGTAAAACTGCTAGCAAAAGTAAGCAGGTCATGAATGCTGCATTTTAGTCAGCATGTTGTAGTGTGTTTGTAGTAATAAATGTGTACATGCATGTAATATACACTATCAAAAAGAAAACTGTGCTCAAATTTTGCAAATAATTGATTAAATAAAAAACCAATGAAACAACACTGCAAAATAAAAGATAGTGATGGAAACCTAAATGCTGATCCTAGTGCAGTATTACCGTTCACTAATCTCTAATCTGTTCGTTTTACCTTCAAATAATTTATCTTGTCTATGTCTTGTACTGTATAAGCACATATTCTATATCCTCTCTCTGTCATGTTATATATTTCTATTTAATCTCTACATATATTTTATATCTGTTAGTATCTGATTCATGTCTGTCTCTCTTTTTCTCTTGGTTTAGGTCAACCTACTCTCTGTTCACCCCAGAGGGGGTGCTGGCCAACATCCTGGGGATCCTGCTGGTGTGTTTTGGGGTGCTGCTGGGTTACTTGATCACTAAGGAGGAGTACAGACGTCCACCAAACCCAGAGGAAGAGGCTTTGTCTGTCCACTTTAAGACCCTGACTGAGGGGGGGTCACCGACCACACCCTGACCTCAGTAAGGCATCTGACACCTCTCATCAGGACACAAACAGTGTCCTGCCAACAGACTAGCTGTTCCAGTCCCTGTAAAATAGTTACAAAGTCATCAGTTTTAACACAAATTGCCACAAATGAGATTAAGAGAAGAGTAAGAGGTGAATTCACAAAAAGATTGAGTTGCTTTTTTGAGATTTTGCACATTAATGTTTAAGGTGATGTGGGAAAATTAGGTGATATATTTTCCTTGTGATATATATCCTTCAATGTTTTGGTTATAGGAAAATATTTGCCCTGTTGTATGCAAATGAGCCTCAGAGCTAAAACAAGTCCATTTAGAGGAAACTGTAGCAACTTCTGTGAGTTGGTGATGGGTGAAGTGTATTTATAAGGGGTGATGCAGCCAAACTTTGTATCAATCCACAGCCTCAATCCGTCTAAACTGCTTGACTGCCTCACCAGCAGCTGAGACAAGATGAGTATTTAGAAGCCTTCCAGTAGTTTACCAGTCTGATCATTGCAATTGTAGTTGTGAAATAAGCAAATATTTACACTCAGCTGCAAAACTTTATGGCTGTGTTTGCACTGTAATTTCTGTATCATTAGTGCAATATCCTCTATCTTATTGAGTTTGATTGAGGTTGCAAGTGATGCAAAATTTATGGTGCAATCAGCACGCTACACTCTACTCTTAGTGAATTTGCCTCAGAGTTTTTGAAGTTTACAAATGGGTTTGGTTCAATGTCCATGAAATCCATGAAATCATACACAGGAAGCTTTAATGACGTGCCTCTCTCCTGTTATCATACCAACATGGCTCATTTAATGTCACACATTACTGATTAGATTTTCACTTTAAGTTTTTTATTATTTTTATTAATACTTAAAAAAAATAGATTATTAAGAGGAGAAGCCAAGCAAAAGAAAATAATATCACATAATCCTAATTTCATATTGCCTTAAGAAAGAACTCAAGAAATGAAATCCGTCCAATCACAGTTAGTGTTGTCTCCATATAGTGTTTTTGAAGCTGCTGCAGTCCTGTTGTGTTTTCTACATTTCTTAGGAGGTAAACATCAGCTACACTGTACCTATACTGGCTACGTGAAGACAGTAAAACCCCTTGATACAGAGGTGTGAATGCAGCTCAAGAGTATCTGCAGGTCAGAAAGAAAGCACATTTTCAGATGGGCTTCTACAGTATCTATGACCTCTCACCTAAGTTCTGAACGATCCTTAAACTAGAGCCCTACCCCAGAATCTAACACTCAACCTAAACAAACACCCTGCCTAAGCAAACTAAGCCGCTAATGCTAAACCTGACATCCAGAGCTGCCCTGAAGCTCTTTTTGCTCTGTTTAACTGTTACTGAAAGTTTGTCATACTAATGTGACCAGTGGCCATACTTTAAATACTGTTGAGTTCAAAAACCCGGATAAGCAAAATACATAGATTCACCTAATTTTGAACCAAACAAACCTTTTATTAATTCGAATGTTGTTTTTTTCCAACCAAATCAACAGAGTGTTTTGTCTTCTCTAGTTTAGACGTATCACTCTGGATTTATCACATCAGCAGTTAATTTCTTGTCATCATACTATCATTCATTTATACCAATAATTTAAAGGTAAAGAATTTAGTTTTAATCCTGCAATGTTTAAATAAAGAAGATCATAATATATAAGGTGTGCCAAATTTAGAGGGTCTACAACTGTTTTTCTATGCGCTGTATACATAATATGTCTAATCAACTTGCATATTTTGTGCTGTTAGGTTTAAAATTACTTTTTTTTATTTTGAGCATCTTTAGCACAAACATGTCTTTTTTTGCTTGTATTTAGTTGTTTGGCAGCTGTCATTTACTATTTATTTCATTTGGAACCATTTATGATTAATATCTCATTTTTCTCTTCTTAAGATTATTCACTGAGCATAATTTTAACAAAATGAACGAGGAATTCTAAACATTGTATATTTCTAATGTATCTATTATAAGCTTTAATGTCTGATGAATTCATCCCTTTGCACACCAAAATATAAAGCTGCATCTGGACATGTGCCAAGTGATCATCATGACCAGTCAGTCTTCATAAAGCCTACCTATACTCTCTAATCATATAAATGAATTATGTTTTACACTTAAATCATAAAAAGGGGTCTCATTTAAGGGTTAGCTTCTGTGAAAGCTAAGACATTTACACCAAACTACTTTTGTAGGTCACACCACTATTAACTGCACTCTTATTAAGTCCGTCCTTTTATCTGTTGTCCTTGTGTCTGTGTGTGTCCCAGATGTGACTTGCTCACCACAGTTTATCCATGAAGCATTACTGCACAGACAAAATGTATTTCATTATTCAGTACGTAGGCTGTCTGTATTTGAATGGCTTGTCATGAAAAACAATATTTTTCAGTGTCTTTTCAGTGTTTGGTTATGTGATGTGTTTTTATCTAATTTAAATTCATGTCATGTCTTTTTGTGTTTTCAACAACATCCCTCACATTTACAGTTTTTGGTTTTATTTCTTTGGCCTTGACCACAGGGCTCAGCACTAGTGACTTGTTTGATGCCTTTATCAATGTTGTCTTTGACAGTGTCATCTTCCAGAGGGACGTTAACCTCATTGGGACTGAAATAAACAGAACAGTGTGAAACAGCAGTTTGTACAGTTGTGTTTTTTCATATGACTTAAATTTCTGCTTTAGTTGCGGATAACTTTTTATTTTATAATCATAATACAGTAAACTCCATGTTTGAATACACCATTTTGCCCTCAGAAATGGGAACCAGTTGCTTAGTATCAGAGCATTTAGCTGCTCAACAGCCAGATATCATCACTTGTGTATTGTAGTAGATACTTTTAAAGATTGATCTACCCTGACAAATGTTCATTTAAATTGGACTCAAACTTATCACTTATGTTTTGCAATCTACATAGTGTAATTATATTTTTTCTTCAAATATACTGTTTTTTTTATTTTGCAGATCTATTAATTGCACAATACCTATGACTGTCTGTTTTGGTTTCTGTTCTGACTAGCCTTTTCTATTCACTTCTTTTTCTCACGATCACTCTTCTGACATGGGACCATACCCCTTTCAGGTCTCCAGAGTGGTGAGGAGGTCAATGTCCTCCTGAATCCACAACCACATTCTTCATATACATTTGGAAATTTTGTCATTTTAATTTGTATGTTCTGTGTATGTGTTGGTCTGGTCTGTACATGCACCATCTATTACATTTCTGTTTTTGGGAGAGGGTCCCCTGTCTCACTTTTTCTACAGTTTCTTCTATTTTTTCCTGATTCATTTTCTTTGCAGCACTCCTGTGGATCTCACCATTTGACAATTTTTGGGCCATAAGCAACCAGTGTTGCCGCTGTAGCTGTAAGCTAAGCTAAGCTAGCTGACAGTGTGTAAATGTGTCTGTGTGTCAGAGATTTGCAAAGCTGGGGATTTTGAGAGGGGTGCTCAGGGTCCCAAGCCAAAAGGGACATTAGTTATTTTCACTGTTGCCCCATCCATAAGTAACATGGTGACAGAATGTGTGAGTACTTTAGTCATGGATTTCATACACTTTCTCTAATAAAACATCTAAAAATAAAATTCTTTTCAGATGGGGGACCCTAGGAAAAATCTTGTCAAATGGCGACCAGTGATCTAATTCGTTGGCTTTTCTTGATGCGAAAAAGTTTAAGAACCACTGCCTTTAGATATTAACACAGAAAGAGAGAGAGACTAACACTTCTGTCTTTCATTCAGCTTTATTCCTCTATGTAATTTTAATTCAGCAGTCAGTAATGCCACATGAGCTGACACATTCCTGTTGTTTTAAATGTTTCATAATAACATTCTTCTTATTGTTATAACCATCCTGGGTTTAACCTATAATACACACAGTGAAAAAAGCCCACAGGAAACCCACTAACAGGGATCACACACACTCACACACACACCAACACACACACTTAACATCTGTTCCATGTTGAAAAGGCTGGAGGTAATGTTCAATTTCTTGTGGTGTTTCAAAACCTGGGCTCAGGACCCCTAAACTTGTCAGGATACATCCTACACATAAAGAACAACACAATGTTTGACTGACAGACGGTCAATCTGTCAAAGCTCATCAAGGATTTAAAGTTATACTGATGCACAATGACAGGCCGTTTTCACACTTAATCTTTTTTTAAGCTACTCTTTAACATCCAATCAACCTGCTAATAATGTACTTTATCATTCTAAATGGCCAGAATTACACACCATACCCAGCAGTCTGAGCGTGAAAATGGCTTGTGAACCAGAGTGGTTACGTTCAACCACGTCTTCTCACAGCTGGGAACTCCTGAGCAGTAAGAAGTAAGGGCAGTGGTCAGAGAGACTGTACCGCGACAGAGAGGTCAGAGGTTCCATCGGCATCAGCAAACGAGCTGCTGATTCATTAGAAACATAAAAAGAAATGTACAAAAAAAAAAATATCAGGCATTCATTTGCATTACATACATTTAAAAAAATTAAAGATTAGTCCCACTTTCTTGAATGACTTTTAGCCGCTAACCTTCTGTAAACTAGCCGCCCCTTGATGTTGCTACCTGTGAAGCCATTAGTTTTCCCACAGAAAATATTTAGTTTGCAATGCAAACTTGGACAGAATTTGCATTTAAAGTACTTGAGCAAACAAATGGCTCTTGATTTCAGATGGAGGTCAACAAAAGCAGGTTCCTATTTCTGTGTGTGAACTGTTTGTTTTTTGAAATGAAAACTTACGCTGGCTAATTTTATCAGTCGTAGATGCCTCGCTAATCATATCCTATGTGTCAGACTTTTTCATGTCACGAGGAATCTCATACAAGGGATCTGAAATTTGCACTTGATGGCTATATACACAACAAAAAAGGAAAAGAGGCAAACATCTTGCATCCCCAGTAGTTGATTGCTGCAGAAGAAGACAGATACATAAACAAACAGCATTGTTCTTGTATTGCAGTGTAAAATTAGTAGATCCTGTTATTTTAAACCTGAAAGGAAAGAAGTAATATCGAACAGCACCACACAGTGGCTAACTATTATGCAACAGATATGCTTGTGATAAATTTTTGACAAAACCTGAAAACCTACAAAGTAATGCAGACAGCTAAAAAAGTACCCCTTGGTATAGAAAGTAAGGCTCAATTCTTTTATTAGCCAAGGATGCTGATGATCACAGCTGGGTTTGAGCAGATGAATGCTCCTCAATCTATTCCTTACAGTTGCTTTGTTTTTGGGTTTGGAAAGGCTTGGAAAAAATACACCACAATCCAAATCCTAAAATCCAGAGTTTGCCAGATCATGCTTTTCTTTTTAACGTTTGCTAAACTATGACTGGGTAATTTCTGTTTTTGTTTTCTTGCCTGTTTGTTTGTTGGTGGGGGGGGGGGGACTAACAGTAGAAGGAGACAAGTGCCCTGGCATATCAGTTGGGATCCTTGTTATTTGCATGGACCAGGACCTTAATAACTACATAATACAAAAGCTCATCATAGAAAAAAAACACAGAAGTACATCTGAAGGAAAAAGAAGACTCCAAAAACCCTAGAAAGCCATTTGTACAAGATATTAACTGCAGATCAACGCCATCATACAAAAGCAAGAAACCAAAATCTGAGCACGGATTAACTTCAACTTTGTATCTTTAAAAAGGTTTCCATCTCTACATTCTTTGTGGAAAAACCCTCAAAATAAACTTAAAAAAAGCAAACCCAAAAGGAATATACAGTTTTAAGAGAAACAAAAACAATAGTTTAATACAGACATAACTTAAAAAAGATAAATAGCACTTGTTTTTGTTTTTATATATACAGCAAGTCAGTGCTAATTCAATGACAGCATTATCCTAGTTTCTCAAACTATGGCTTGGGACTTGGTCACTGACCGTCATCTGACTGGCACAAGTTTTATGGCCTGAAATCTGCAAAGACTATTCAGGGTTACAGTCATTGTATCATCATTTCAAAGTTGAAGTGTAAACCTTCATCAGAGGTGTAAGCAGCAGACAAAGGTGGACCTTTCAGGTCTCTCTTGACTGAATGGTACTGTCTGTAGTGGTTTGACAGAAAACTTAGTGGCAGAAAATGCAGTGTAATTTCGCCATTCAATGAGACCTCAGTTTTGAGATGTAGTGTACGCCAGAGATTAATTTGGAGGAGAGGAAGGATATTTTAATGCTACCTAGTCTCTGTTCTTTGTGTCCTTCTGATTTCCCCCAAATCTGTCTCGTCCTTATTGTGCTTTGTAAATGCAGGATTTGTCTCATGTTAAGCCATCTCATCTTTGCCTCATTGCCAATGTTCTTGCTTCTTTGTTTTTGTCCAGCTGGATAATTAACAGACCTGGCCCGTAACAGGCAAAGTGTTCCATATCAAACTTATGTTTGATATCTGCTCTCCTCTAACTCTTGTGAGCAAGAGAGGAGTCAGTTGGCTCCAAATAAAGTCCTTGTCCAATCTGGCAAGCAAGCTGAATTCACACAGCGACTGGCCAGATGTGCCGCGATGAAAATAAGAGCAGGAACTTTTCTTTTGACATCTCTTTCTCTCTTGTACACATGCACCATGAATACATTCAAACAGGGACGAATAATGTGTCCCATTTGAACGATGGTTGTGTCTCGTCCATCTAAACATTGTACAAACTGAATATCAACTAACTTCTCGCCACACAAACTAGTCTGTTTCAAGCGCAGGTAGATCTTAACTATTCCACGGTCCCAGTCAATCCTGGAAAACATAAGTGCATTAATTTTGCTTCAACCCCTGTCTTTATTAACCCTTCCTCCTTGCCTCTGCCTTGACACTGAAGCATTGCTCTATACATTGGACTCTACGAAGGGTCTTTTTGGTTTGACAGGAGAGGTAGGGCCTGTCTGTCTGTCACTCAGCCTGTCTGTGCTGTTATGGATCACAGGCAGTGTTCTGGCCAGCTTCACATCCAGGTACGAGGGATTCTGATTTGCAACCTGCACCGAGCCTTCACTCTGAGGACCGCTGCCCGGGACCACCACACAGTAGTCAAGCTGGTTGTCATAGAGCATATGTCCGTTGTGAGCATTGTTGTTGCTGCGGTTGTGGTAGGCGATAGAAGATGGCTGGAGCTGACTGAAGCCTCCTTGAATGGCGGGGCTTTTGCTGGGCGAGGTAACAACTGTGTCCACTGAAGACACGGCCCAGGAGCGTGAAGGGCTGAGACAAGACGCAGAACTTGATGGAACTTGTTGTTGATACTGCTGGTGAACCCTCGCGGTCCTGTCGATAACACCCATAAAAGGAGTATTTCTAGATGATCGGCTTGCCTCTCCAGGATAAGTCCCGCCTCCGATTGTGCATATTTCTGACTGGGGAGAGGAAATGAGAAAAAGGTCGTCATGGTAATCAGTAACCTCTCCAACAGAGGTCAGATCTGATGGTAAATCCATGTGCTGGGCAGAGGCAGAGGTTCTGAAGCCTTGGCCGTGACCAATGGGATGCCCACCAGCAAGGCTGCCGCTGCTGGTGGAGAAACGGACACTAATACTTTGGGAGTGGACAAGAGGTCTGGTGGAAGGAGCTGTGGAGGAGCTTGGATGGGCACTGACAGGACGTCGAAGTCCCCCTTGGTGGTGGTATTGGTGCAATGACGAGAGGCTATCAGGATGCCCCATCGTAGTCTCAGTGACTTCCATAGGGTAGTGAGCTGCTTTGGACTGGTTGCGGGTTAACTGTCGGGTCTGGCCAAATCTATTTATCCCTGACCTGTCCCCTCCTCCATCTCTCCCGTAGGCAGGTACGTGTCTTGCCTGGGAAACAAAGTCGACATCTACATCATCTAGTGGATATGAAGCTCCAGAGTTCAGACCAGCCTGGACCTGCAGACAAGGCCTGATGTCTAAGGGGTTTGGACAAATACCCTCCCCCAATTCTGCCAGTTCTTGGGGTAATTGGCCAAACTGGGAGTAGGCAGAACTTCCCAGTATCATACTGGAGTGGGCTGAGGCACAGGGCTGACTGGATCTAATAACCTGGACCTTGGCTGGTTGGAGCCACTGGCCTTGATGAGGGTTCTGCTTCTGAAAAGATCTCTGATTGGTCAGATGGTGCTGTTGCACTCCCTGGCTCTGGTCTGAGTGGTGGAGGCCTGTGATGGACTGAGGAAGATGGTGCAGACCTCCGTTTCCAGACAATGCAGGCAAACTTTCAGATATTGGGCTGACTCTCTGATGCTGCATTGGGGAGGGAGGAGGGCTGAAATGACGAAAGGAGGAGGACTGAGCAGGAGGTGCAGGGTGACAGGGAGAAGATGAGGAAGGGGAGTGGGTGGGGCTGGGAAGGTGATGATATAGGTGAGTTGGCGAGAGGGAAGAGGATGATGGCACCCCATGGTGGCAGTGGGTGTCAAGACTTTGAACTACAGACGAAGGATGGAAGGAGGAGGAGTTTGCAGGCACATCTCCTTCTCTGTAACTCTCCTTCTCCTCTTCCTCCTCTTCCTCTGTCAGCCCCTCCCTATCCTGCACCTGCAGACAACCTGAATCTCTGCACCTTCCCTCACTAATGGATATGATTGCATTCTGTTGATAAACACGATGGGATGAGGGAGGGGGAGAGTCTTGTTGTGCAACCTGCCGACACTCTTCCCTGACCCGGGACAACAGGCGCTGGATCTCTCGGTTGGATGGACACAGGCGGCTGGCCTCCATCAGGTCCTCCAGGGCTGCATGGAACTGTCTGAATGGTGAAAGAGTGCGAAGACAGACATAGGATTACAGAAGATGACATAGATGGGAGTTATATAGAGTTATTACAAAGGCGAGTGCTGCAGTAATTGATGCAGTCTGGGTGTCTAATCAATCAATGTTCCCACTTCACTCCATCAATGAGCTCGTTTACCAGGTTTCTGTTATCTAATCATTGACTTAAAAGAACCCAGGCTTTAAATCTGCCATCTAGCCACTTCAGTGTGTGATTAAAGGTTTGATTAAAATAAATGACACTAGACAACTCGTCAGATGATAGGAGATGACGAAGGTCAGTGCAAAATTCTGCGTAGGGGTTTATCTCTAGAGGCTTTTAAGATGCTGTAGCGCCTCCCCATGGCAAACATTGGTCAGTGATTAGCCCTTGTCACACTAAACTACAAGCTGTTTAGTTTTTTCACCCACAAAATGTGTGAATGCTACCTGGTGGTAGTGACCCTCTGCTATTCTATAGGTCAAATGGCACCATTAGATTGCGAGAGTTGTAATCACTGTGAGTGGCTCCCCTATGACAGTCCCTACCTCCTGGCTAATGGCAGTTTCCTTCTCATGTGAATCAAAAATTGATTAAAAAAAGGGAGTGAGGCTGAATTTGTGCACCCCTTCCTATATTTGTTTAAATTATTGTCACGTTAGTCACCTGCAAACATGCTGTTATTTGGGCAAAATATCTGGATACTTATTGTGTTAAGTGATGTGAAATCATGATTGATGATGAACAAGATTACTTCTCCAAAAAGTCCCAAAAGATAATAAAGACTCTTTACTCAAATAATATTTTTACACCTTTTGCACTGCAAGTAATCTTTTAGTTATGAAATAGTAACAAGGTCAGTCTTTTTACATAACAATGGCTGTATGCAGACACAGACAATTCTAAAGACAGCAGACTTAACGGCTTTCAGCTGGACATATAAAAAAACAAGGTTTGCCTGTAAGATTACAGTATAACACTTTTTAAGGATGCAGTTCATGATTTGAGGAAGGTTTGTTCCATTTTACTGCTTGTCCACATGTTGCCATGGTTACCTGCGGCTGCGTTTTGCTCGTGCTCGGGCATAAAAGGCTTCATAGGATTTAGCTTTCAGCTCTAGCGCCTTGGAAGCAAACTCTTCAGCAAGGCCAAAATCCTGCAAGCAAACAGAAATAATTTATGATGGTGAGAGATGAGATTCATTTCAAAATAAAAGAAAAAACATCAGTCCTGAGCATGAAACTGAAGAAATTCATGGGTTAGTGTAAAATCATGAGTCAATTAAAGACTATGGATTATAGCTAATGTTGTGATTGTATACTTTTTCCAATGTATGTCTGTGTGTGTGTGTGTGTGTGCGTGTAGGAGAAAGAGACAGACTTACATTCATCTTGCGGTGGCAGCGTGACAGGTTGAGCAGCAAACACACTCGCAGCTGTTTGAACATTTTCAGCTCGTCCCCTGGGAACTTCTGGAGAGCTGACTGATAGGAATTAGCAGCTTCCTTCGCTTTACCTTGCTACAAACACATACACACACACACACAAACATACACACAAAATACTTACAGCAACGTTGTTATGTTTATGCATCTGGTTTGTGAAATTAAGTTTGCTTGTGTTTGCGTAATTTACCTTGTAAAGTCTGTCTCCCTCTTGCATCAATTTACTAAGCAGAACCATTAAGATGTCTGGTTTAGAGGTCGCCATGGCCCAGGTGGCTGGTCCTACACACACACACAAACACACACACACAAACATATCATGTTACCAGGAAGCCATCTGATATATATTTAATACCTTTTTCAAGAACACTGATGTACATGACAATTCTATTTTTCTGTGTGTTTTCTAAAAATCCTTTCATTGAAAACACATCAGTGAACTTTTATGGTAAAGTACAAGTGATTAGTTAAGTTGCGCCACCCAGTGGTTATTTTGAAAACACTATATTGTGACCAATAACTGCTGAAAGAAAAATGAAAGAGAACACAAATTACTTGGTTACAGACAAATCAACAAAGGCCATCTTAGATATTTTCCAGTTTTTTCACGACTTCTTCACTTCCATTTATTATTTAAACTGTAGGCGACTGATAGCAGTCTCCTGTCTATATAGTAAATATGAAGATGCCTCCGATGAAAGAGGGGAAACAGGGCAAAACAATAATTGTAATCATGTAGATGTTCTACAATGATGATTCATATGGCCCTCAGGTAGCTCTTTAATTCAGGCTGGGGATCTTTTTTACTTCATTACCCTCACTTCCTCTCATTTCCTTTCTGTGTCTTTAATTAAAAACAAAATGAATCATTGGAATGGCATTACTGATTATGTCTCTACCTATTTTGGCTCCCTTTTTGAGCAGAGCGATAACCGCTGAAGTGTTTCTGCAGCCGACTGCTCTGTCCAGAGGTCGCATCCCACTGCAATCCACATGCTCCACCGATGCACCATGATCCACCAAGTACTGCACCTAACAGAGGAAAAGGACGCAAACAGGGGCAGCATTTATTATGATTACCTGACATAAAAGGGCTTTTTGATTTCAGATATAATCTAAATGAGAGTTACAAGCCCTCTTTGTTAAAGCTATGTATACATACTACTGAAAACCGGTAAAGACAGACTGTCAGACAGACTGTCAGGCTTTAGTGCAGACAACTGTTTCTGTTTAACATACCACTTCTGGGTCACCGCAGAAGGCAGCCAGATCCAGAGGTGTTCGTCCACTACGGTCAGCATGAGTTGTGGCTCCACCTCGGTCCACCAGCTCTCTGACCAACTGGAGCTTGCCTTTCAGACATGCCCAGCTCAGCGCCGTCAACCCTTCCCTGTCGGTCTGGTCGAGGGAGGCTCCTGCAAACAGAGAGGGGTACAGAGATTCATCTCAATGCGCACCAGGGTTGAAAGGATAAGAGGTTATCTTCAGGATAACCTCTCATTTAAACTGTGCAAGTGCCATTGTTGCTGTGAGTGGCACTGCTTTGTTATCATCAATAGTTACCATGATCCAGAAGCAGCTGGGCGGTGGTCATATGTCCCTCAGAGGCTGCTGTCATCAGAGCTGTTCTACCCTGCTGGTCAACCATGTTCACCTCTACTCCATGGTTTAGCAACAGCTCCACCACCTGGCCGAGACACAGAGAGAGAAACTTAGCATGTCCAAATGAGGAATTCAATTAAAATATATATTCAATCTTTGTGCGTGTGTATGCGTGTCTTTTTTGTGCATCTTACATACCTGCCAGTGGTCACGTCTCACAGCACTGAAGAGAGGAGCCACACCCCGCCTGTTGCCCTGCTCAACAGCAGCCCCCTGATCCAACAACAGCCTGCACACAGCCAGCCGGCCACTTCCTGCTGCTGCTGTCAGAGCTGACACACAGACGCAGGCAGACAGACAGAAAGAGAGTGACGCATTTGCATTCTCTAACAACACTTTCAACAACCAAAGTGTTTAAAATATATGATACTGCATGAAAAAACAACAAGATGACAAAACAGGGTCCTTGAAAAACATTCTGTAGGCTTGTGTGTGATTAAAAATTGACCTCTGCTTGAAAAGATGTTTGGGAAAATGATGATAAATGAGTGTCTGGTTGGATAGAAGTAAGTATTATACATTAGTTGGAAAATGATACATGTAGTGATGTGGAGGACTTTTCTCCTTGAACTATATCTTATGTACAAAAGCACATATTTGGGAAAAACTACTGTCCTATATTAGAGGAAGTTGGGTTTAGGTACACAGTGTTTTCTGGGAGGAGATAGGAGCAGAATTCATGCTACACAAATAGTTTTTGTGGACTATTTTTATGTTACCTGTCTCTCCCCACAGACTGTCAGGTGTGTTAATCTCAGGTCTCTCTTCATCATCCTCATCTTCCTCTGGAAGATCCAGGAGGTAGGACACCATCTACACACAGGCACAGACCCACAGACACGGACATATCACACTTATTATTATTATTATAATTATTATTATTATCAAATGCTATTTAATGGTTTACTAACACAAAGTACAGTAAAGGTTTTTGTGAGTTTGTGTGTGTGTAAGTGTGTGTAGTTGACCTCTGTGTGACCCATGCTGGCCGCTGCAATCAGAGCCTGCTGCACTGCCTGGGACCTGCTCGCCCCCCTCTGGCCACAGCATGAGGTGCAGCTCCACTCTGCATGCTTTAGAAGAAAGCGCAGCACCTCAAGGTGGCCCCGCTGAGCCGCGTGCACCAACACACACCGACCTGAGTTGTCCACATGACCCACCTGAAAGCACAGAGGGACAAAGGCTTAGTTTCTTTGTCCAGTACACCAGAACACTGCAAAGCACAGAAGTGATGGAAAACAGTGTAATGGGGTTTTGCACCAGCACCAGTTCCACTGAATCACTTTGGATACAAGACATCAAGAAAATTTTGCTGTCCCATATACAAAATTTTATTGCACTGATTGGGTAAAATTAACACAACGAAAATTATTCTGATCTCCAAGATTGACTTGTTGTCACTGTGCCTATACAGCTTCTGTCAGATTAGGACAATAGTGTACAATCATTTACGTGGGCAGGAAAATGCTTCTTTCTAATCACTTTGAGTTGTACTCAACCAAAGACAGCAGGTAAGATCATAAATTATTTTCTGTCTCAGAAAAACCTGTGCCTGGGTTGAGATAGTTAAGAACTTGTTTGATCCTGTTCTTCATCCGTTTTCTATCCTTGTCTTTTCCTAATGAGATATGCCCTTAACCTATTTTTAACAGATCTGCTTCAATAAATGTGCAGCACCAATTTTTTTTGACTGAAGTGGGGTTTCAAATTGTTCTTATTGCATATGTTTCTGTTTGTTGAAAAATTAGACAATCCTGAGGTGAAATCTAACATAATCCTACAAATGATCAGTAAACATGATGGTGGCGTCCCATTGCTGTTTAACACAGTGTCATTCTTGATATGACCATGGGATGGCACCAGAGTAATAGTTTAAAATCTTAAATCCAGAAAATTTCTCAGGCAGACAAGTGAGCAGCTACCTTAGCTGAGCGCTGACTCAGCATGGTAACGATGTCCAGGTGTCCAGCTGCAGCAGCGAATCCCAGTGCAGTCATACCATCATGTGACTGAGCATCCACCTAGAAATACAACACAGGAGGCGTGGTTGAAATAATTTGGTACAGTCTTCAAATTACAACTTAACACTAAGACCAGAAACTACAACATCAGACCTTGGAAACTTCAAAAAATGAACAGCGAAAGAAGAGGAGATGTTTCACCTGAGCTCTGTGGTCGAGCAGCAGTGCCACAGCATCACTGTGACCCAGGTGAGCGTGGACACACAGCAGGGGGGCATTGCTGAGGACATCACTACGGTAATCCACATCAGCTCCACCCATGATCAGCAACCTGCTCACCTGGACAGGTAAGGAGCCAAGTTAAAGACCATTTGTGGTGCCACGTGTGTGTGTGTGGATGTGTGTGTGTAATGTGTTACCTTGATGTTGGGGGTGTAGAGGTTGCGCAGCGATGCAACAGCAGGGCTCAGGCTCTCTGTGCTGTAAGACAGCCATAGCCCCTGCAGGACTGATGAGGAAACCCCGAGCTTCTTACTCAGACCCTGGAGATGAGGGTGAATGCCGCAGAAACAAACAGACAAACTGATGAGTAGCTTCATATGGTCATTTTCTGTATCAATAAATTGAGCACCTTGCTTAAAAATGGCATTCCAAGGTAAATTTGTATGTGGCACTTATTCATCTGACCCCTTTCACTACTTACTGATAAGACATCTGTTGGCTCTGGCTAGCTAACATGATGCTAACAGAACTCTAGCAAGAAATGGCAGCTAGCAGGGGCAGTACAAACAGGCACATTTGAACAGGCACCAGTGATTATAAAGTAATGAAACAGACTGTTTCTTTTTATTAAATTTTATCAAATATTTCAAAATACAGTAGTGCTTTTTCCTTTTAAAGCATCTTGAGACTTTGCATTATCAGTCCACTTGATAAGGGCAGCCTCAAGGTCTGTGTACCATCGTCTTTATTTATGAACTATTTTTAAAAGAAAAATCCCAAACTGAAAACTGATGTTTTCGTATTATTAATTATTGTGAAAATGTTTTAAAACGGAAAAAAGCTCTGTTGCAACCTATACATACCCTCGTGTCCCAGCAATGGATAAAAAGGCCTTGAGGCAAAAGCTAATGATCTTTGATCTTATGTATGAACATTTATTTCCCTGATGACTAAAGATAACTGCAGAAGACCCTAACCCAAACCCTTTGGCAGACAGGAGACAGGATGGTATTAGAACCAATAATAAGACCAAAAATGAAAGCTGTGTCCAAACTATTAGATGCTAAAAGCTTGTTTTGTACTATTAGCTGTAAGGAAGGCTTCCCTTCTTTCAATTGTAGTTCCATCTATCCATTACTTTTGTGATTCTTGCAACTTTGCCAACTATACTGAGCGTCTAGAAGACTTGAACTAACCTTGTAGATATGAGCCTTCAGGATGTGATGTCCCAGCTCCAGTGTCTGCTGTCGGTTCAGCTTTCCTTCCTGTCTGCAGAGCCAGAAGGCCAAGAGAGTGTGACCGCTCCTGAAAAACAAAAAGATGAACAAAGAAACAACTCAGTGAAGACATTTCTCTTTTTTTCTACTGTTTTCCACTTTTTCTTTCTCACTCTGGGTCAGTGTACCTGGGATCACAGAGGAACCTGTCGTCCTGACCCTCCTCTCTCCACATCAACCACTCCCTGAAAGAGGCGTGGTTTAGCATCCTGCTGCCATCGTTCCGCCTCAGAAGGAAAGAGGAGAGCTGCTCCAGACGGTGAACAAACTCCCCCCATTGCAGTGTCCCTCCAGTCAGAGCACCTGCATTCACCACCTCAAAGAGCTGGAAGAGAAGCGGAGAGCAGCAGTTTTATTTTTTTTTGTGAGTTGTTCCATTTTCAACATTTAACATTTCAACATTTTCATCTATAAGCCAACAAGAATAAGAGTCTACAGCTATTCTAGCAGCTCTGTACTATAGGTGTGCCAGCACCCTCACAATATCATTGTTAGCATGGTCATGTTTATTAAGTTCAGTTGTAATGTTTACCATATACAGCAACGTAGTTCAGTGTGTTAGCTGGTCACCATAAAGTACAGCTGATGATGATGATGGTAATGTCATTAGCTTAGTAGTTATTTGGTCTTAAATAAATTGGAAAAATTAAACTTTTGACCTAATGATGGCACTGAATGAAAGCTTAAACCTGCAGTACACTTAATAGCATCAAGCAGTTAGGTTGCAGATCGCAGCTAACCAAGTATCTCCTCTCTAACCCTGACCCTAAACTCTAATGTAAGATTTTATGCTAATATAACAATTCTGCACACAGAATTGGTGGGTCTAAGTCATGTAATCAATATCTGCCCCAATGACTTCTAACAACAGTAACACCAACTACTGCTGTGAGCCTCACTCACACAGACTGAGAGGAGAAATGTACCTGCTGGTCGGTCAGTGGGTGCAGAGACGCCACAGTCACGTTGAGCAGCGGCAGAACTCTCTGAAAAGATGACTGAGTGGGAAACCGCATGTTGAGCTGCAGGAGGTAGACCTCTGCGAGACTCACAGGAACCACCTACACACACACACACACACGTGCATACACACACAAGCACACACACGTGTGCGCACACACAAGCACACACAAATGTAAAGTCCCTTTTGTTTACTGTGTATCAAAGTGTATAATTATGCCCAAGGAAACAAATAAGTCAGTGACTCTAATGGTTCATATCTTAATCAGTAAATATGCATTTAAATGAGTCTGTAATTATTCATTTGTGTTGTAATGAATAGATAACTAATTAAGTGACATAATTCAACTGACTTCATTTGTTTTCAGCGCTTAATGATTTTCTAATCACTGACATCACTCTCTGCTTCTGCTGTACTGAAATTATAGACACTTTTATCATTTACAATTAAGAGACATTTCAGCTGGCGTCCCTCAGGACTTAATCCGATAAATTAAGTTATTCCATCGCTTATTCTAAAAATGACAACTCAAATGCTTTCAGGATGTACTAAGCAGATAAAACTTCAACTGCTTACAGCCTCTACATCAACTCACACTTTAACTAATTTTAACTCATTCTTCAGTCATTTTTCAGGGGTGTTATTGCTTACGAAGAAACACTTCAGTTGTTTACACTGCATATGGCTAAAAATCTAAAAATTCATATGAATAAAATCAGACAGGTTTTCTGAATTTTAATTAGATTTTTAACCTCTTTACAGGATTTTCAGAGGAAGCTAATTTCCCAGAGAATATAGCCATCTTTTTACAACAAAACTACCAAAGTAAACCAAACGTACTCTAAAGCAGATAAGCAGCATGAATAGCATGACTTACTTTGAATACCTCAATCCTTTATTTTACACCAACTTCACACAGTTTTTTCTCACTGTCCCCTCCACTCACCTTGAAGCTGGAGCTCTTTAGGACCAGGTATCCTCCCTCTATCAGGTCCAGAGTCAGTTTTAGGTAAAGGTATGAGCCCTTGCTCAGGCTCTTCAGGTGGCTGATCAGCTTGGCGAGTGCCGTGTTGTCAAGGCGGCCATTGCTAAGAGACACATTGCTAAGTATATCAGCACTGCTGTGGATACGCTGCATGAGGTAACCCTGAGGAAAGAAAGAAAACATTGATTTACAGACGGACAGACAGAAAGAGACAGACAGAGAGACAGACAATCAGACAAACAGAGTGTATGTTACCTGCAGATCCTGGTCTATGGCGTTGTTCTCTTCCATCCTGTCTAAAGAGATGCGGTGAAAAGGAAGAGACTCCACGATGCTCTGATTGAGAACAAGACAAAGAAAGAAGTTTAATTACACACTCTGCTGTCTAGTAGCATTAGTGGATTAAAGGCTAAGAGGAATCTAGACATTGCCTCAGTGAGTTTCACTGACACTCAAAAGCAAGAACACACACTAACTTAACATAATATCCAAAAACCAGTTCATATTCTGTCATTGCATCACAGCACGATGGCACATCACAGGTATGATGCACAGATGGCACAGAGACAGTACAACACCTGGTACTCAACGTGAGGAAATAAAACTGAAAAACAACATAAAACATCCCGCTGCTAGAAACGGAGGCAGCTGATACACATTTTAAGAGTCTAGCAGGGGGCAGAGTAAGAAAGCAAACAGCTTTCCATACACTGAGAAGTGTGAGCATGCATGGTTAAAGCAAACCCCTCAAAAATGTATTCTGCTAAAACAGTTAATGCAGAATAAGTCATAGAAAAACAAGAGACATCCTGCGGCAAGAGGCATCCTGAAATTAAATGAAAGATCAACACAATTATTGGAAGTTAATTATAAGAATAGTTACAAAGAAAATTTCAGTGGCCACAATGTGGCACAATGAGCACACATTAGCCATTTGCTCAGGTTTCCATTAATCTTGTTTAAGCAATGTGCTCTTGAATCCAGACATTTATAGTCTGTGGGCATTTTTTCAAACTCAAAATTTCAAATTTCAAATCTTTTAGTCAGCACATTAAGTTAACATTACTTTCATGAGTTTTTTGAGAAAAATGTCTCTGGTTGACTTTTTTAGTATCCAGCTGACGTGCTAAAAAGAGAACCTTAAGGGCCTTAAACATGCAAAATTAAATTTTGTTAAGGCTGGTGGTCATAAATTGGAAATTTTTAAAGAAAATTTGGAGGGCATGGATGCTGTTGGGTTTTACAAAAAAACTTATTAAAAATGCTAATTTTAGCAGCGTAGTTGCTCTAAATGTGAATGAACAAAAAGACCTTGGCTTTACTCCTAGCTTTTGCAGGGCCTTTCTGTTTTGTGAGCAGCATTCTTGACCAAAGCACTGGCTCAAAGCTGCAGTTTATCCCTGGGTGCTGTATATTGGCTGCCTGCTGTTTCTCATAGATTAGTAAAATGCAAAAAACACTTTCACTGTTTTGTACTCAGAATCATTGTATGTGACAAGAAAGGAATTACTTTTTCTTTAAACATCCAAAAAGTTGGCAAAGAAATTCCAAGTTTTTTTAAGTCTGTTATTTTGTGTGTGTGTGTGTGTGTGTGTGTGTGTGTCGCGTGAGTGGAGTATGCATACCTCCTGACTGGTCCTGACAGTTGTAATGACCTTTAACCAAGAAGGAAATTTCTTAATGTTTCGAGACAGGAAAGAAGTCAGTGTGTCGCCGTAGTCTGGTCGATGGAACTCTGCCTCGTTAAGCCCATCAATCAGCACAATAAGCCCCGCCCCATCCACATGCAACTTCCTCTCTGAAAAAAAAAAAAAAAATCAAATCAGAACAGGACAGACTTAGTACTGCCCCTGGCTTTACAACGCAGAAGCTAGCACAGGACATCAGACCCTGTATGTACCTCTGTAGAGAGCGTCGAGGGGCTCCAGTATTCCCTTCTGCAGGGCCGAGCTCGGGTCCTGGATGCAGGAGCGCAGACTGAGCATGCTCTGCAGCTGTGGCGATGTGTGCAGCAGCTGTTGATAGGCCAGCAGCTGAGGGGCGTCACTCAGCATTGCTGCCATGTTGTGGACAAACTCCGGAACCAGACAAGTGTGACAGTTGTCAGCTTGACAGAAGTGATATGAAACTACCTGTAGAGACAGACAGCAAGAAACACATTGTTCGAGGCTTAAAATGATAAATAAATAAATGAAAATGGGAAGTTCAGGATCAAATGATGTTCTAGTATTCCCAAAAAGAGATTCCTGCTTCAGCGTGAAGTGCATCATAATTTCCATAATGAATAAATTGGTAACAACAGTATTGTACCCTGTCATGCAAAACTAAAGGGACATACACTAAATTAAAGGTTTAATTATTTAATAATTCTTCTTTTAAATATACATAATACTGTTGTGGTTGAAGATGATTATGGTGATCCATTTTCTAGGTCTTCCGAAAAGAAAGAATAATGTTTTTGGCTGGAGGAAAGAAATTAAATAAAACAATTCCAAAGTAACTCTTTAAAGTGGCATTTGTTTTAAAATAGTAAATTCTGATGGAATTAAAAAATACCAGGTTAAAAAAAACATCCCATTTTCCAGGAAATTTTTTAATGTTGCTTTTTTTGTGGGTTAAGTATACCACAGTGGTTGAAGTTTGATTTTAAGGCCTCTGGAGCCTTTAGTGGTCAGGTGACATAGTACCAAAAAGTCCTGAGTGGACTTTCACTAACTCTGCTCATTTTTTCAATTTTTTTTATTGTTATTAACTTTTCTGCAGTATTTTTGTTTAGTTTAAGAGCCAAAACAATGTGGTTTGGTTTTGGAAAAGTTTGTGGTTTAGATCAAAATAGAATCTTTTACAAAGTAAAGTAAGGATTCTGCCAGACAGCCAAACTTCTCCGATGTGCTTGGAGTTGGTGCACTTTGCTCTTCTGTGGCCAAAATGTGCATTACAAAAACAACAAACAAAATAATCCTGTCAAAACATTTTTTTTACCTTCTTTAAAGTAATAAGCAAAGGAT
>JAPZDV010000009.1:20016163-20045459 GCA_029814665.1 Acanthurus lineatus | reverse complement strand
CACACACACACACACACACACACACACACACACACACACACACACACACACACACACACACACACACACACACACTAATACGCACAAGCATGAACTCCAAACCAAATGCCCACTGGGAAGACTGTGTGTGGAACAGCACTTGATCTTTGTATTAATGTATTCACTATCATGACCTAAATACGCCAAGAGATAGACTCACATATGGGCCTCTACATACATACATAACACATACACATACACTCAAGCCTGTGAGCCACTGGATGAAAGATCAAACTCTCTGTCTCTGACAGTCTATAATTACAGCTATAAATTGCTGACTGTTGGACTAAATACCAGAAAAGCATCACAGACCCACATACACACACACAAAACCAACCAAACACAGAGCACACAGGAAAGACTGTGTGTGTACGCATGCACATGAATGCATGTGTGTGCGGTCAGTCAATGACAGGGTGTGTGAGTCGTTTTTAGAAGAAGAAAAATAAAATGGAAAGATCAGATACAGAGAGCACAGACTTTTCCATTTCTGTCTCTTTAACTACTGTAGCTTCTGTTTCCTTCTGTCAGTCCCTCTTTCCTTCTTTCCTCCTCACTCTTTCATCTTTATCTTCTTGTCTTCTATTTCTTTTTCTGCCTTTCTTTCTTCTTCCCTTGTGTCCCTTCTTTGTTCTTTCATCCTTCTTACTTTCCTTTCCTTTCTTTTAATATTTCTATCTTGCTTCATTGTAATTTTCAATCAAATTCATTGAAAGATACTTTCTTTCAACGTTAAAGTGTCTTTTTTAATTTCTTTCGTAAACATGTATATTTTCATCATGTCTGCAAAATTACATATTATACTTACAGACAGAATGTCACCTTTTTTGTTCACAATCAAGTACAACACTAGAAGTAACTTAGAGAAAAGACTGTGCGCTGTTTGTCCCATGGTTTTCATTGTTATATAAAACAATGAAAACCATGGTTTAGACAATATGAGCCCACACAGTCCCAGTCTGTGCCCACAGATTACTGATCCGATGCATGGGCTTGCATTGCTTCCTTTATTGCAGCTGACACAGATAACAGATTGGAAAGCATGGGTCACAAAACATAAGCATGGATTCAAAAACCTGGAATATGAATTTATACATGGTTCTTTATTTATTTTCCCAGCTGACAGCAGGAGAGCTACACAGTTTTCAGCTTTGGTTTGACAGCACATTGCACATCCCTGTTACTTTCAGATACCTGCCTTGGCCCTCTTTCTAGCTTGACTCTGGCTAGTTGTTCTTAACTATGGAGAGAGCTCTGCAGAGGAATACTGAGCAACAACTTGGAGAGCCCAGACAAAACTCATGGCAAAGGCTATGCCATTTTGAAAAACACAGACAACACGGGGGGTTGGGACTAAAAACTGACAGAAAATCACAACTTTAAACCAGGAGCTGTTTTATTTTTTTAAGATATTTTTGTATGTAGCTATATGCAATTAATAGCATCATAAAATCCAACTGAGCATGGTGATGGTGAGTTACAGTTGCTCTACTTGTATTGATAAAACAGTAAAAAACATAAAAGTAAGTGCATCGTTACTTTGTGGTTGCATGAGAGACCAGAGAGGAGCGGAGCAGAGGAAAAGCAGTGAAGTCAGTTTAGCAGTGGATTGAAATTTTAGAGCTTGTGTGTCACACAGACAGGTCTGTTCCTCGAACAAATACATGATCCTTTCCTTCCTCCTTTCAAAACTGACATTTTGACCTCCTGATAGTTTTCTAACTGATTTGACAGGCTGACTTTGCAATAAGCTGACTGGCTGAAAAAGGAAACGCGCATTATCATCAGCCAATGGCGATGCGACAAGCTAAGTTGCAGGTGACACCATCAGCCTGCTTGAATTGAGATAAGAAACTCCTGCTCACACCACGGCAATGTTTTGCTGCAACAATCTAAAACAATTTTGTTCCATTGCAAGTCTTTGGTCTAAACAAGGTTTAAGAGAGTGTTGTGCTTTAAAGCTAAAAAGCATCAAGAAAAACATAGGTCACTAATGTCTGAGACAGAGGAAGGAGCAGAGGACAGTAAACAACATCACTTCATCTCTGAATGACTGCTGGAATGTCAGGACAGGTTATTTAAATCAATTACCACTTTATGTTATCCATATAGTTTTGGTTTATAGGCTGACAGGTTTAATTTTAGTTAATTGTGACTGTATTTTATATTAAAATGCAAATTTTAATTGAAGTACTCCTTTAAAATAGTTAATAAAATAGTTAATAAGACTAAAATAAAGGCTGAAATATCAAAACATCATATTTGGTTTTCCACTGGAGGCAGAGCTTTTTAACAGCTTTTAAAGACTAATGTGATATTTCAGACAAAGAAAATGGCCTCAATTGCCTGCTGAGCTCCCATCTCATGTTGACAGACGCGGGTTATCACTCAGCCTCAAGCCTGGGTTGTCTGTTATGTCAGTAAGCTGATAGATCAATACATACAGTATAAAATAAACATCTGTTATTGTCAAGGGTGCCAACACGAACTAGGCAAAACAGGCCATTTATTCACACATGACTCTGGAAATACTGGGTTTGCTTTCATTACCCTCAACCAGCATCAAGTAATCTGACACTCTGAAATTCCTTTGTGGCACTGCGGGTCACACAAGTCAGACTATGAAAAGTCAGGATTCACAGTCTCAAAAGCTGGCTGACATTGATGGAAATCTCCTCCTCTTAACACAGTTTTCAGTGTGATATCAGACAGATTATAAGGTCACAATATAAGTACAGTTTGCATGCTTTAAATATGCACGTCAAGTTGTACTGTAGCTTCATCTGATCATTAGTTATAATGACATTGATAAATCATGTTCAGCATTCACAGTAAGTAGTAGAAGCAGTAAGAAAACAAAGATAAGTTGCTGCAAAGTTATTGCTGCCACTGCTCCACATTCACAATTTTATGAATTTTTTTGGCTGTCTGTCCCCACTTCAAGAATGAGCTTGGCTGGTGGATTTTTTTATTTGCCACAGTCAAATAGTTTCTGACAATCTTTCCATGTAACATCAGGGTTATTGAGACCATGAATGCATTCAAGCTTGATGAGAAATCACAGTGAGCAGTAGAGACTAGCGAATCAGAAGCTGACAAAGGACTTCAGCTTTCTGTAGAGTGTTTTTGTCCAAACTGACAAGACAAAATCACTGAAATATACAACACTAGAAAAGAAACTGATCCATACTTATAAGTAAATATTGAAGAAAGCACCAAACACTGACAATAGTAGAGTAAGTTTTGACCCTGGTAGAAACTTGTTCCACTCCTTAAATAGAGAACACCAAGACAGATCGAGATTCCTTTACTCTCACCTTCATCCTCACTTATTTCTCTTCCACCAAGGGAATGATCCACCCATTCCCGGCACAGCTCAGAGCTGTCCTCACGGGTCAGACAGCAGCAGACGTAAAACAACAAACGTCGTAGCAGGGAGGACGCATGGTTTACGACCCCCGTGGCTGTGACATCTCCACTGCAACTGCAGCGGTCCGCCGGTTTCCACGGGCGATGGACGGAAGACCGCTCATGTCGACACCACTTGGATCTGGAGCGGGCGCATGCTTTCAAAATAGCCGCCGTGCAGTCCATAACTAGCTGGCAGTGGAGATCAGAGTGGTTCCATGTAGAGGACAGAATCAACGGTTCAAAGAGCTGCTATTGCCCCTCGAAAACAAAAATTGTGATGAATAAGAGCAAGGTTTTCTGACTCAGCAGTAAGCATGGTTTGTTCAAACGCTGTTGTGCTTTTTGTCTTCTCCATTAAACTTCTTGCTGAAAATTCAAACACTAATGACGACATCACTATCCAGACTTCTTCTTTTTGGTCCTGAGCTCCTCCTTCTCCAGAGTACACAAAGGAGAGAGGGAGAGAAAGATGAAGGAGGTAGGGATAGATAAGAGGAGGACAAGACTTTCCAGGAAAAGAAAAAAACACTTGAGGTACTTCAACCGCTCAAGGAGAATGACAGCAGATATTAAGCAGGGTGGTCAAACATGTGAATACTGTGGTAGTAACAAAACTCCTCATATATTCAGGAAAGACCTGATGTTACTTTCAGAGGTGGAAACAGATCCAGTTCCAGATCCACTGGTTATTGTTCCTTAAAGCCAAAAATCCAATCCTTTTCATTCACAGGTATAGTTTCCTCAAACCAAGCAAAGAGAGAAAACAACATTGAAAGTAGATGATGGAAAAAGCTAACCTCCTCCCATGTGATCTCTTGTTTGGTTAGAAGCATGTTAAGTAAAGTTTCCAACTGTTAGGAGAGTTTTCTTTCAACAGCACAGCCTCCATATCGGGTCTGAAAGACGACCTCCCTCGTCTGACTGCACCGCAAATCAAAACCTCCCCTCCTCCAACCCAAAAACACACACAGAACAGAGAGGGAAGGACTGCAGGAGGAGCTGAACAGAGAGAGTAATCTGTTACATGTCGAAAAGTGCAAGCAAAGTTTGGAGAGACAATTCAGTCTTCTTTCCACATAAAGAAGAAAAACAAAGTTAAAGAGAGAAAGACTGAGAGGACACTGGGATGAAGGTCGGCAGAGGAAAGAAATGCTGCAATTAAAGTGAAACTCCCTTCCCAAGAACAACAGAGCTTCTGACCACAAATCACAGTGAAGATGGAAGATTGTAATCCACTATAGACCAGAAAATGTGAAAAACATAGAACAGAACTAAATTAAGAGTTACATTAAATTAAATGTCATTTAACTGATGTTAAGATGTCTCTGATGTTTCCAAAATATTAAAAAATGAATAATTTTTATTTAAAATAACAAGAGAATACTGTAAAACATATAAGAGAAAAAGGCACTGAGAAAAGCAGCATATAATCTGTTCTACAAAGAAGTGAAGTAAAAGTTTTTAGGCTAGCTGATAAAATATGCTACAGATGAAAAACTGTCATGCCTTCATTTATAAAAACTGCAAGCAATGGACTCTGTATTGGTTTGTATTCAATAATAATGTGTTCTCTCAAATTTTTTTCCATTTAAAGTGCTTTGTTTACTAGGAACATAGAGTTTGCAAATGACAAAATGAGAGGTGTTTCTCAGTAATGAAACAACAGACAACTATTACCCAAGCCTGCCCTGGCTTCACAACGGTTTGTTCAAGGTAATTTTAGCTTACTGTTTAGCTGTCTATCCTACAGTACAACTTTACTGTGTTGGTTGTTTCTCACCCCTTCACAGCATCAATTTCAGAAACAAAGCTGTCAAAACCCACAGTGCACTACTTGCTCACCACCAAACAGCAAAAAGTCACAGTTAGCAACAAGCTGGTAGTGGAGCATTTTTTAGCTAGCAAGTCAGATTTTTCCTTCAGGAGTTTGAAAGACCCAAAACAAAGCTGAAAAAAAGGAAATCAGTGAGATTCATAAGACTAAAGACTAATATTTACCAGTTGGATAGAAACAAGCGTTCAAATGAATGCTTATGATGCTTTGTTATAGCTGGATGTGTATATAAGCAAGTGTTTGCTAACAAAATTTCCATATTGATAAACCTAAGAAGTTGTGTCCCCTTCTTATTTCTGTTGTCCAAGTGATCAAAAACTGAGGAAGGTTAGAGCATGTTACAGTAGCATACCTTCACCAAATCCCATCAATTCAAGTAAAGTCAAATGCTAAAGTGGAAAGCTACTGAGATCAGCAAAGCTAGTTTACTTTTAGCAGGAGTTTAGATGTAGTTTTCTTTCATCATAATTAGCTACTACCCTATTTTGTTTTTTGGAAAAACAAACCTCATTACAATAACTGAGTTAATTCAAACAGATAATTCACAGTCACAGATAATAGATACAACAGATGCAACAACCTTAAAAGCTAGCTGTAGCCATCAGCTAGCTATCCTTTGAAAGGGGTTTTGCTTTAGAAAGAGTACATTCGCTAAAGCATAGCAATAAAAAGCAGGAATGCATTAACTAGACAGCCACAATGCAATAACTGCACTTTGGTTTTCAGCTCTGTTTTGTAGTTACTGCCAATTTAAAGAGAGCTGTTTTTACAGAAATTATACATTTATAAGACATAACAATTTTTATGTGGTAAAAAAATGTCATAAAGTCAGGCTCAGGTCTTAATTTAATTTTGACCAAATATATTGCTGGGTTTCAGAAATGATAGGAGTCCTCAAATGAAGACAAAAAGGGAGAAAGCCAGGGATAAGAAAATAAAGAAGAAGTGAAGAGAAATAAACTGAAATGAGTGTGTATGCAGGCATGGTGTGCTAACTTTAAAAAAGTTTCCTTGGCTCATTATGTTTCTGTTTTGACAGAGCAAAAGCAGTGCAGAAACAAGGAAAGAGAGCCAGAGAGACTCCACATGGTAATGTTTAGGAGAAGTCTGTCAAATTAACCCCGAGGAGGAGAGAGAGGAGGAGCAGCAGAGAGAGGAGAGGAGAGGAGAAGGGAGGAAGGTTGGCAGGGGGCTGGGTTACATTTTTTTGTTTTCTCTCTCACTAGGGCACAGAGGGACGATCAAATGCAGGGTCAAGGGTACCCCCCTCTTTTTGCTGCCAGAAACAGTGTAACAGGTCACAGCTGTGTGTACGTGCATGACAGAAAGCGAGGAGAGGAAGAAAAAACTATTCTTGAACTGGTTGTGGTTTTTTACTTGATTCTCTCTTTCCTTTTTAACCCGTGGCTTGACTCCATGAATAGTTGGGGGTGATCTCTGGTTGGCTTCTGCCTGACTAGACTGTAAAATAATGAAATCACAATGAGGCCTAATTGCCAAAGACCCTTTATCTATTTCTTCAACTTTTCTTGTTGTGCACATCAAATTAAAAAGATAAACTTCTTGGATCCTTCTTTAAATTAGTCTGCGAAAACAATGTGTTTGCAGTCTGTTGACTGAGATTGTATATTTAATTTAGCGGTTCTGATTATAGTCCAATCTAATTAATTAATCAAATTACTATATTTTTTATATATCGTGCTGAGTTGTGTATTTACACTATTCTGAATGTTAAAAAGAAAGCCAAAAAGGGCGAAGTTTGTAGGGTGTTTTGGACCTGTGACATGTTGGATTAACAATATGTTAATCAACTCTGACTAAATAGCAAATGCCTAGGGCAAAGGCACATGCCCTGCCTAACTAGACACAGCTCTGAAGTTTTACTGCTCCATACAAAAGAACAGGTAGACAGGTGACAGGTGACGGGACAAAAAACAGAGGCAGAGGCATTACAGCTTTCAATCAATAGGGGCATGTAAGTTGCTTCTACGGTAAAAACACCAGTTTAGTCACATTGGTTTCTGTCTGATTTAAAACATTAAATGTACTTATTCATTTAATTTTCTAATTTTTATTGTTTGATTGATACATTTGTTCTTTGATATGTTAAAACACACACACATAGTGCACTTGTACCTAAAAGTCATCATCAAAGAAGCTTAGATAGATCCATTTAGAATGGTTGTCCGTAACGCAAGAGATAATGGTTGTATGATACATATCCAAGCCCTTCCACCCCTTTGCCAATCATATGCCATTAACCAACAGCCAAACCAGTAAACGTAACTAGCATATCACTGCCAAGCGAGCTGTAAAAGAAGTTGGTGTGGTGAAAACTTGTATATTTATCAGTTTATCTGCAATTACGTAACTGCAGTTTTCATGTGCTGGTGATGATTTAAACAAATGTGACAACTCTTCCCTGATTCAAAAGAAAAAAAGGGGCCTAAATTAGTGCCCATGCACATTGCCAACATGGCTGCGGAGTGGTGGGACTGGCCTCGGGAGACTTTGATAGGGTGTGACGCAGCCATGTTTGTTTTGCTAATGTTAGCCTCATAGCTGTTGGCAGTTCAGCTGGAGATTGCCATCTGTTTCTCACTCTGTGTGATGACTATGTGTTGTCTTGTTTGTGCTGTGTGAATGTATGTTACTGTATTTGACTTATCACACATTATTTTACTGTAAGATAGTGTACGTCATTGTGCTGATTGTGTTCAGATAGATAGATAGACCTACCAGTTCTTTTTGCCAGACGAATATTCAGGAGGGGAGATGAGGGAAGTGAACGAGTAAACCCCTCCATCATCCTGACCTCTGACCCCTCTGACTCTATGCTGCTGCCACCTGTTGAAAAAGAGAGATAAATAACAGTGTTTGGAAACTGAAAGAGGTCACTGTATGAAATCATGAAACCAGCAGAAAATATATTTGCATATTTGCCACCTACACATCAGAAGCAAGATAAATTTTCTCTAAAAAAATTACATACAGCTACTGCATAAAGCTGATAATACTATATTAGAATGATTAGACTGCAGATAATCCAAAACAATAGAGGACTGAAGTCCAAAGGAATCACATGGTGACAGCTCTTTATCTTTGTAAAAAGACATAGAGGTACTGACCACTGTTGTTCTTGCGGCTTTTGCCTCCCAGCAACATCTTCAGACTGTTTCGGAACATGCTTGCTCACGATGACAGACCACACGCACACATATACTCACGTCTTACTGACAGCCCCTATAAGGTGGGGAAAAGAGAGAAACAGAGGAAGAGAGTCATCAAACTATTAGCATTTAAAATTTACTTTCCAGCTTACTGGCAATGTTCAGTCATTTTCATGCAGGTGCACCTCCAATGTACCTGCAATTAATACACTCTCATTATTATTCTGCTGATACTCTCATGCAAGTGCTTTTTAAAAGAGCATCTTGAGCTTAAAATTTTCCTTAATATGTTATATTTTGGTATTTAATTTGGTATTATCCAAGATTTAATGTTCTTGTTGCAGCTTCGGTTCTTCCTGAAAAGACTGCCAAGATTTTTTACGATCGCCTTTAAAGGGCAGAGTGTTTTCAAGCAAAACCAAAAAGGCTTTGGACTGATTTAAAATATGATGATATAAGATATAAGTATTTACTGTGTTGGTTTGTTTGAAGTTTAAGGTCAACAAACCCTCACCAGTAAGTGATTTATCCCCCTTGTTATAAAATGACAAAAATACATCCTGCTCGTTAACCTGCAATTGCTTTCCTTTACCAACAAGTTATACTAACAGGCTGAACACAGTCCAGGCCCAAACACATGCTCCGTCCTGGACCTATAACCATTAAATTATTGTTACATTTAGGATCCTTTCTATTTAAACTGTGAGGCATTTCTAGCATTTACAGCAATGGTATTTATGGTGCAGGAAACTGACTTAATGCACGGGTTATGGGTGATTTTATGTGATGCTACTAAGCAAATAAAATCTGAGCATTCCAGTAAATGACATACACAAACACACACATGCACACGAACAAACACACGCATGCAGACACAGGGGACAGATGAGACGAGAGACAGACAAAAGCTGGAGAAAAGTGAATCAGTAAAAAGTATTTTCACATGGGGAGCTCTAAAGAGAGAAAAGTGACAGTAAAATTAGAGCTTTTAATTAAGATTGGCCTCATAGTACAACTTGGAAGTTCAGTATGGAATTGGAGTGTGTTAAGCTAGTAGTAAAGTCAAGTCATTTTTTTATGTAAAGCACCAAATCACAACATTGTTAGCTTAAAACATTTACCCAACAATCAAAAGCATTTACCACACGAGAAAGTACCTGGCAAAAGTGGCAATGAAAATGTTCTTTTTAACAGGTATAGATAATGGAACAGAGCCGGGCTCAGAGGTTGGTGACAGTCTGTAACAACCGAAATGTACTTTTGGCATAGCAGTGGCAAATGTAGCCCTAACCTCTTTTTCAAACAAAGATTAGTAGGCTGCAGAGGTCTGGTAAGCTCAACTTTTTCTATCTTCATACACGGACTGATGTTTTTTCATTTTCAACCCTGATTTTCAACAGATTAAACAAAGACAAATAATACTTAATAAGCTTCAGATGTGCATGGAGGCAAATCTTGTATTTTCTAACAGTGCTGGGCTGTGTTTACCCTTTTCAAGTCCTTGTGCTAAGCTAAGCTAACTAGCTACTATGATAGCTTTCTATTTACAAACAGATATGAGAATGGTCCAAATTTTTCATCTAACTATAGGCCAGTAAGTAAATTTTTTAAAAAGGCTGAACTCATATATGTTAGTTTTGAAATTTGTGTAGAATTTTTGATGGGTTTCACATCTTTCAGATATTTTCCTTTTATTCAGATTTTGTTTGTAGAGAAATGAGATATTTCAGGTGACAAATGGTGCAATCTGTGAATGCAGGATGCATCACAGTAAATTTTTATTCACAAATTTTTGAAGTGTGCCTGCATCGGTAAAAAATAAATTCAAGTAATTCATTTGGATATATAACATTAGTCACACCACATTTATGATGGCAAAATCAGCTCATTCCAAAATCCAAGCAATGCACGTTTCTGAAAACTTAATTTTTTTAACTTTTACATGTAAGCATAATTTCATCATTACATCAACAACTTGACAAAGGGAGTTCATACTGAAAGTTAATGACATATTTATGCTGACTTTTCTGATCAGGAGGTGGGGAAGGATGCCAGTGGCACATTCACCGACAGAGCTGCCAAACAGCGGTGTTTGAGACAACACTGACGTTGACAGTTTTAAACAGATAATTTTTTTACTTTTTGAACATTTACCACTCATGTTTACAGCATCTTCTGGTTATTTTATGATAAAATCTGATCTTTTTCTAACACTAGTCATGTTTTTTTGTACCTAACACTAACCAGACCTTAATCACACACAAAAAAATAAGATTTCAATACAGATAACATTAAGAAGCCTATAGCTACCTGTGTCAGTTGTCTGCAGAAACATTTAAAGCTTGCACAAATTCTGGCAATTCAGCTGAGTAGTCACTCTATCAAAAAGCTTCTAAGCTTTAAAATTTCATAAAACCAAATATTTTGTGATTACATAATAACACTTTGCAACTCTTAGATGAAATTTAAGCCTTTAGAGATAATTCTGAATTTAATTTTAACCCAAATTCCACCTAAATGAAGGAAGCATCAACTGAATCTACACTTGCCCTCCCAGAAGCTCAGTCTGTTTGTGTGAGTACAACCATGCTTGCTTGTGAATTTATGAGTGTAAGAGTGTTCTCCAGTCAAGCAGCTGACTCGGCAGAATATTTCATTTGTTCAACTGGCTGAAAAATTATTGGGCCTACTCACTTACACACTTATACACTCACACAAACACACGCACACACCTCACTCCCCCTCTCTTCTTGTACTACAGTGTGACTTTTGAACACACCAACTTGCTGGCTGATAATGTTGTTGCTAGGCAACTGTCTGCGGTTGCTAAGCGATCCATTAATGAGAATGCATCTTGGAATATATAGAGGCTCAAATGCACTGAAAGCAATAAGTGTTGCACCTTGTGTGTCACACGTCATCTGATGCTCCTATGGTGCACTGCAGGCATCAGATGGGAAATATCAAAACCACAAACCAAGAAGTGTTTTAGTCTCCATTTATATGCAGTACTTGGGTTCTACTATGGTGACACAGAAGACCTTGTTGGGCAAAGAAACCTCCAATACACATACATACACAAAACCACATAAAGCCACCAGGTTGACAACGAAAAGTTATTTCCTCTTCTCTTGTCTCCTTGCAGTCACATCAGAAATTAATATGTTCATCTCAGCATTATGGCACTAAGATTCTGAATTTGATCATCACTGACGAGAGAGCTGGTGCAAGTCCACTCTCACTTTTCCTTTATTTTTCCTTGTAGCTCTCTTCAAAAAAGTATCACGTAACATAATTTTAACATGGATAACATGGATTAAATGAAATTTAAACATGTGCAGGTGCGACATAGTCCTTGGTAAATGTATATTATTATCTAATACAATCAACATTCTTTAAAGGGCTGCAGGAAGCTCTGATTATCTTTTTAATTTTTATAAGTTACTTCCTACTCAATAGTCTTGGACTAAGTTAAAGGTGAAGGTCAAGTTTGTGTGTGTGAGAGACAGTCTGAATATATGAAAGAGAAGAAATATCCCAATAAAGTAGTAAAACCATGATGCAATAATATTTCTTGCTTAATGTTTTAATCAGAGATATGTGCCTTCTTCAAAATTCAGATTCCAAATTTTTCTAAATCAAAATCTTAATTTTAATCTCATGTTATTATTTAATTTTAGAAATATACTTTTAACTGATCAAAGTCCTGATAGAGGATTATTCTGCAAATGTAATTCCAAACTTCAGCACTTTCTCAGTCTGTCAGTCACTCCCTCACTGACTTGTAAATTATTGAGAGAAATGTTGAGAGTGTTTGTGTCAATGTGACTGTGATGAAACGGGGTGAGTTGAAGTTACACATGTGTGCCTGCAGATTCAAAGACTGCCATGTGACTGCCACATGTATCAGGGTTAAAACACACCAGATGTCACATTTTTAGCAGCGTGGGTAACTGCTGACCTCTGTCCCCCTCTGCCGACCACCACTGATTACAGCGGCAAACTTAGGAAAAATCTCCCTGTCTCAGTCTTCACCGATGTGTACAGATCCATCTTATCATGAGCAAATGATTTCAAGATATTACAATTCACCTTTAGTTTGTCTCTCTCATGTCATTAAAAACACACACCAGTTAGTATCTTTCCATGTAACTTGTCTCTGTCATGAATAATGTTTGTTTTAATCATAATCAGGAGATGACATCAGAAAAAGATTTCGTGTTATCCCTGATTTCACATTATCAGGTTTCTGTGAAGTTGTGTTTTGGTTCCAGACATAATACTGTCTCTCAATTATGTGCTAATGTGAAGCAATTTCAAGTATCTGGTTTTCATTTATAAAGATTTTTTTGACCTCCTTGTATGATCCAGTGTTTTCTAGTGCCTATTTTATTTGCTTAAAAATAATAATAAAAAAATATATAATAATAATAATAATAATAATAATAATAATAATAATAATTTATAATAATAATAATGTTTTATAAAATGTACTTATATATTCTATTTACAATTTGCAGCTTTCAGGAAACCTTCAGCCTTTGCATTAATATTAGTTGGAGTATACAAACGATGGTAGTAACACACACATTATTTTTAAATGACAGTTTTTTAAATTGCTTTAAACTGATGACTCCAAAGTAAGGATGTCTCATTTTGGCAAATGCCTGTTGCCTTTACCTCTCTCCTCATATTTAAGGTGGACAGAAGGAAAGAAATAGAGGATGTGTAGTGCACACTGAGAAATGAGTGAAGGGGAAGATCAGGTGCTCAGACGCCTCCACTGCCAAGTGCAAAGCAAGCGAAAGAGAGAGGTTACTCCACAAGGACAAACTGCACCATGACAGAATTCTGTGTGTGTGTGTTGAAGGGGAAGTAACAAGTAATCAACACAGTGTGATGCTGACAGACTGGCCGGATAAGACACTGCAGTCAGAAAAATACAAGTCATAAAGCGTTGAGTCTCGGAGAATACACAAAAACTAGGGAAACACAAACAGTGGCTGACAGAAATGATGGGATTGAGTCGAAGCAACAAGGCTGCATTCAGAGGACAAATGAGACAGTGGTGAGGAAAGTAAATCAAAAAGAAGCTAAAATGCTATCTCTGATAGTTCTCTATGGGTTAATAATATTGTGGGTTAAAACAATAATCATCATCAGTTCCATTTGTTTATTCATCTATGCAAAAATATAATGAAATACTTTGGCTTTTAAAACAAAAAGAATATTCTTAAAATGTCAACTGTGTCATACAAGGCAGATAATCCTGACATATGTCTGTCAGCAGTGCCGAAGATTTAACACAGATTAACTATAATACAAACAAAGAACCAGTGTGTGTGACTGTAGGTAGAAAAAGGGGATTTCTTGTTCACATCTTCGATTTTCTTTTACTGTCCGAAGTTCAAAAGTAAAGCTAAATGATTTACTTTTATTGATAGTAAATCCCATTATTCGGTTGGTCACGGTCAAGTCGGTCAGGTATGTGTGTAAGGTTTGAAAACTAACTTGTGCCCTCTTTCATTACATTACCTAAAACACAGGAAACAAAAAACTGTGAAAATATAGGCCTCAAAATCACAGAGAGATGGTGGGAAATGAAGAAACTGATCTGAGTCACTTCTGGTAGTCTGCAGCCAGTAAATGTGACTCAGCACTGACATGCTGAGAGGCTCATTCATGTGAGTGTTTGTGTGTAAAAAGAGAGAGACTAATGTGTTTTCTGCATCTCCCTCTCTCGCTCTCTCCTACATGCACACACACATGCACACACACACCAGATGCACGCACACAAATACACACACGCCATCTGTCGTCAGTTACTGCTCCATCTGACCTCCTCTAACTTTTTTGTCTTAAACACACAAACACACAACACAGCGAAAAAAGGACACAGAATAGTAAGTTAGGCTAAATCTCACATCCACTGATGCATCCACGATTTAGCACACCTAAACGTTGAATCTAAACCTTTACAGCTTAAAACTACACTTATTTATTTGACATGATCAAAAGCCATAAGTAAAGCATTACTTTACCATACAGAAAGTTCATTGTTGACCTACAGTGGTCACGAACTTCAGGCAGACAAATCAAATCGGAAAGAATCACTGCAGACATGGTGCTTCAGTAAAGTAAATGTCTTCATGTCCTCGTACATGTGTTGTTAATTTTACCCTGTATTGTAAATTCTCAGTATTCAAAATAATTCAAGCCATGTTACAACCATAAAGTAAGCTATTATCATATAGCACAATTATAGACAGACAAGTGGCCCCTTATTATTTCCGCAACAACACACACATAGTCAGCACAGATGGATGACCCAATTACTGCCCAATGCTGTTTTATTATCACCATACATATTACTTGGCTTTGATTATCTTCAAATCAAACTTCTTTAAACATCTGTTTAAATATATAAATTTTTGCTCAGAAGTTCTTTTATTACATAAAATAACACTGAACTTGGGGAAAAACATAATGGAAAAATGTGTGTGAAATGTTTCAGTGACTAAAGTAGTGGGGATCATCAGTTACTCATAAGTAGATGTAAACATATGGCTTTAAAAACAAACAAAAAAACTCTTTATCATAACAACATTCTCTTTTTTTAATAACTTGCTTATCAAATATACACATATCCATTGTACTACTAATAGTAATTTTTTTCATTCTTTTTTAAGTGTGTCAACCAAATACACATAATTTCAAAGACAGGGTATGTGCTTTAAAGAACTTTTATGTCCCCATGCACCAAAAATTGGTTTTGACTGATTTTGCAAGTTGTCTTAAAATGAGATGTCTTTTAAAAAAACTTTTAAAAATGCAAATCAAAATGAAGAGAAATAACCAGAAAAGTAAAATTGGGTGCAAAAATGTATATCACCCCCAGAGGGGAAATCTTACTGATTTTGGTGAACTTCTGAACTTGAGCGCCACCAAGAGTTTGGGGTTTTAGTGATTTTTTACAGATTGCTAATAAATATATAGAGATATTCATGTTGCCCAAAGGATGAATCCTTGTTACTATGGTGATCCTTGACCTTTGTTTTTCAGCAGGTTAAAGTCTTTCCCAGCATGCACCATATGGATTGGCGTAACCTTTTTTCATGATTCCCAAATAATGTATCCCTGTTTTACCTGAAGCACCACTATGAGGCTGACATTTAGGTATAAAGGAAATATCTCAACTGTTGGCTAGACTGCTGTGAAATAATGAACAGACATTCATGATCCTCTCAGGATAAATTGTAATTCGATTTGGTCCTTCCAGGAGGCTCCTGTGTGTTTACTTTTGGTCAGACTCAGAGACAATCCTTTGAAATGATTCATTAAAGATCATGTTTATTTGAAAAGCTGCAGTAGGCTTACATAGCCTCTACAAATATCTACATCCTTGTTTTGCATGAGCTCTATTTTCTTAGAAACATTACAACAGAACAGGCAAGTATAAAAAAATTAGAATGACCCATAAAATCACAAAGGGCACAGTTATGAGCAAAACACCAGGGTTAAAAATAACTGGACTTATCCTTAAAAGCTACACTTCCTTTTCTGAAATACTATATATATATATAAACTACTAAATATATACTAACATCGTTTAGATAGTGTCCTGAAATATGACATTTTTTACATACTTTACTTTTACAGTGCTTATTAATGCTGACTTCACATATTTCATTTTATTCCAAGTCAAAAGTAAGAGCCTTTGAGTTTATAGATATCTCTGTCCTAATGAGTCATGTCGCTTTAGTCCAAACTAAACTTAGTTCAGGAGGCGTGCCTTGTTTTTTGGACATATGTTTTGCATGTGTAAATGTGCTGGTGCTGACAGTCATTAGTGGTCAGGGTTCCATTAAGCGTAATCCTTCCCCATAGAGCCTGAATCACACAATGGGTCTGTGAATTGTTAGTCTCATTTACTGTCAGTGTCTTGCATTCTTGCCCAGTCACACACTTCTCATATACTCTTCTCCAAGCCACTGTTCCTTACTGAAAATTCTTCCTTTCCTACTTGCTGGTGCTTACTGAAATATGTTGTGGCTATCAATAAATCCTATTTTGAATTAAGGTAAATAACTACATGGATTAAACAATCAAATCAGAAGTCCTGCTTCCTTTCAGATGTCAGATATTAAAAGAAATACTGTGGTTCTGCTGTCCACCATTCAGCACATTTGACTCATGTTAGCAGTATGGATGGACTGCCATAAAACTTGGTACAAATTTGGTGATTCACTGACTTTTCCTATAGTCAAATGTTTTACTTATAATTTAAGTCTCTCAACACCCATTAGAAAGACTGACACAAGCTGTGTAGTCATTTAAGCCATGATTCCCAGAAGATGAACCATTCTGATCTCTTGACCTTTACAGACTCCTCCCTCTAGGCCATATAGGTCTTTTGTGAAAACAACTCCTTACAACTAATTTTATTTTATTTTAAGGCATATTGATGGAGTCAGAATGGATGGATAGATGGGTCAAACAAACACATGACTTACTGGTCATGTCAGCCTTGAAACTAAATGTTGACTTATTTGAACTTACATCATGTTATCAGCTTTTGCAGGCTCTAACTTAACATGGATGTAATAAATGCACTATATTTAAACCAAACCTTTTTATTTTCTGAAGCCTAACCAAGAAATCTGGTGCCTTAAGGTCCTGAAATGCAAAGCCAACAGTCAGCCGCCAAGCCCTCAGTTAGCATCTGTCACCCTCGGATTTGGGGCAGCCCTTTTGGCTTTTTGCTGTAGTATTACTGATTTTTTTTAACTACATTTGTCCAGTATTTCAATGCAATACTAAAAACATCCCATTCAGTGTCAGCTGTTCTTTGTGTTGATTTCTAATGAGTGAATGTCGGAATGCTAGCCAATTAAACTATGATGATGCACATAGTAAACATTATATCTGCTACAGGCACTGGCATGTCGACATTACCATTGTGAACATTTCAGCTTACTGATCTTTGCATTTAGTTTAAAACACCACTGTGCTCAAGTACAGCTTCACAGAGCTGCTGGTGTGACTAGAGATTCTGTCTTGCATGATTCAAAATGTTGTTAAACAACATGCAAATACTATTCAAATTATTTGCAAATTCAACTTCATGTTCTGCCAGTTCCCAGAAATAATCTATTGACTGTGTGTGTGTTTTTGCAGCAGAGCAGATGACCTTTTTCAACAAGACTCCACTTGAGGATTCCTAGATGATCCAAAGCATGCTGGGAGATGTTGTTCACCTTGGAAGTCAGTGGTGAATGCAATGACCAATAGCCTTTCAAACACCTTAAAGGGATTTTCCTCTTAGATTTTTTCATAAAGTAATGGACATAGCTAGTATCATCTACCCACTTCTAACAGATACAAACAGACACAAACATACACACACTAAACCCAAGGCACACACACAATGCAGGGCTGGTTGGTTTGACTAGGCCAGGTCGTGTGTCTGTCTGTATATGTATTTGTTTTCAGCAGGGTGCAGATGGCCTTGCCTTCAGCTGAACCCACACAAACTCACACACACACAAACTCTACCAGACTCTTATCTCTCTTCCCCAGAGAAGCCAATCTGACTTCCTAAAATCACTCAGGACTTAGCTTGCCCACATACAGGAAGGGAGTGTGTGTGTCAAAAAAAGTTCCTGCTGATAAACAAACAAAGGGCCAACTGATACACTCACCTTTTACCCTTTCTTCATGCTGTAAAACCATTTTCCCTCTCTTTGAAGTCATTTAAAGCTTATCCAGGCAACTTAACACTGTAGGGCCCCAGTGGCTGCAAGAGGAAGCTGTTTAAAATAGAGGACTTCACTGAAAAAATATCCCCTCTGTATAGACATAAAAAAAATCTGACTGTGTCAGGGGGGATTCACCTAAAAAAATCATGCTACTGTTTGAGTAAACTGAATCTGTCCTTACTGACCTCCTACTTTAGTCAGTGTTTGATGTAAACAATCAAATCCTTGCTTATCTATTATCATTATCAAAGCAGAAGCGGTATAATAAAAAAGTTAGACATGCTGTGGTTGGCGTCAGTGTAACACATCTTTAAAAAATTCAACATTTCTTGCTCTGCTCATAATTTTTATTCCACAGTTAGATTTGCTTAATCTAATTCACTTTTTTCTTCTAATTTATTTTGTTTTACTGTTTTATGTTTTTGTTAAATCCTAAACATTTTTATTGCTCATCTTTGCTATCACATCTTTCCTTACAGGAACAGTTCAGGTTTTTTAAACTGGGGTTAACTACCTCTTTTATTCCTTTCTGCATTACAGTATTTACAGCTTTTTGAACCTCCTGGGTTTCTTTTAAGGTTATTTATTTGTGGCCACCTTCCACAATATGCACATTGCTCGCCACATATTGATTTTTATTTTTGGAGCTGCAGATTTGGAGCTCTTGCGCTCTTTCTCATATGGCCTTGACATTGTTTTAAAGCAACAGCAATGGTTTTGCGCTAGACCTAACAAGCAAGCTGACCAGGAGGTGTCATCAATTGGATGTAGCATACTCATTAGCTTGTGGCATTAGCCTGCACTGGCTCCATTGAAGCTTATGTCATGTTGTAGAGGCCAAAAGCTGATAGGCTAATCAGACCAAGCAGAGCAGAACAACCCTGCAATGAGGAAGCACAAAGACTTTGATTTGCATTTGCAAATGTGCTGACACTCCAAAATCGCACACCGACCTACCATGATCACAGTAACACCTCATTTAGACTGACATGGCCGTTAGACAAATGCACAACTTCCCATTTAGCTCCTCTCCCTCTCCATCGATACAAGTTCATGCTTTGTGTAACTTGCCATCTTTACAGAGTTTTTGTGCTTTCTCTTCTTGTAGATTCCCATGATTCATTGATGCACCAACTTCTGCTATCCTGCTCAATGCTCCTTGCTACTGTAGTTATTACTATCATTACATTTATGTAATTATTCTTGATATAGATTTATTCTAATTTACATGTGCTGTTATATATTATTACAACACTATCATATACTATCCTTATTGCTAGTTAGATTTTTTTATTATAATTGTAGTTTTATTGATGGTATTAATGTGGTGCAACTTTCTTTCTCTCTCTGTGTCTGTGAACCCTGACAGTCATAGCAGATGGCTGCACACCACAGAGCCAGGTTCTGTTTCAGCCTTTAAAAGGACGCCAAGTGCTTACTCATGGAAGAATATTGGGTCTCCGTAAATTAAGAAAATAAAGACTAGACCTGCTCTACACAAAAAGTATCACATGGCACTACAGAAATCAAACTGACTTGATTACACTGTGTTAAGCGTTATTTTGTAACGAGACTCATCCATTTGTTGAAACATACAGTACAGAGTGGCAGGGTTTCTTTGTGGACCACAAATCATAATTATTTTTTCAAGCTCAATGATGTTACAAGATACAGTATAATATACTACAGAACATCCTAGGAATCGGCTAAATGCTCAATCAGGTTAAAGCCACAAGAGATGCCCTTTAACTGGAACTGATTGAAATCCAAAAAGAAAGATAAGTTTTACCTTTTTATTTGTGAAATTGCTCCATAGACTGTTTTCTCTTGTCTCCTCTGTGTGTTTCACTAATTGTTCAGTTGCAATGCCTATTGATATACATGAAACTAACTGGCTGATTAGCATCACATGGGTTGATTTACAACACATTCGGTTGGTATGTGTTTGTGAGCAGCTTGTGCTGAAAAGGCTAGAGATGCTGCATCGGTTAAATGCACACAATTTAAATTTTGCTGCTAGAGGTCTCTCAAATGAAAGGACGAATGAACAAAATTTGATGAATCACTGAAGTTGCTCCTCTGTCCTCACAGTTGTACAGTCAAACAATTATAAATTTTAACAATAATATCCTAAAAAATCATTATGGCTTTCAAGTACTTATTATGTATAATACTATGAATAAAATCAAATTGCTTTCAGCCATGGGCTGCATGGGTGGTGTTTTTGAATCAGTGTATCAGTCGGAGTTAAAGCACCAAGGCCAGCTTTTATTACTGGACAGTCTCTGGAATACTCAGCCATATCAAGCAGTTAGCATTACAAAAGAAGAAAAAGATGGTGAAAGAAAATCCCTGACAAGAAACTTTGGCAACTATGTAAACAAATGATGACCTCTCTACATTTGCAATTTTAATTTGAATGGAAATTTTGTTTTTTCTTAGCTAAACACTCACTGTTATAACCATCTTAACTTTCTGAAACTTGTTTTTCCAGCTCTCTCTCTGTCCTCTTTCTTTCCCTCCTTCTCTCATCCTCTTTATATTGACAAACGCACACTAACACAGAGCTAACAGAGTAATTATAATGCAAATCAATGTAAGAGGAGGTTGGGGAGAATCCACATTACAGTATATCAATACACTGCTTAGTAATGTGAAATCATTATCCAGTGCAATGAATGTCCACAGACAGTTGCTGACTTGGCACAACACTGTGTGATCTTCATTACCCTTCCGCTATCTCACCTGGGTTTCTTTCTTTCTTTCTCTTTCTCTTTCTCCCTCCACCTCTTATCATCTTTATGCTATCAACCAAAATGCAAATATAATAACCAAACAAAGACTTTATGGTTTTACAAGAGGTAGAAAGGGGATCAGAGAGACTCCATACAAATTTATAATATTATCCTGTTTCAGTATTAAGCTTCTGTTAACGATGCAGTCAGGTTAAATCATTTTGACCTCACTCTCTGACAGGGAAATGGCTGTTTGGTGAGAAAAAAAAAATCTTTATATCCATTTATAGAAAATCAGACATTTCTTTAGGCTCATATACAAATTTTTAAAAAATGACTATAGCACATCTAATATCTTCACTGCCTTTGCAAGGTCGTGCTGCCTCTCACATAAAAAAATAAATGTTAAGTCACAAGTGCTTCAATTCACTGTCCATTAATGTACTGTGAATATACCATAAGGCCCAATTCTATTAAAATAAAAACGCCATGGGGACTTAAAATAAATTAATAAAGTGTACGTGGTAGCTTGTTGATTAGAAAGTGCACAGGGGTGTCAGTGATAACCTGTATTAAAGATAATTGTGTTCTTTAAAACTGAAACAATAATATTGTGCAAAAAATACACATATGTTGATATTTTATAAAAATACAGCCCCATTTAGATGCTTTCCGTTCCTCCCCATTCCTGTCTCTGCAAAGTAGGTGGTGTTAATCCACCTAATGCTGGTTCTATCCTGCCATAAGACAGCAAAATTCATTTGGTTTAGTTTTACTTTTTGTATGTCTTTGTGCAGTCATGGTCACAGACTCTCTCTCTACCTCCTCAGACTTATACATACATGCAATTATTTGCCAAAAATCAAGACAAAGCACACAATAAAATAAGTTAGAAAATTATTTGCCTTAAACCTTTTTTTCATATTTTCAAAAACTATAGAGATAATCTTTACTATAAATTATTTAGTGCAATGAAAATCTGCTATTGTGACAGCCATGCGTGCAATGCAAGCAAACTAACTCTGAGTGCAAACATTAGCCAATAATCTCATAATGAGTTAGCAAACAGTGTCAGCTTACTAGGGAACAGCTACAATAAAAATATTCACACGATGCTGCCAAGCCCAGGGACCTTCTTGTTAGTGTTTCTCCTACAATTGCCTGAAGGAAAAAAGTATTTTATTTGTGCAATTTACTTGGTCTTTACTGCCTTTGCTGCCCCTTTACAGTCCATAAACACACATATTCACACATACACACACACAGTGGAGCAGAGGGAAGATAGGTGAAGATACATGAGTGGAGACAAGTTGTTACATTATTGTAAGTGCAAAAAAATCCATCCTTGAATCTATTTTATAGGGTGTACTACACTGCTGCACAGCAAGTGGGCTGCTAAGGACTACAAACTGCTGAAGGCTAACTTAAAAATTAATAAGCACATGCGACTGGATGATAGGTACATTACCCCCTGCAATATGGAAGCTTAAAAGATCTTTTAGGACAGCAGTCGGGTTCACACTCTGTTCTCACTTGCAGTACATGGAAAATGATGGCAAAGCATTAAATAACTCGTTTCCTGCACAGTTTCTTCCCCAGGAAGTCAGAACTGTGCTTACACTGTGAATTATTTTATAGTGGTTGTCACACCATTTTGTGATAAATATTCTACCACAGATTTTACTGCACAGGGCTAAAGATTGGAGTTTATCAGCTGGACAAGTCTGGGAAAGGAATTTATCTAAGAATTTGTTTTGCCAGGTGATGTAAAGTTTTAGGATAAAATTAAATTTGTAGAGTGAATTACAAAATTAGTAAAATAATAACTGCCATATTGCCAAGTCTTTGTGTTTTGTATTAGCACTAGTGATGCTGCATGAATGATCTAATTAAACTAATGACTGACATGGTGGGGGGGCTTTTAATCAGAGCAGTGTTAAAGCCAGACTACGAACTACAGGGTTAGGCAGATTAACATGGGATTACACCCATCTGCACTGCCACTGTCTAGGAAAAAGAGCCTGAGAGAGGCTCTAAGGAGACATAAAATGACAAAGAAACAACTTGGATAGAGTGTTTTAACACAAACATGTCTAAGGTTGTAGTAATAAAAAGTCCACCTTAAGGGCAGTTCCGTACTTCAGCCATGGACTTCAGCCCCTTAAAGCCTGTATGAAGCTTTTCTCGCTAGCTAATGTAGCTAAGCGAAGTAGAGATGCAACAACAGACAGATGGACATGGATGGATGGATGGATGAACAGAAAGATGGATAGATTGATGGATGTCTTGTTTTTTTTATTCCATTGAATATTGTACATATCATTGCATTATACTCTATTAAATCACAATTGTTGTGGTAATTTTAGAAACCCATCTAGGCATCAATCCTCTTTGGCACCTGCTCTGTCTTCCCTGAATTTGCTCTCTGCTCTTGTTTTTGATGGTGTGAATAAACACTAAATAAATAAAGACAGAAAGAAAACAAAATGGGATATATAAGAAAGATAATTGACTGAGGATGATAGAAGCCATGTAATTTTTAAAAAATTTTGTTTGTATCACCCTTCTCTGTACAGTTCTTGCATTGATCTTCTAACTAAAGTCCCTCTGAATGTTGTGTTCTTACTGTGTCCAGGCACCACTGTCCAAATGACAGAAGACATGACTTGATAAACATGTCGATACACTCATCTGAGTTGTGACAATGAGCTCTAAGCAAGGAGATGAAAATATAGCAGCAAATACCTACTGGATGTATTATGTCCCGAGTTTCATCTCTCATCCAACATACAGGCTGCCGGACCTCCAGTCACTACTCGGGGCTGTGGTAAAGTAACTAACTTTATTTTTCGATAAATACTAAGTACCAATGCTAAATACTAATACTGAGTAAATACTTTCCTGGAAAGACACTACAATTTTATATTGGTCAGAGTCACGACACTGAAGTACTCATGCAAATAATCAATAATAATATTTCATACATGGATGGGTGGACACAGTACCACAATGTACACATAAAGACACACAAACAGTCACACAATCAGAACTAGCAGACTGATATAGATTAATACTGGACATAGCATTGTGAGAGATAATCCTGTCATTTCCACACAAAGGATTTCTGTTTCCTGCCAAAACAACTGTTGACCACTAGCTAACTCAAACACACACATCAAGTCCAGAACAGGCAAGAGTGACCAAAATATGAGAGAAAACGGGGAAGAAATGGGAAGGACAGCTCCAGAAGGAGCGGGAAAAGTAAAATCCTCTTCAAACACGCAGGCTGCATACACACAGTTCCTCCACAGGCTTGTTTGTTCCAGCCAACCAAGCTCCATTTCCTTTAGTCTGTGCTGTCATTCTGTGCTTTTTCCCACTTTCCCCAATACAACCATGATGTTTTACTGATGTCTGGCTTACAATTCAAAGGAAATGCTAAAAAACACCCCAGATAGCATTAGAAAGCTGTGCCTATAATATCATCAGGAAAAAAGTGCTTTTCTAGTAATTTAGTTTTATTTTAAAGAGATGTTGACAGCACAATATTTCTGCAGTAACTCAGAGCTGCAGCTCCAAGTCATTAAGGACCAAGGACAAAAAAAAAAAATAAATAATAATCAGCTGAACAACAAGAAATGTTATTTTAAGAATAAAAATGACAAATTATCAATACTAAAATTGTTAGCCAATATGTTATTGATTTCTTTGATATCATGGCTGTGCTGCTAGAAGATGCAAGCCTACACACACAGACACATACACACAGACACATACACATACACAAACCATCTAACCATCTTATATCTCTCTCTCTCCCTCGCGCTTTGACACACACACAAACACACATACTGTATTCAAGCACCTAATGCACGAGATAAACAATAATCCTACCTTGAGCCTTTGTTTTTTTTTTGCTCAGACCACCGGAATCACGGATAACGTCAGACCGGTAGATAATAGGTCGGTCACGGTCGGGTTAATATCAAGCAGTCGGTGTGTAGGCTACTCCTCTGTAAATCTCCGGCAAAAACCAACGGAGCCGAGCATGAGGCGGGTTCCAAATTCTCCATTAATTACCGGATATGTGGATATCCTTATCATTAGACGGATAGTGAAATTTTAACCATTATTCTCCTTCCTCTGGTGAGCACGAGCTGACGTCTGAAGAGCTCCGGCGGCACGAGTCCCCTCCGGTCGACGGGAGGTGATGAATTATTCACGAAGGGGCGTGGCCAATAAGCTCAGTGTGCTTATACACGCGCATGAGTGTGTGTGTGTGTGTGTGTGTGCGTGTGTCCGCGTGTATATGAGTGCTACAGACAACAACAGAGTCTCTGGCTACAGCTGAACCAGCAGCTGTCATGATGAAGCTTCGAGGATATAAAGGAGGACACCTAGTGGTCAGAATACAAGTTACATCAAGACACGTTGTAGTCACAAAGAATAAGAAACAGGTAGTGTATTATGTGAGAAAAAAACAAACATACAAAATTGAAGAACAACAAAAATCAATAATGAAATCATGACATGAATGAAGTCAAACAAGCGTGACAAAAAGATACGTGAATGGAGACAAGAATTTGGTGTTTTAATTATTTATTACATTTTCATTATTTCACTTCTGTTATCTTTTTTAAAGGTAGTAAGCAAGTAGCCTAATTGACTTATCTGTACGGTAGAAACAAAAGACTGTATATAAAAAAAGTCTTTTCACAGATGAGCTATATATGGACAGCAGGGTTCATAAAGCACCACAGGTGTGCAAAAGTGGACAATTTAAAGGTGCAGCCAGTCCGTGAATTTAAATTTTATGTACATTTATTATCATCAATAATAAAATGTGAACACTATTAAACCGACACAAAATCAAATACCTACGATATTTGAGCAGGTTTGGAAAACATGCACCAAGGTATTACCTAACTGTATTTACATAGATTTAAAAAAAAAAATCCTGAAAAACAATGTTTGTGTGTCTCATATGTTTTTTTGTTCGTGCCAAGCTCTGTGCCAAGTAAATTAATTGTTACCCATAAACTTTTAAAAACACACTGTGTGTGTTGAGTGACACATTGTATTATATTTTGGAGAAGCAGTTTATGATTATTTCTTCTTTTATGGAGAGCATTTTGTGGTAGCGGGTGGCAGAGGATCTGAGTGGTTGTGATTTAGTGTGGAGTAAAATCATTAAATCCTCAGCAGACAGTCGACCCTTTTTGAAAAGGAATTCGTTCTCTTAAGTATTTTTTACATACATTTATTATTTTTACCCTGTATGGTTCATTCCCTCACTGCTTTAGTTTTCTTCAGTGCTGCTGACTGGTGATACTCTCCTTCCAAACAAGAAGCACTGTCTTTGTTTTCCTCACTGCAGTGCCACTTCTGCCCTCTGCTGGCCATATTTTTAAATGAGAAGACAAAAAGAGTGGAGAGAAGCTTACCATGAATTATGATTATTTAAAAACGACAACATTTGGATCATAATGCTTTCAGACTTAAACTAAACCCCTTAAATTATTCATAATGACTTACTTGAAAACACTGCAGTGTTGAAATCGAAAATTATATTGTTTATGAAAAGGAGGAACATGCAGTATGGCCGATTCACTGAAACATACGATAACATGTAATTAATTGATCTATGTTTAACAAATCGACTAGAAAAATATGATTTATTATGTAAAAGTATCAAAATATTAGTATATATTAACACTACCACTACTACTACTACTACTACTACCAATACTACTACTAGTAATAATAACAATAACAGTAATAATAACAATGAAGGATAGTCAAGAGTTAATTAAATTACTAAGTTCTGTAGGGACAATTGTCAGATTAATTGAAATATCCCAACAATTATTAAACAGATTATTTAAAAAAAGTAATCCTCTGGACAGTCTGCAAATGTTAGCATGCTTATGAGTTAAATAATATAGCAACACTGATGATGTATCTGCTTTAGAAATCACCTTAGAAATTACCTTAGCATTTAGTTCACAGCACTGCTGTCCATAGATTTTAATGACATATTCAAATCATTTTGGAGTAATTTTAATCAGTAATTTTAATCACAGGATACACGGGACAACAAGAGAGTCTTAATTACATCTTAATTACATCAATTCTCTGATTTAACCTGCTTAGCTCTTCATTTTACAAAAGAACCTGAGGCATGTAAGCCAAATTGAATTGTTTAAGGCAATACCACTAAAATTTTACAGATTTAGAGATACAAGTAAAAAACAATGGAATCCTTTCAGTCTCTATCAATCATTATGCATATTGTTAAACTTGTTGAACTCAGAGACATAAATGCAACTAAAAATAAATGTAAGCAGAGAACCCTGAAAGGTACATGCTTACATGATTAATTTGTGTCCTCTAGAAAGAAGGAACAGCACATCTTGGTGCCAGCTTTCTTTTGTCTGACGATCCTTGTAGGATTTCAGATTAACTTCTTCACAAGCACAAGCCTCATTTTGCTGTGACACTGCAGAAACACGAGATAGAATGTATTATCAGAAATTGTTATCTGACAGAGTGCATGTGTCAGATAACACATCTTCAGTGTCATGCACAGCTTTAAGCAATAAATATGCTTTATACGTGCCGGGCAGCTTTATATTTGTGTTAACACATGAGAGTCCTATGACTCCATCCTCTTCATATCTACATTCAAAGCCATCCAAAGTGTCTGGCTGTGCCTTGCAGGACTCTGGCTAACCTGTTGCTGATCCCTGTCAGGTCCCTCCTCTGCCCTTGGCTGGTATGTGACACCCCCCACCAACTTTGTTAGCATCTGTTAAATGCACACAGTTCGGTTTACCCCACTGAAGCATAATAAGTGAAACTGTGTTTCAGTGCTTTGTCTATCTGTAGTGGTAAATGAAAGCTGAAATGGCTAACTGCCGTCAGACCGCTGCTGCAATATGACTGTTTAACTTTAAGTGTGCCCATTGCCATTCGACATTTTCGTCCCACTGCACCTAAAATTTGCTGTTCATACCAACTTTGATGTGAATAAGGAAGTACTTTCCACAGAGAGCATATTTTTAGTGAAGAAATTTTTATTATATTATAAGCTGATGAAAAATGAAGAAAAAAATTTTTAAGTTTGGAGCTTTTAACATTTTAGTTTTTAACTAATTCTGATTGCTTATTTGCCGTGGCTAACATAAAATTTAGGCTATTGTTCAAACTTAAACTGAGCAAGCAAGATAGCTGAAAGAAACACGCCTCATGTTACCTTCTTTTCTGTACCAAAGGAGCAACAGATGCCTTACAGAACAGAACTGCATGAGAAACCACTTCTATCCAGATGGAACAAAGCTTAACACTTGCTGGGAAAAGAGCCTCTCTGTGCTGAGTAATTAATCCTTCTTCATTCAGGAAAGAGTTAAAGAATCTGAAGATGTCAAGCAGGCATGATATTTTAAGTACAGAGAGGACAGATAGTATGAAATCATGAAATGGTATGATTTGTACTGGCTGAGTAGTAAACAGCTGAATCGCACATTACACTTTACAGGATTTGTCTATTATTTGAGTTTATGTAACTGTGTAACTGTTCTGTTGTTGGTAAAATACCATTTGCATGTTTGCATGTTTATTCATTTTCCATTGCAGGTTGCAATTGATATATGATCTCATAATTAATTTAAATGTTTATGCATATGAAGTAAAATCTGTCTTACATATTATATTTAGATTATTAGTAATTAATATTTCAGAGTTACGGTCCAGTAGAATTTTGAGAACCTTCTGTTCTTTTGAATGTCATACCATTTCCTGTCCCAGTGGGCTGTGGAAGTTTAAACAAAATTGCTTTGAATTAATGTTTTATTGAAGAATGTCTTTTTAAATTTTTTTTAATTAATAAAAAAGTTTTTTTTTTTTAATTCAAAACCATGTGATTTTCAGCCCCAAAGGGTCTATGATTAAAAAGAACCAAAATGTTGTGTTGCCAACAATCTGCATAGAATTCTGCTGTTCATTAAGCAAGTTTAAACATTTTGTGATGTTAATTTAATGTTGCATCAGCAATTGATTTTATGCCATAACATTGATTCATAACATTTATAACTTTTATTCATTGATAGCTTGGCTGATGTAATAACCTTGAAGTAATATTTATTCAGTGCTGATCTGCTTTCTGGGAAACTAAACTGGAGCATAGCAGCTTCCTGGTAGGTGGAGGCTGTACCATGTAAACAGTGATCGCTTATCATGTGACGAGTGCTGCCAGGAAATTGATGAGTTGTGTAAATATGTGTGTCAATATGTTTATTTTTTATATATGAAAAATAAACATATATATATATATGTATATATATATATATA
>JAPZDV010000009.1:19997576-20016063 GCA_029814665.1 Acanthurus lineatus | reverse complement strand
TTATATATGAAAAATAAACATATATATATATATGTATATATATATATATATATATATATATATATATATAGTCTTTCAGAGGGCAATGTCGTGTTCACCTCAAAAGTCTAAGTACCCAATTTCTGCCAGTCTAATACAATTAATTTCTTCATTCATCAAAGAAACAGGTCTGAACATGTTTTTATTCTCTTGGTACCTTGGTAACCTCACGTTTCCTCCTCTGCAAACCACTATACTTACTTTATTTTTTTTTATGGTGAACTATCAGTACATTTTTCAATATTGGCCTTAAAAAGACTTTCAACAGCAATTTTAATGTATATTAGCAAATGTTAATATCAGACTTCAAAGTAAAACATGTATCATCCAAACAGCACACATATTTCAAGATGGAAGAAGAAAATCATATTTCTTTATTAAACTCCCTGTATTTTTATATGTACATACCTTACAAAGTAACACACTAAAAATGATTTGTATGACCCTGATTTCAAAATAGCTTGGACACTGTACAATTAAAAGAAAAAAGTTTATCATTTATTTAAAAACAAACTGTTTTTACCCAGGACTGCTTTGCAAAGTGTTCCCAAGTCAGTGTAGTAATATATCTTAAAAATGAATATGAACAAAGTGCAGAACCTCACCTGATCCCTGCTTATGAATACCTGGACCTTTCTAGGATGCCTCTATATTATCACCTGTTACTAATGAATCTATTTAACTATGAAATGTTCCAAACGAGTGTTTTTCAAAATATCAACAGTCTTTTGCTGCTTGTGTCCTGCTGGCATTAAACTTAAAATGACCATAGATTAACAAATAATAATGTAGTTGATGAGATGAAACCTTTCACATGTAACCTTTGTACCATTTTTAATTGAGTAGATTTCAAAAAAAGATTAGCAAATGATCTGATTATGTTTCATTCATGTTGTTCAGTGTCCCAAACTCTTTTGGAATCAGGGTTGTTCCTGACCGAGTATGTTGAGGCAGTGTGTAAACAGACCATTACAGTTAGTGAAGCAGACTAAAAACAAAATACAACTTGTACATTTTGAGACATGTTCTGGCAGCACCTGTCATTGCTGATGATGAGATTTCCGCATTGCCTTTATGTAATCATAACTGTGCAGGGCTCAACAGCTTTAGTACCACAGTGGCAGTTTGTTTCCAGATGAGAACAGTCTTATGAGGGGTGTTTCTGCACTCCTGCTATCACAGTTAGCTTTGGCTGAAAGACATCAACATTTACAGTTTTTCACAGTTTGATGAAATTAAGTCACTTGAGTTGCTGTTGCTGCATCTGAAAACAAACCACACACACATTTTCTTACAAAGGATGATGATGAAAAGTAACACAGGGAGAAACATTTTGATTGATCTACAGAAAAGTCTACAAATCATGTTTACATTTCTGATTCCAGTGAAAGAAAAATTAGTCTTATTTCTTTTTTCCCTGACGTGTCTGTGGGGGGATCAAAAAGCAGAGGGGTTGAGGCTTTGTGTGTTAGTGATAGTAAAGAGAGTGTAAAGGAAGAACTCTTTACAGCTGTAATGAAGAAGTGCAGTATTTACACATGTACATGTAAGAAAATAACTTCTTGTATCAGTTTGCCTCTGACAACTCTTCTCACAGCCTTTTTAATATACAATATATATACAATATATAGATATATTTACATAAGTGTTCATAAGGGAGCAAATGTGTGAATTATTGTCCTTTTTGTCAGCCAGTCCACATTTTGGTATCTCAATTTTCCTTCATGTAGGGTCACAAAGCCTGCATATATTTCACCTTTGAGGCATTGTAGAAAAATAACAAAATATTTGAAATCATGTTTTTGCATTTAATGTAAAAAAGCATGATGTCTAAACACAAATCAGTCCTCACAGCATAGTTCTGCTCCTCCCTCTTGATTTGCAAGGACAAAACATAACACCAGCAAACAAGAGAGTTTATGGGCCAACACATTTAGATTTTTTGCCACCTGTTGTAAAGTGCAGTCTTTTTCAGTCTGCTGTGTGGGTTGGTTGTCTGGCAGAATCACAGTGTGCTGCTGCAGAGGTGTTAATTGTAGAATTTTAGGTGGAGGGGGGAGGAGAAGAGGGGGAGCAGGGTGCGATGCTCGGGCTGGGAGAGGGAACCGATTTAGGAGACAGACTTGGATGACAACTTCGGAGCTCAGTTTCTTCCTCTTCTCTGTCTCCTCCTCTGCCTTTTCCTCCTCCTCCTCCACCTCCTCCTTTCCCTCCCCCGGCTCCATGTCCCTCTAGTCCTTCAGAGTTCTCCAGCATCTCCTGGATGAGAGGAGGCATGGAACCAGGTATCTCCATCTTTAGTGTGATCACTCGCTCTGCTCCTGTGACAAAGAGACAGACAGTGAGCTCAAAATAAGTGATCTAGTCATTCTAATGGACTCTTCTCTCCAACACTTGGATTGTTGTGTGTTTTGTGTCTCACCCTTTACACTGATGCTCCTGAGGTCAGTTATCTTCATCAGTATCTTGGGGAACATACAGGGTTTATCGGGCCTCCTCCTCCTCACATAGATCTATGAACACACAGGAAGACATGGAGGGGAAGCATTTGCATATGTATTAAACAAAATTAGGGTTGCTGAATTACTAATTTTCTATGTTGCAAATAATCTCTGATATTTAATAGTCAATTGTGATTAATGCCTATAATGCTAATAATTGAGTGAACTTCTCACTAGATTTAGCAACTTTCCAGGCAATCTTAGCATTTTTTATCATTAAAAAGCCACTAGCAACGCAGTTTCAAGACTCTTCAACCAAAAGCATCAGAGCATCTCTTTCTGAACACCTACACTGTGTGAAGGCAGTCAGTGTGTGAATGTGTGGGATAAGTAGGAGGATGCAGCTGGTTGCAATAGCAGAGTGTAGCTGTGAGGTTTAAGCAAAACAGAGAACCTGCAGAGAACCTACAGAGATCCCTGAAACTTGGTAAAACGCATGTAGGAAAGCTGAGAGGCTGAAAAGCTGTGCAGCTGGTTATGATTGACGATGGATCGATCTGAGTATTCCTATAACCTAATGAGTGAAGGCCATGATGAGTTTCACTTCTTAGATTTTTTTTATTGAATTCAATATCACACATCAAAAATTAGTGAAAATAAACACCAAAAACACACGCTGCTTATTAGAAAGATGCTATTAACATATCAGAATCAGTCATTGTCTGACTTAAATGTTAACCTGTGTGTAGCCTTGCATATTCTGAAGAGACCAAGTACACATTTAACATTTTATTCATGAGAAAGCCAATTCTGTACACTCTCCAATAAATTGTACTTCCCACTGCTGGATCACTGCAGGCTTACTTTCGTTTTGCATTTTGGTACCAAAAACTACACTTTTTATTTACACTTATTTTATCAAGTTTTCATTGTGTATTAAACAAGTAACATTAGTTCAAAGTTATTATAAGTAACACTTCAGTACTGTATTAACAGCTAAATGTCAGACCTTTAAGGCTTCCACAATCGGCTCCTGAAGAATATCCACCTTCTCTGACTCCTCCAGATCCTGACGGTCTGCACACACGGACACAACAAATTATGATATAAAGACAATGTTATAAGGTCAACTACATATTAATAACCTATATCTACAGGCTAACAGAGCAGGACTCTCTACGACCACAGTGCATCTCGACTGCTTTATTATATTTCTTAGACATTTTGTTCCTGTAAATTCTCTCCTTTGACATTTTTCCCATCACAGCACTAATAATAAATCAACTTTGCATCTGTCAATGTTTTTCTTTCATTGCACTTCATATTCCTGAGTAATCAATTGCAGTACCTCCACAGAGCAGGCAGATGGCACTGAGTAATCCTGTCTCTGCATCGTCCATCTCCAGTGGGAGCAACTGGTTGGCGAAGGAGAACACCAGGTCTGTGAGAGGTCCGAACCCGGCATTGTGCATCTGGGTGCGGTTCAGAGTCAAACCGTCAGAGAAGGTCATGGTGTCCTGGTCTGGAGTGTAGCGGGTGCAGATCCTTAGAATCTGAGAAAAGGAAAAGAAGAGGCCAAAAATAACAGGAAACAACATTAGCTGAATCATTTACAGGAGACTTTTTCTGCACAACTTTCTGCTGTCCCCCAACTGTGCATTTTACCGTGAGTGTTCGGTTTGTCTTTGTTGAGTGAATGTTGGGTGTGTTAATGTGTGACAAAAGTCATGAACTCACCAGTATATCAAGGCAGGCAGCTTTGAGAAGAGTTATCTGATCAGCAATGGTTAACGTTGTGAAGCCAGGTAGCTGCTTGGCAAACTCCACGGTTTTAATGATGCATTTAGTGGACAATTCGCTGAACTTGTCCCAAAGACTGACATCCAGAGAGACACGGTGCTCGGAGCTGTTGCTCTGCAGGAAGAGGTAAGGTAAGGAAACGAAGGCTGTTCATTTTTGCTTGTAGATGTGAGTTATTAAAAGTATTTCAATCTGTGTATGTGGGTTAAAATATGCTTGTCGGTGGTGTGTGTTTACCGTGGTGTATTTTCCCAGCTGACAAAGTGAAGGAAATGTGTCCTGATGGGCTCGACGAACACGTTCAATCATCTGCTCAGTGTCTGCTGACAGGACGTAGATCTCTGCCTCCCCTTGCCTTTTTTCTTCCTTCTTTTTCTTCATCCTGTCATTCCGCACCACTGATGTAGAAGAAAAGAAGGGATTTAGCACAGTAGTTCAAGCAGAAATTCACATTTTTGCATCTTCAGTCAAGGTCAAGGAGCAGTGCTTTCAAAGTTCTCCAGTTTGAAGGAGAAATAACATGAGAGAAGTATATTGAATTTTTTTTTTATTTGTTTCCCAGTGGACTGTACTTTTTCTGCAAATAAAGAGGTAGTTTTTTCTAGTCTTTTCTGAAGAAAAGCTTTAAAATCACAATTTAAAAGACACACTGCCAAAATTTAGCAAATAAAGGTCAGATAACTTGTCATTTGCAGTCCTACTCCACCTGTCAATATAGGCTTGCAAAATCAAATAGGATGAAAGAGGTGTGTGTTTTTATGCCTCCACCAAGATTTCAAATGCCTCTGCTTAGTCATGCATCACATCCATAAAACCTGCTGCTCATTAGAGTTGGCATCATGAGCATATGGTCAGAGCCTGTGATTGACTTTACAGCAAGTTTTCATAAGACTAAGACAGAAGACAGTAAACCTAGACAACAACACATACATTTACAGTAAAAAAAAAGCCTAAAAAAAAGCATATGGCATGGTGATGCAAGAGGCGGGTTATTACATGTGCATGTTACCAACAAAGTAGGACCACCAGAGGGAGACAAATATCACAATTACAACATGCCATTGAGCAGCTTGAGGGAAAGCTTTCACTAAGCTTTCACTATGCTGCTTAAAAATATTACAAACAAATTACATGGATTTACACATATATGTATATGTATATAAACACAAATATACATATACATACATGCATACATACATACATTCATACACACATAAAATATTATAACCAACAGAGGTTAGGAGGTCATATCAATATATATGACTCTTGTCCACACTTTACACACAGAATGGATTAAATCTAATAAACTGTACTCACACTCCTTTGACATGCCAACATCGAGGCATTTCTGCAGGCGACAGGACTGACAGCGGTTCCTTGTCACCTTGTTTATGACACAGACTTTGTCTCTGTGACATGTGTACACCATGTTCTTCTGGATGCTCCTCCGAAAGAAACCCTGACACAGCGGAGGAGGAATGAGGTACAGAGGCACAGGAACAGACAAAATACAACACTGCATTGTCAATGTTTCCAAGTGTTGTTTTTTTTTAAACCTGGGATGAAAAACAGGGACGGCTGTGGTATTGGAACCAAAACAGCACTAACCAATACTATAATCACAACTATACTCCAGGAGCGTGCTGTCTATTATTGTTGGGCAGCCAGTAGCAGAACATGATCTAAGATGACATGAGCTTGACCACAAACACACGAAAACACACACAGATATCAAATTAGATACTGTGAAATTGCATGTGCAAATTCTTTGTGTGTGTGTGTGTGTGTGCAGAATTAGATGAAGCAAAGAGGCTTACAGACCCTTTGGGCAGGTGCAAAAGTCATGACCTCTTTGTTTACACATTATGCAAATACTGAGCAATCTTGTGTAACTATTTTTGAATAAGGTTTTCTAGCTGAAGCCTGCATTTGTTCATATACATGTCCCTGCTTTTCAGAATATGTGTGTTTGATGTCCTGGTGGGGCCTTTAAGCTGACTGCACACTGACCCAAGGGGAACTCTTGTCACCATGGGGACCAGAGTAAAGTCCTGATGAGTCCAAAGTAGTTTTGTAGGGGGCTGTGGTAAGGGTTAGGCATTCAGATGTGATGATTAAAGTTTAGGTAAGGGGCTGTGGAATGCATTACGTCAATGGAGTGTCCCTACAGGGGATAGTGATACAAATGCTTGCGTGTGTGTGTTGTGTCAGAGTAAGTTTAGCTGATGCATATGTTGAGCTGCCTACCTTGCAACCCTCGCAGGCGCTCACTCCATAGTGGTACCCTGAAGACTTGTCCTGACACACAAAGCAGGGTTTGTAGACGCGGGGTGGAGGTGGAGGGGAGGGGGGACTGGGGACAAGCAGGTCCTCTCCTGAGCTTGTGCTTTCCGTCTCTATAGCTAAAGGAGGAGACCAGGGGAGGAAAACTGGGAACATTTAGCAACGACAGAAATCAAAATGCTTATCTCACTATCTTTCTTTTGTAATTGATTGAGTTGTGGTAAGATTTGGATTTATTTATAAGTTTTACTTATTTATTGGAACTGACAGTATCTCTATTTTTGCCACTTTACCAAATGCTGAAGGTGCAAGACTTTAGATGAGTCGAGTCAGGTAAGTGGATGCAAGCTAGGTATCTATAGCGTACCAACATAGTAACATCAACACTAACATTTCTGTAACATAACACTAAATACAAAATAACAAAAACAAAATAACAAAGAAGAATCTGACAGATTTTTTCCTTTAAATTTTCTATATATGTTTCATAATGATATTGCTATCTTTGTTAAGTTCCTAGGCCACAAAAATCATACAGTTACTTTTTGATATTGTGACAGATTAGCTATTTTTATTATATGTGCAAAATTACAGGCATAGAGAAAAAATAAAAAAAAATATTTAAACTGTCAAAAAGGAATGCTGCAGCCAGGAAATTCTGTCACTAGTTAAAAACTTTGTGAAAACACTGACATTGCCATTTACACCAGACATAATCTGCAGAGTTGAGTGATGAAACATGAAAATAGCAGACACAATGAGCTAATACTATGGACATTTTACGTTCTCATAGATGTAGGATTGATTGCAGAATCGAAACTTGAAAAAAAAATCATATTTGATCTGCTGTCACAAAAACCTAGAATTTTCACTTTGCACTTTTGAGCCCTGTCCCATCTCCTGCATGCTCTCCAGGTACGGCTCTTATTCTTATTGTAAGGCTTTTTATTGAGAAGAAGTTCTAGGAAATAAAATGTGTTCACCTTTGAACAGAAATTAACTAAGGATAAGAGCTTCATTAGAAGAGTTTACACAGAAACAGCCACAGTTAAATGAAGAGCTACAGACAAACAGGCTCTTGCCCTTTGCAAACAGCTGACCTTCAACAGGTAAACAACTTCTTTTATCTCCCATGTCTTCTGATGGAAAAACACTTGCAGTAATAGTAACTACTGACTCCATACAAGCTCATCATCAGTTAAAGACACAACTTGATGCAGGTAGCCCTGTTTGAATGGAAAAGCAAATCTGTCATGCTGGGCTGACATGCCAGGTCTGACCGAGTCAAGCCAGGGCAGCACATGAGTATGGAGAAGTCCTAAAACACACATACACACACAAACACACACCTCTCCCCTCCCCCTGCCTTAGTAGCCATACCAGACATTCCAGTATGGGGGAGACACAACTCCCCTCTACTGGTCTGCTCTGTTTACATAAGCCCCCCTTACACAGCCTGTTCAAGGTGGTAATATTGCGCCATTTTTGCGCCTAGCCGTTCAATATAAAAGGTATGAAGAATAAATAAGAGGGCATTGATATTCTGACTGTGAAGGAAGTGGAAGTAGTAACAGAGTCTAATTGACCTATGTGTAGAAGCAGAACTGACAGGACAGGACAGGGGTGTGAATTTTTGGTAATGTGTTCTGTATGCGACTCACAAGTGGGAGATTTAAAAAGCAGCAGACACAAAGAAGTCGGGGAGGTCCTTACTCTGAGGGCAGAGGATGAGATCAACACATTACAGCAGTGATGAATGATTGTTATTGCCATGTTATGCCACCGTTAACTGTTTAGGATGTGCTGCCTGACGCATATGTAAAACATCACACTAGATGCTGAAGCTTTTCTGTTACATTTCACGCCTGTCATGCCTCTTTAGGTTCCTCAATGTCAGCGTGTTATCTAAAATCACGTACTGGGGCAGCATTATGCCCGCATCATTTGGTTCAGCGTGAAAAACAAAAGGCAGCCTAAAGAAGGGTCTTCGATGCAGAACTAATGCCTAATCTCTGCGTAAAAATAAGAGTCACAGGGAAATAAAGAGATCCTCCTCCTCAGCCATAACACCACCCCAGCATTCTAACCACTCTCCATCTTTCCTCTATTTGTCTCTGCTTTCCCCTCTGATTAAGTAGCCAAAAGTCCCCTTCAGCACAATCTGACCTTGTTTGAACTTCTCTCTGTTCTTCTCTCTCACTAGATATATCTGTTTAAAAGTGTCTAAGTCTGTTTTCATCCTTGTTTTGTTGATCTTTTCCTTTTTTTCCCCACTTCTGCTTTAGTGTGCAGGACCTGTGAAATGAATGCAAAAATGCCTTTAGCTGTAGGTTTCGATTCTGAGAAATTTTTCTTATAATTAAGATGAGACATGATGCATTCCAACAGATAGGAGTATTGGTGACTTGTCTTTAAAATATGACTTAGAAGGGAAATGTCCTCCTAATTTTATCAGACAAGGATGATAACATTTATATAAATTAATCTCTCAGCTTTTCAAAGGTCAAAGGGAAGGTCATTTTGTGTCATTACACAAACAATTCAAAATGTATTGTAACTGTTGGGCATTTCATTATGTACATTTCAATGAAACTAAATATTGTACACAATATAAAAACATTATAATAAGGCATGCAGCTGCTTTACAGTTGTCAACAGAAAGACTGTGTGGCTGTGAAAATCAACTCATGTTCAGCTGAGTGAGTAAGAAACTGTTTAAAAGTCGCAATGTAAACATTTGGCTTCATTAACTATACACTCAGGGTTTACTCTGGCCAGGGCTGTAAATAATGCCTGGTTAAAACCTTTCAACTTTCAATGTCAGAGCCATTTTTGTGGTAAGGTAGCCAATCTATGTCCTCGGGTCAGTTTGGTTAAAATCCAGTAGTGACACTGTTAAATTTTAGCCAGTGCCAGCGTAAGCTGTTTTCCAAATCTAATGTATGATACTGTTAAATGGTCTCTCCAGGCAGTCCAGGCTTTATGCCAGCAAACGGTTCCTGAATAGAGAGCATGCTCTGTCAGCTTTGACACCGGCCTCTATCCACAGCGATGTTAACTTTCCCCGGAAAGTTAACAGGACGTAGACACAAGTTTTAGCTTAAGTTCTAAAACATATTTTTGTGTTGCATTGTTAGGCCTCAGAGCCAGTTATTATCACTGCCAACGAAATTCTCCTGAAGAAAAAAACAAACTCATAAAGGCACATACAGCCTAGTACCATTCTCAGACAAATAGCTTTGACTAACTCCTGTTACACACTTACCCTTACCTAGCAGTGCACAGCATGGATAAAATCCTTAATCATGTTATAATTCATTTTAAAACAATATCAATATTGATTTATTTCACGATATAGGCTCTATATAATGAAAATTGTTGTGGAAATACAAATGTGAGACCATTTCAAGATAAACTAGATGAGTATGTATGTATTTTGACTAATCAAATTAAGTAATACCTGTTTGGTCAAGGTATTTCATCACACTGGTGCAATGATCCTGTAAATCCAATGTTGCCAAAGCAGTGACTGCTCATTGATTTGCTCACACTGACCTCATGTAACCAGAGATGTTAAAGAGATAGCTACAGGAGAAACATAAGAAACAACATGGCAAACTCTGATGGTAGACAAGTTTCTCTCTTCTTCTGGTATAGCTCTGTTAAAATGTTGTTATATTGCCAAACCAAACTTTCACCAAAAACACAGGATTTACCATGTATAGGAGTAAAAAATTGGGGTTGATGTTAGAATTGGAGGTGTCAATAAATTGAAAAGTTGTAAAAAAAAGAATTCATCATTAAAACAGGATTTAAACAGTTAATTGTTTAATTATTTTTTGACAATACAAACATTTAAAGGTTTCAGGATTGTATTTGGAACTAAACTGCGTTCCTTAGTTTATATGATTCAATTGAAATTTGGGTACAGGTTTGAGAGGACATAACATTTGTGCTTGATGATTCTGAATTGGGTATTTTCAGTTTTCTGATGTTTTAAAAACCAAGTAACAAAAAGAAACACACATTGTTTGAGAAAAAAAATTAACTCCACATTAAACAATAAATAAAATTATCTTCAGAGTTTTAACATCGCTCAGTCTTAATGCAATATCTTGTTGCTTACCTGCAGATATATACATCCAAAGGGAAGTATTTCTCTGATAAGCTAATGTAATCACAGCAGATACATCAGTCAGCCATTATTCCCAGCCTGTCTAATGCACTTTCAGCAATTACTGCTGTTTATTCTAATGGAGTTGAACTATGTCTTTCTCTTTCTATTTTGCAAACAGCAAATATACAAAACATTCATGCTTTTGCTGGTTAAATTGCCAAATATAACTCATATCAGCTGAGAAACTGGATGACAAACCAAAATGACTCCTGATTGTTTGTGCTCTTTATAGATGGTCCTTAAAGATCATTTGTCAAAGTCTACCAAACTAGCATTACTCCTGATTCAAAAGTGCACTGAGCGTTATATTTTCCACAGCACCAGTAGTGGTATTTTTTTTTTCAGTAGAACCATGAGCTGATCACATCAGGTCAGTCTAAGAGACGCAACTTCCCAGTTAAATTTGCCTTTCATATCCTGTCAGCAATTTCAGCTGATCAACTTCTCAATTTTAAGGCATTATCAGTATTTGGAGAAAGTTGTCTTGTTTTTAAAGACTAATGTGTGCCATATTTTTAGGCCAATTTCACACAACTGCTGCAGTGTTTATGTTTTTTTTCCTCGGTGTATAGAGAATTTTTGGCACAAACATGTCTTTCAGGATGAATTAAGTTTTATCTTATCTCATTTTCAGGTTGTAACTTAAGAAGTACAAAACATCTTTGCCATTTGGGTAATATAAACATTTGATCAAGTGCAATAAGTACTTGATCAAAGTACAGTACTGGCAAATTACTGATAAATTATAATTATCAGAATCTTATCTGTGTCCATCATTAAAGCTTGATTGTGACGCCCTGACTCTGTGTAGTAAACAGGAGAAAACTTGTGCAACTTGTTTGATTTTGATGGTCTTGGCTGTAAGTCACCTAACAGGAACATGCAAATTACACTATAATAACAAAAAACTCTCTCTGCAGAACTTTTGTATCAATGCTGTATCATAGTTCTGTGTGCTCACTGCTACATAGCAGTCAAGGTAAATATTCTTAATCCTGTCCACTATGAGAGAAAAACTTCCTCCAAAGTCAAATACAATCAAAGACATGCCATGCCAGAGGACTCAATCCCATTAACCAGCTTTCCACTGTCACTCTTATAGAATTTATCTGAAAGCAGTGTGATCCCACACACACATACAGAATTAATACACACACACAACCATCCACCTCCTCCCCTGTTCACACACTCACACTCAGGTCAAACTTGGTCAGTATACCCCCACATTCCCAGACAAACTGTGACTGTGAGTGAATGTGTATATGTGTGTCCGTGTGTGTGTGTGTGTTTGTGTGTGTGCATGTGTGTGTATTTGTGTGTCTCCAACAGACGGAAAGAGAGGTCATTCAGTGCAGGGAAGTGATGACTGGGCAGCTGACACAGGAAAGAAAGAGGCAGATAGAAGGAGAAATAAAGAGAGGGAGAGATGTAGGTCACTTCCCAATTGTCAGTGAGTCATTGCGCTGGATCACACCCAAACACACACACACACGCACACACACACACACATGCTAACACACTTGCACACTCACACAGAATGAACCTCTATCCACCAGCCATTGCTTTCATGTCGCTAGAGCAGAGACTAAATGTGTGCGTGCCTGTGTCTGTGTATGGCCTTTGACCTTTGAACCTGTTTTATGGTCTTCATTCCAGTTACACACGCACGCACACACACACAGACACAAACATACAGACACACACCACACAAAACACACTGAGGGCAATCCTCCATGACTTAACAGGGATTTATGAGAACTCCCCTCTTGCTTCCATATATCTCTTTTTCCCTCCATTTCTCACCAGATGACTAGAGTACACTTTGCACTCTCTCTTTATTAATAACTTGGTTGTGCAACGGCCATGTCACAGTGACATCACCACCACATCACCCTTGGGTTCTGTCTGACTCTGACTGTCTGTAGCATGTGACACTGGAGAGGAGCGGCACTGTCAACACATAGCAAAGAGGTCCTGTGTTTGTGTGTTTATGTGTGTGAGTCTTGTGACAGACGGGCAACCTGTCCTCAATGCACCATGCCTCTTGGCCAGTGCATGCCAGGATTAGCACTGGCTCCCACCATCTTGCTTATGTTATGCAGGTACAGAAAATGGCTGCATGGAAAACACCTGCGTATTACATAAAAACTAGATGGCAAACTTCAAATTTTGTTCCAACCACTTTTTCCTATTTTTATCTTTATATATCTTTGTCTATATATATTTGTATATATATTTATATGCATACACACATATACACTTTTCATATATAAATCATTAAATAATTTTTTGGAACTTATTGGTAACAAAATGTTAAAGACCATGTGATCTTAGTGTAAGATTGGACTGATTTTTGAGAGCCACAAATTTAATTTAAATTAAATTACCTTATTTGTCTAAGGATTATTGGGAGAAGTTGCTTCATTTTTTTAAGGTTCCAATGTGATTTATTCATCTGTGTACAACACAGGGTTGCACAACCATGCTACAAATATAGAACATATCGGTCTTCACAGATAATCGAATTTACAGGGGAATGGATGAAATTAAAATTAAATGAGAGTAATATAGTTATTTAAACACATATACAGATAACAAGTTTATTCCAAGGAAATCATTTTTAATACTTGTGAATTTATATCAATGAGAACAGCAGTGAAAAGACAGTGATGATAATATGGTCCCTATTCTCACATTAAAATTTCATAGTCTGGGAAACACTGTCCTTTGACTCTGACTGCGTTTTCAGCACCAAATACTGATGTAAATCACAGAGACCGCCTCCCCTCTCCCTGCTAGCGTCTTGTGCTCCGTCAGCTCAAAACACATTCCGCCCCTTGAGAGCAACAACTTAAACTTGGATGCTGTGGTGGAGACAGGTATCTATAAAGTTGTGGACACAACATTCTCTTATTTTCCATTTCTGGGACAACCCAAGTCCTATGTCATCTATTTCATTTTCCTGATGATGAAATGATTCAGGAGCACTCTTAAGTCCAAACTGGGCTACAGGCTGTTATCCTAGCTCTCTAACCTCCCCGTCTGAGGCGATTCAGCTGTTCTGACTGGGTTGTCAAAAGGTGTTGTGGGCACTGACCATCTCTTTCGTCCCACAATATCTGCTCCTTTTCTCAGTACAAACTCTGCAGTTCCTTTTCTAATGCTAAGAGCCAACAAATAATAATTGAGGTGAAAATGTAGCAAGTGTGATGGAGCTACCAGCCACTGCATTTACATGCAATTCTGTAGTCATTTTCATTAATGATAACTATATATACTCAGAAAAGATGGACTGTCCTGGTTGTGCCGTGGTAATGCATTAAGTTGAAATGTATTAACTTCTGTAGTATTCATTTCTTTTTCCCACCTATACACACACACACATACACATATTTTTTTTATTGATATACACACACACACATAAATCTGCAATTTTTAATCAATCTAGAGATTATTACACATACAATGCATAAAACTGGGACATACTTCTTTGTTACGACATTGTGCCTTGAACTTTTACCCACTTGCACATAGATTCATCTGTGTCTATGCTGCCAGATTTTAAGTAAATAGAAAAATTCTGCAATTTGGAACCCAGCTGTAGCCTTTGTACAACCTTGCTCTCTGTGGCTTAATTGATGTGCTGTATCTTCCACTGTCCAAAGGGTTATGGGTCCATATAACCAGAAAACCATGCTGGCTTGCAAACTGCAAAATGCAACCAGTGTAGGCATCTTGGTATTTTTGGCATACTGCATTTGATATACTGTGTTGGACATACTATGTATGTATGCACTATTTATTGTGACATACTAAATCTTTCTCTGGTGTACTAAATAGCATGGTATTATGGGTAATGGAACACAACAACAGACATACAAGCCAAAAACTGCAGACTGCTGTGCCCTTAATTCCTACTGTGAGGTAGGCAATTAGATCTATTCAAATCATATAAAAAAAATTCAAGTCAAATTTATTTATATATCACATTCCACACAACAGGCATAGAGTCAATGTGCTTAAAATTCAGTTTATGAAAACCAAACAACTGAAAGCAATTCCCACAAGAGCAAGCACTTGACGGCAGTGGCAAGGAAAAACTTACTTTTCAAAGCTTATCAATTTTCTTTAGTGTACATTTTATTGCATGAACCTCACATACATGGATACATGAGTACATATCTAACAACTGTATGTATTTTTTGTTTTGAATTTTTTTTTAAGGTCACCCCTTTACTCCTAGTAATACAACTTGAAGTACAAAAAACACCTTTCATGCCATATGCAATACAGACCCTTACAGAATCTGTGTCACATCCAGGGATTGCTACTAACTACCATTTCAATTATTGATCAAGCTACTCATTATTTTTTAAGTAATCTCTTTCCTGCTTAATTAATAAAATGTCAGAAAAATATTTTAAATAGATTTAAATAGAAAGAAGCAGATGACATTTTTTTACTGTCCAAGAAAATGTCTTCAAGTGTCTGGTTTTGTGGGACCAACAGTGCACAACCCATGAACAGAAAATGCCCTATCACATATCAGGACCAAGGAAAACTTAAAACACTGAAAGTCTGAGAGGCTGAAAACCCATAACTAACGAAATTACTAAATGTTTGAGCTCCACACCATTTGTACATTAAAAGTCTGTGTAGCTCATGTTGATGAGCTGTGAACACTCTGTGCTCAGTCTCACCCTGTGTGAAGCACTGAACCTGAAGTTATGAGGGACCAGATTTGGTAAATGAGTGCAGGCAGCCGCTGACCCTCTGAGGTAATTTGAGTTACTGTTTGAAAACATTAAGCAAGTCTTCAGGTTGCTTAATACATAGTGTAGGCACATTGGGGAACTGCTGGGAAAGTACTTCAATTCTCATTTCAATCGCAACAAAAAAGACAAGTGATCTTCATTTGAATGCAGCATTGTCAGGTTAAGGGCTCAGGTAATTAGCACTTGGACAAAAAACAAAATGAAACAAACTGAAAAAAGTCCTCTAATTTTGCAATAAGTGAAAACAACACAGACATTGTAAAAGCAATGAGGAAAAGCATCAAGCTAAAACTAACCAACAGCTTATGTGTATCCATTACAGAATTAAGTCAACTGATATGTAGCTTAATAGTCAAAGCCCTTTATCACAAACTAATGTTGCCACCACCACCTGACAGTTGACAGCACTTTCCATTTAAAAATATACACTTCATTTAAACAGTGTAGACACTAAAAGCAGCTGGTGCGCAAGCTCATAAATATTGTTAGCGGAAAATGCTGAGGAGGAGGCTCATAAAGTAAACGTGAATGTCCCTGTATGTTGCTTAGAACTGTGGTGTTTTAATTTCCCATGCAGTTAAAAGGACCTAAAATGAGGCTCAGAGGCGTCTGACACTAGAAGAAGGGGCTGACGTCCTCATGCATTCACCCCCTCAAGCTGACAGCAGATACCAAAGCATAAGCCACAGCTTTACCCGCCGGCACCCCCTAGCCTTTTTTTTCCAACAATTTAAATTAACTACACTGTCTAGTTCTGGTGAGCCCTGCAGTTATTTTGTTTGCATGCCTAAATTGGCAAATAATTTTTCAATGAAACTTACAGTGGCTGGATCCGCTCCAGTGTCTGCCGGACACCAGGGACCCTCCGAACGGACGCTGGAGTCCTCCAACACCGGACAGGAGCCCCTTCTCTGGTCCGAGCCCCGGGGGTCTGTGGTAGTAGTCCATGCTCAGAAAGGAGCCGGTGCTGGGGCTGCTGGGGCTGGGGCTTAAACTCACAACATCCACGCTTTCGTACATCCCGGGAGTCGGGGAGTCGCGTTTGATCTCCTTGTACCAAACAGAGAGAAAAAAAAGATCAAAGCGTCCTGGACGGCGAAGAAAGAAAGAGGAAGCGAGGGAGGGAAGAGTTCACATCTTCATAACAGACTGATGGGAGGAGGAGTGGGGGTGACCTTTCAGCTCTTGGAGGAGCTCAGGCAGTTCACTTGCTTTTGTCCCGCTATCTTTACCCTCCGTAATGTGGTTTTTGTACCGGTATTTTGCACCGTTTTCGTCTTCTTCGACGTCTTTCTACTGTTCAGCTACAAGTTCCCGGACCTTACGGTTGAGCTCGTGGAGTTGAAGCCGTAGTGACTTTGTAGCACCCACTATTTAAAAAAAGGTCAGCCACGAAAAATAAACGCTGTAATGTTCATTACACCACAACAGTAAATGATGTTTGAGAGTTTATGACTCCAGTGTCTAATGACTGTTTCTCTGCGGGTGAACACAAGCCAAAGTCTCTAATCGTTAGCAGTTTTTGCGAATATTTTTTAGCAGCTAAAAAAATGATATGTCATTATCATTTACCTCGCGAATCCACGTAACCTGCAGGCAATGAGCGCGTTCCTCTGACAGACTACTCCTTGTGCCACAGTTCGTACTGTTTGTCCTTAAATCCATGCATGCAGTAAGTAAACGTAGCCGTCACCGAGAAGTAACATTGAAAATGTTCAGTCGGTGGAAACTCGTTGCTCCTGACACACAGAGTCCGAGCATTCACGACCGAAAAACACAACTCTGACACATTAATGCCGAACACAAGCTGCCAGTGTGACTTTGAAATTACCGCTTGTATGTCCAAGTGGCAGAATATCCAAAGGTAAAGCTGACGGCGCTGCGGTGGGACCGTATGTCCGAGGCAGTTTGGTTTCTGAACGCCTCTTACCGCTAGTTGTTGAGGTCCAGCAGCCGTACAGGCAGCGGTGTCCTGTGGTAACCTCTGCTCTGTACCCGACGGCCTCTCTCTCTCTCTCTCTCTCTCTCTGGTTTGATGAGTGACACCAGCTGCGCACGAGCTCCACCTACCTGCCCTGCGTGCGCCTCCAAAATGCTTTCTATCTATACTCCCAAAATGTAACTACCACTGACAGCACTACTAAAATAACTGATTACTAAAATGCTGTCTTTATCAACAATCAGTGAAAATAAATCATGACATAAAATACGATAACACTTTCTTATGAGTGACGACAGTACCTATGTTTAACTTGAGTTAAAGTCAAGGTCTAAATATGTCTTCAATAGATGACATACCCGTCTCTCTCTCTATATATATGTATATATATATAAAGATTACAATGTATTCTCATCACTTATGTAGAACAATGCGTATTACGTGACACACCTTGCCTTATCCATACGCATTCACAAATTGAAAGTACACTGAGAACGTACATCATCTCGCAAGGAATTAATATTGTAAGTATTTAGAGTTATGAGCCTAATTTTAGTTAAAACAGTGGGTGATGGTTAAAGTATGTATTTTTTTGTTTTCTCTTTTGTTTATGGGTTTCTCTTAGTGTTTATTTGGGAAGTGAAAGAAATTTAAAACAAATAAATTAATTAATTTAAAATAAAAAATACCCTTCCTGTGCATCACTACATTTTTGAGCTAGTATGCCAGATCATCATTCTAAGTTATGCATTATTTATGAGCAAACTGCAAACCTCATTTAAAAAAAGGGATTGTTAATGAAATAAAATGTGGAAAATACACCTTTGAGTTAGAACCTTTGATTAAAAAAAAATGGTTACTTTACGTTGCATTTCAGCTATATTTAGTATTTTCATCACAAAATTATCTGGCATATTTTCATATTTCCACACACAAACACACACACACACACACACACACACACACACACACACACACACACACACACACACACACACAGATTAAATAATTTGGTATAAGAGAGCTTGTGTCG
>JAPZDV010000009.1:19965533-19987324 GCA_029814665.1 Acanthurus lineatus | reverse complement strand
ATCTATCTATCTATCTATCTATCTATCTATCTATCTATCTATCTATCTATCTATCTATCTATCTATCTATCTATTGAAAGTTCAGTTATTATGCCCACTCTGACCTAGAAGACACCATGTGAAACATAAAGTCAACAGAAAATGATTATCTGCTGAACTATTTCCAATAACTGGGTATGAAAGGGGCCTTCTCAATAAAGGCTCAGTTGTTTACAAGCAAAGATTGGACGAGGTTCACCGCTTTGTGAAACACATGATTGTATTAAGGACATTACTGCATTGGAAACACTTCATAAAACTGTTGTCAGAAAACCCAGCTAAACACATTTATTATGTGTTTGCGGTTTGACTGGTATTTGTTTCTAACAAATACATCATTTCATTGTGCCCTTTTCTTTTGGAAATGGTTTGATAACATCCAGCTGGATGGAACTGTGCTTTTTTCACTTTGGCAGTAATTTTTCTAGAAATTAGGTTAAATTTTGTATTACATTAGGACCCATTTTCCACTAGAGTAAAAAGCTAAAGCTGACCAGGATTATAAATAGAATAAGACACACAGCTGAATATACCTGTGGAATTGGAGGTTGGGTGAAGCATAAAACGCAGCCAGTTAGACAGGCTGACAGAGACATCTGAGGCTACATAAAAAGGAAGAGAAACCATCGGTAGACAAAGAAGAGTGGCAGAGCTCTCAGATAGCTCTCTGTGACCTCATTACTAGGCCTGTTGTGTAAGGTCAGACAGTTCTGCACTGCACAACTAGTTACACAATGTACTTGTAACTGCAGTCTCTCATCACTTTGGTAGTTACGTGTTCTCAATTTGTACAAAACCTCAAGTGCAAGGAACTCTTCTGCATATTTAATCCAGTGCAAAGGTCATGCTGCTTTCTCTCTTTTTTGCAGGAGATTTTATTTTCATTGATACATAAATGTCATATAACAATAAACCCTCTGTGCAGAGACACAAACATGTGTGCCCCTTGGTTCTCGTTCCTGCACATGACAAGCAGGCTGTGTGTTCCTACACTGCTGTCACTGCCGGCCTCTCTGTCTCAGACAAACAGGGGAATGTAGGGGAATCCCAACATGTCACAGCTCCCCCATTGTTTTATCCCCCATTTGCTTTAGACATTGAGCTTCCCCTCCCTCCCTGTCTCCATCATTACCTCCCTGCTCACTCCCCTCACTTCCTGTTGTTTCCTACCTTCTATTTCACCAAGACTGCCTTATACAAGAGTTTCAACAACATTTCTAGTTTGTTCATATGCTTTAAACATACATTTTTTTTTTCCTGACAGAGGCCCCTAGTGGCTATACAAATGTTGTGATGTTTTCATATCACTCTTGGGGAGGGCGTCTGGGTAGAGGGATGGATCGATAAAGCGTGTGACTTTGACACAAGAGACCTCTGTTAACGTCCCATTTCCTACCAACATGTTATGTTGCTTTCTGTTAAGCGAGATCTTTCCCTAATGGCCCAAATGCACTAAAAGCGATAGTTGATGCGCTTCATTTGATGTGTGTTAGTTGATGCTCCTGCGGTGATTTGCAGTGCCAACACCACAGAACCAGCACTACTTCAGGCAAAGGTCACTATTTAGGCAAAATTTGCCCCAGCATTATGAAATACATACCATCCCAGTAAATGTGGTGTATCTTAGTAATACCAGGACGGAATTTCATTCTTTTGGCATAGATGTCAACTCGGGCTCAAGGATGAACTGATGAATGGTCACAGGTCAAAAGCCAAAAGTCACTGTGACGCCAGAAAAAATGCTTTTGATCATCACTTAAGAACATACAGATAATAAGAATTTCACACCAATATCTAATGGGATAAAATCATTTTCACTGTTACATCATAATGTTCTGCAAAACATCCGATCCACCACATGCTATTTGATTTCACTGATATTGTGCTGCAGATGATTTTTGTTTCACCATGTGAAATAGCTCTCTATAAGTCGTCTGTACTCCACTGTTTTAATAGTCTTAAGTAAATACTGTATATCTCCACTGGAAATTAGTCGTTTAATCTACATTAGACAGATTTACATCATAAAATAATTGGGATTGTAATTATTTGCAGTTACTAAAGAAATATATAATTCAATTACAATTAATAATTTAAGTTAATTAAATAATGAATGTTTAATTTGCTTTCATTCCTTGTGTTCCTGCTCTTTGACCCTAACTTGTGTTTCTAGTTGGTCCCTTGTTTGTTGCGTATGTGTGTGTGTATGCTTAACTGTGTGTGCTGTGAGTTTGTCTGGGCATGGCTCTCCAATTTGTCCTGCCGTTTGTCACCTTCAACCTCGTCACTCATCAAGCTCACTCATGACATATGCCTCACTCTGCCCTGATGTGTGGATAATTCACCTCCTCAGATGCTAAACTTGATTCTAAATTCTCTTATTAATAACAGCTGGGTTTATTAGTGAATCAGATAAATGCTTATAACATAAGTATATTTTTCTGTACATGTATTTTTAGCTTCATCATATGAGCTGATCTCATATGCCTCTGTTCTAGTGTGTGTTGCATCTCCACACTCATCTTTTTGTCTACAGTGAGGACACACTAACTGAAGCCTCCCTCCCATGAACCTCTGCAGATTGCACTTCCTCTTCTTTGGGTTGACGCCTACAGCAGGATATCCTGTGCACCAGCCGGAGTGTTTGTATGAGGTCATCTAGGTGTGCACTACGGGTGTAGACGTCAATCATTCTTCAGTACCACCCTTCTCTGGAATCCACCGTTGGTTCCCCCTCATCCTCTATGAGATCACACAATGATGCTGATCAAAGTATGGGGATATGATGTCTTTCCCCCAAACAAGCTGTACGGGTGCGAGCATGTGTAACCCTCCTCACAGAAAAAATCTGTGTTAGAGATGAAGAAATTTGAACATGTAATCTGAATTGTGACACTCTGGTTATGACAGCCAGCTTGCTAAAAGCTCTTGAGGTGATTATCCATGCTAAAGCCTCCCTGAGGACAAATAAACTCAACACAGCTTAATGTGCGGTTGACTGTCTCCTTTTCTGCCTGTGTTTGTATGCCTGACTACCTCCAAGCTCATGCGTTTGTTCTCATGTCTGTGCCAGTCAGTGTGAGAGGCAGAGAAAGCCAAAGGATTGATTAATTATTGAGGATACCAACACATGGCTTCTCTCTCCTTTTATTCTCCCTCTGACCTACATAGTGAACCACCTGATCCTGGTTCCAAAACAAACCTATTGACATCAAGCTCGCTGTGTGTGTGTGTGTGTGTGCATTTGTTCGTGGATGTGTACGGGTGCATTCACATGTCATTTCAACTCTCTGAGCCAACCTGCAAATGAGGAAAGAAAGAGTAAGAGAGAAGAAGAGAAGTAAAAAGAGGCAGAGATGAGTTGAGCTAATAGTTTATCGCCCTGATCTCTCTGCTAATGAAATCAACCACACCATTAGCACTTCAGATATCAGCTACAAGAGTGTGTGTGTGTGTGTGTGCGTGCGTGTGCGTGTGTGGGTGCGTGTGTGTGTGTGAGAGAGAGATGTGTGAATGCATGTGTGTGCGTGCGTGCTTGGGTGTGAGTGTGACTGCACAAGTTAATGTACTTTCATGTGTGCCCATGTGAGGTATTAGCGTCTCTCGGGGGGCCCCAAAGTATTCTAGGATAGAATGGAACGTTAGGTCAAAGGGTAAACTTACCTCCTTCAATTTTCTCTCTTTCACTACCCTCCCCCTTTTTTTTCTTCTGTTTTCTTCTTCTATCACTTCTGTGAATCCCTGTCCTACATCTCCCTGTCTGCATGCTCAGGCTGGAGTTGTTAAATCAAGTTGTTCAAATTTTGCTTTATAAGCAGGATTTAGGCATTTATTTAAAAAAATGCTAAAAAAAATATACATATATATTCATTGAATAAGTTAAAAGCACTACTGGTGTCAGAGCTTCTGTTTTAACCAGTGAAAGAAAGATGACACACAAAAGTAAAACAGTACTCCACAGTACTGCTGGCTTGGTTTGACTGATTTTAACTTGGCACATCAGCTCTGTTAGAACAGGGTTACCAACAAGAAGATGCATTTTTGACAGATTGTGCACTTGTTTTGCATCGACAAAGCTTAATACAGTTGCAGCTTGATCTGTAACTGTAACTGCAATGGTCTAAGGTGCATCCGTAAAACACTAAATTGATGCCTTTCATTTGCAATAACTTCTTCATAATATTGTCCCCTGTTATTTTTGCTGCAACATTTTTCCACCACACAGAATGCCATGTAAAAAAAACTTCAACCTCTAGCGGTGAATTGTTTGCAGAGATGTAGTAGAAGTTTGTATGAAGCTTTTTATTTAACTGTGGCTGATTCCTCCTTGCAGCATTTGTTGACTTGTTTTTTTTAATTTAAGAATAGCAACTAATAAAACTCTGAAATTTCTGTGATATCACATTTCAATTTTTTTTTACAAACACATACATGCAAAAAACCCTGTGTTTTTGATTTAGAGGTTTGCAGCAGCATAATCAGGAAATGTTGGGTTTCCACCAGCAGTCACTAAACAAGTTTCTAAAGCAGAATGAACATGATGAAACCGCAAAATAAAGTAGACAATAAGGGTTGCAGGAGAAACTCAACTGAAAACTACTGAGATTTAGCAGAGAGCACACTTGGCATAACTTAGCTTAGCATGACCAAAGGTGTCAATGGAGGAACCTGACAGAAGCAGGCCTACTGGGCTCACAGTGAAGCTGAAGCAACTCCGAGTAAAAGCAGTAATTCTTGAAATTGGTTTTACAAGTAGATGATGTTAGAAAGCTGGCTAAGAAGACATGACATGTAAATAAGACAATGTTTAGAATTTTAAGCCTACTGTAACCACACATCAAACTCTGCAGCAAGTTTGTATGTTATAGACCAGTTCAGCCAAGAGTGCAGTGAGGCCAAACTGATACCAACCAAAAATCCATCTCCTGCTAAGACGGCCAACAAACTAATGCAAAAACTGCCTCACTAACAAAGTGTTACTGGAATCAGTAACTGTATGCAATTATTAATTTTAGAAATCATAATCCCATACAGCCACCATTAAAATTGAAAATCTCTCTGAGTAATTCAGGCTGAAAGGGTCACATATGAGGCAGTGTACTAAAGTTTTATTGAAGTTACTTTTTGTCATGTTTGCTGAATTCCTTCCTTATTCTCTGACTGGTGTTGCCCAAAGAGTTAAAGACAGGAGATCAAATGAAATGCACTGTTACCATTGAATATTTTTTTTTCTTTCTGAGACTGAAAATTCTTTAAGAATTTTGGGACACTGAAGGTTCTCAATTCAACAAAATATAAAACAAAAATCTAGTAATTTTTAAACATGTGGAAATGTTACTTATAATATGTAAAAAGATTTGCAGAGGCTGTACTAGGTAGCACCTCAGACATAAATAAGATGGCTCTATGAAGAAACCCTACCTTCAGTTAAAGTTTGCTAATTTTACCCCTTCCAAACATGCCAACCCTGTTCAGGACAATGAAAATCACTACAGTAATACCTACATGTGTGAATCCTATATTAACTGCAGATGGGAAGTGGAGGGAAATGCCAGAGTGAACAATAAAAATGATCTAGGTCTTCCCTTCCCCGTCTTTCTTTCTTCCTTTTCCCTCCATCTCTCCATCTCTCACTTCTTACCCATCTCTCTCTACCTCTCTTTAATGAGTCTTTGTGAGGGACAGTAGCCTTTTAGCAGGGAGAAAAGTTAATGGCTTTGCTGATGGCTGCTGCTAATGTCTTTGGGCTAATGGCCTTGGCCACCGCTGATGATAACCATGAAACTAATAGCATGAATGACAGATAGCCTACTGCTTTCAGACTCACGTTCTGTATCAAGAATAGATAAATAGTGTCAGGGGAGGAACTAGGAAGTCCAGTCCTCCCGAATATAGCAATAATACCCAAAGGAGTGATCTTTATTGTGATTAGAAATACAGATGAAGGTGATGTAAGTGGGTAAAGTGTGCAGCCAAGAGCCAGAAGGCAAATGGCTCGGCTACAATCTGGGTACCACAGTTTCCCACGAATCCAAGCTTTATTTAAGTTTTTTTTTACATTTTTTAAACAAAATATGCAAAAAATCAGCATTACTGCATGTCATTTTCCAAAACATACCATGTCTTTTAAGGTGGATTCCATTCCCTCCTCTTTTCAGTACATGATGAAAGGTAGCCTGCAGAGATAGCAGCTTGTTAAACATAAAATAGGAAAGCACAGGGAACACGCATTCACCTGTAATTTGATTTGTTTTACAGATGCACACATCACTGCATTTGCATCACTCTGAAAGCTGCTATCTCAGCAATTCCTTAAATAAAACTCATCTCTTAAACATTATAGATTTTACCTCAAGCAAAAATAATTTGCATTTACACCAGTGAGTGACAACAATGTAGCCTCTTAAATTAATGTCTAAAGCCTTTTTTGTCTGCTAAGAAGCAATTGCACAGTGTACTAGAACTGATCAAGCTGTTTATGATAAGAGATATTTAACGTGATCCAGTCGTAGTACGTACAGCGGGCAGGTTCTTCACAATAACATCATAGCAGAAAAGCAGAATTACTCAGCTGCATGTTACTTGTTGCTCTGCACAGGATTTTTAACAAGTCCTCCAAAGTCAGTGACAAAATTCTGTATGTTTTTTGACCATGCTCTGTTAAACAACACAGAGAGGCATTTACTGCTCAGCAGGAGGACAACATATTTTAGTGCTTTCTAAAATTATTATAAACAACTTATCAACATTTTACCATTATTACCATTTTATCAGACAACATTCTGGTAAGATTAAGGCACAAAAAGGGAAAAATGGTAGTTTAGGCTTAAATGACTGCTTTGCTGGGTAAGAGGAGATCAGTTATTATGGTGTCGACAATGATCATTAGGTTAAGGGATCATGCTTAAAAAAAGGTTGACTTTTCTATTTTAGAAAAATATACAATAGAAAAATTTCTATTGTATAAAATCTGTTGTTTTGTTGCCTCAGTTTATCTCTTGCTCTCATCATAATCACTTTGGGCATTAGCGAGCTTTGTCACTTAAACAACCCCATGTTGTTGTGGATCACTGGACAAAATAGCTGATGTTTTTTGGTCTCCAGCAAAATAATGTCAGCACTCTAAGGGAAATTAACTGCCTCAGGAAAAAAGTAATTTGTCAAAAAATCAGCTGACTATTTGAAAAAAAGTACAACTTCTCCTGATCTTTACTTTTTCAAAGCACCATCCCATAACCCCAATAATGATAGTCAATGCTGTCCTTACAGTGTTTTCCTGACAGAAATTTTGCTGAATCAAAAGGATGAAGATGACATCAAACATTTGCTGTTTTGTCTCACTATGATTGTCGTTTGTCATTGTTAAAGGAGTTGTGATGCCAGAGACACAATGTTTTTGCAGTACCCTGTTCAATCTCTTTGTAATGTGAATGCAGCCATGACAGTGATTTTCTATACTTAGTTGCAAATGATGTACAAATGATGTGCAAACACATTTTAAAACTGTTAAAAATCTTATTGAGTTCCCTAACATTTTGCAGCCCTACATTTTCTCCCCATCAATAACTATCAAAGGCATCTCTCTTTTTATTCTAAATTGATACCCCATTCTACAAATGGTGGTCTAAAGACAGGGTTAGTGGTAGACTGTTAGTGTGAAAGCTTCCTCCTGGGTATGTTGACCTTGCTAAAATGACCTCTATTAGGAGAAAGGCTGAGGGCTGGAACAAGTCCTGCAATTGGATGGTGTGAAAATTCATGTCTGGGGCATCACAAGGATGTGCAACTCAAAATTTAAAGACAGTGTGTCCATATGTTGACGGCTCTTAAGAAAGACAGTGAAGGACGTTGTGGAAAATTGCCTCCTATATGAGAAGCCCTTGAATCATTAGAGCAAGCTGATACGGAGTTGTGTGAAAAGAATAATCATACTCTCTTCACTTAAATGAGATCGTTAGTAAAGTTTTTTTTTAAAAAATCTCATCTCTCTACAAGTGAGGCAGCTTAAAAGCAGAACATTTCTGGAATGTACTTGTGATGCAGAATGAGAGGGAGAATGTGTGACATGAGCAACGTCTTGCAGGGATGACTTTTTCATCTTTAGCTTCAGTTGGAAGGTCATCCAGCAGCAGGATGAAGAAGAGTCGAGGCCAGGCGAAGCAATGAAGAGCTAAGCGTCCCGCAGAGGCAGAGCCACTTGATAGAGACACACCATTACAGTGACATACAGTCATTAGCCAGCTCAGCTCTTTGCTGCCAGCCCAATATGTGCTGTAGCAGTTAGCATTCAGCTTGCGTTAATGGGGTAATTCCCATTCAGCTGGGATAGCAGCCGTATGAGCGATGTGTCACATCTATAGTCAGCTAGTGTAGCAGCCATGCAATAATTTCTCCACTCACTCCCGCATTAAATGACACTCAATCTTTGCCAAGAACGCACCCCCGCTCCTCCATTTTCCTCTCGGCCCTAAATCACACCTCACTGTCTCTATTACATACCTCCACTGCTCTCTAAATCACTTTCCTTTCTACGTTTCTTTTCTCCTCTACTTCTCTTATATATCATACACACTTTTCTAACTTTTTCTCCCTTGGCAGGTTGAAACAGGCCTTTGTTTGACAGTGAAGCCACCATAACACTGACGACCACTTCATTGAGAGGTTGTAAGAGCTCAAATTGGAGGCATTTGTCTTCAAGAGACCTGACGCATATGCAAGAGTCTGTATTCGTTCCTCGTATCTTGTGGTCTTATACATTGTCATAGTTTCACTGTTGGGTTTGTGTTTTTCCATCATCATCTTGTCAGTCATGTCTCTCGGGTTAATATATACATTATTATTGATACTGAGACAAATACAGATGCAAATTACAAAAGTTACGAAGTAAAAAAAGATGGATAAAAAGGTGAAATTGAATAGATTTAATCTTCAGATTTTGGGAGGCAGTTAGATTCAGATATTGTGGGCTTTTTTGTTTTACAAAGATCGGTTTTGAGTTGATCTTTGAATGAAGGGGATGAGTCTGAGTGTCCGATGTTTGGAGGGAAGGAGTTCCAGAGGGTTGGGGCAATGACGGCCAAAGCTCACAAAAGGTGTTCCTCAAGGCATGCCGTTGGATCCCTATTTATATATACCCTTTTTTGGTGTTCCAGCCCAGAAAAACATGCCTGCAAGAGGCTTTTTTGAATTGTTTTTAAGTCAAAGAGGGAGGATGATTTTATTAACCCATGAGTTTATCAGAGACAACCAAGTTTAATTATTTGTATAACCAAATTTGGATTTCCATGGTTTTCACTGGACAATAGTGGCATGAAGAATTGTAATCTAGTAACTCTTGTAGTTTAGTCAAAGTAAAGTATATTTCCCCCTGAGCTGGAATAGAGTAGGAGTAAAAAATGCATGATATGGAAATACTTAAAGTACCACGAAATTGTAGTATTTGAGAGAATCTCAAATGAACAGATCGACAGACAAGCGAACAGACAGCTAGATAGACAGAAACTGATCGATCTTGTAATCTCTGATTTTGCAGCAGCTTGATCAGATTATGGTTGTTGTAACAGTCATGAGTCTGATTCACTTTAAAATTGGGAATGAAATGCACTCATATACAAAGTTTAATATTCCTGCTAATCTCCAAAAAGCATGGCTAACCACTAACTGTCTATGACTGCAGTTAAATGCAGAGCTTATTGTAGACACATACTTAAAGGGACATACTTAGAGGGCTACAGTGGAGATCGGTACTCTACTAGTTCTTTTACTTGATTATTTTTTTAGTTCATTTTATTAAAAAGAAGTAAAAACTAAATAATTTGAAGGTATTATAAGAAATATCTTCTTTTTTTGCTATATAGTTCTTACAGCGTAAAAAGTTTGTCAACTGAGGTCTTAATGGACAAGATGCTACTTACCAACACAGAAGTAAACAGTAGAGACTTGTTAACGCATGACTTTTCACATGATTTCTCATGACTGAGTCAAAAGCTATTCTGTCTCTAACAACACATCCAAGCTGTCCACACTTAAACTTAAACACTCTGACTGCAGAGAGCCCGTGTAGCCACCTTAACAAGCAGTGTGTCATTCTGTCACAGAAGCGCCTCAATTAAGTGCAACCAAGTCCGTATTTCCAACTTATTTTAAGACAAGTGGTGTCATAACTCACAAAAAAAGTCTCTCTTATGTGAAAATGAGATACCTCATCATGACATAAAGGTTTGTAAATTGCACCAATTTTTTAGAATAGTATTGTAAGAAGAAGGCTCCACAGACTCTGGAAATACAATAATATCACCAACATTTACGCTTACTGTCTTTAAAAAAGAGAGGAAACACCACAACTTCAGTCCAAGGGCTTTTCTTTTTGGTAGTCAAGGTGCAGTGAAAATGCAGAAAATCTTAGTTCTGTTCACTGGGGGCTCATGTGGGTGTGACCAACTTTTTTTTTTTAACACAAACAGGTGCATCTGTGGTGCAGTGGTTAAGTAAAAACTAGTAAGTTGGAGGAATAAATAATTAGAAGGTGTGTCTCAGTTTTTCTCACTCCATTTTATTTCCAATCTAATCAGCTCCTCTCATCCTCTTTAACATTGCTGTGGCTTTTATCAGTTTCATAGTGTCTTGAGGAGCTGACCGGCACTGCCAGCCAAACTTTATGGAGCAATATATTAACATAGTTGTCTGGGAGGTTCAGACTCTCCCAAATCCCCAAATTTATGGTACTGGATTTGAGCCTTAGAGGGCTGATGATGTTAAATTGCCTTGGGAAGAGGTACTAATATTGCAAACTGCCTCTTCTCCTGGTATTATAAGAACCTCTGCCCAGTGGAGGAAGCACTTCAATGACATAAGACAAAGGACCAAACAAAACCTGCCAAACACTTTTAACCACAATGTACTGTATTTACTTTGCAGTTATTAATTGAATGGCCTAAGCTGTCTTGCATAAATGCACAATGTCACAATCTGTGGCCTTGCATGGCTGGGTAGATTACTGAACCAGATGAGTAGGTGAAAAGGCTTTTGTATTGTTACCCCTTGATGTGATTAGTAGTTAACTCCTACTGAGACATGACATGTGCCAACTGCCTGATTCATATCCAGTTATAACAGACAAGAGTCAGTTGCAGTTTCTCAGAAATTTCAGCTCAGAAATTTTTATTCAAAAATCTTGTTTTAATATTTTATGTAATTGGGATGAAACACAAAGGGCATCCACCAAACCCATCTGTGGGTTTTGAATAGGTTTGTGCATGTGCCCTCCATTGGCTGCGTTGCACTTGGACCTGGTTTGAGCAAACACAAGCGTGACTTCAGTGAGCAAAATTGCATCACATGAACATATCTTTACCTACATTTGTCAACTTTGTGAACAAATGCAACCTAATGCCCATCAACTGATCAGCTGGTCAGACCAAGCAGAGCTGAACAACCCTGCCAAAAGGAAGTACAGAGACTTAATTTGCATTTGGAAATGGAATAATAATCTGTGGTTTTCCCTCTAAAAAAATGCTCTAAATGCTCTAAATGCTCTAAATGCTCTAAAATGAAAAACTGTCTAATCATGTGATTGACACTGTGAAATGGTCGCTCTTTGGTAAAGTTTCGGCACCAAAACTATTAACTATGAAGGTTGTTGTTTTTCCAGGTTTCCAGGTTTCACCTGTGGCTTAAAGTAGGTTTCAAATGATGGTTTGAGTTTTGGGTTATGTTAATCCTTAAAGAGAGAGCAAGTTCTACAGGTTGTGTAAACTCACTACTGTCTCAAGACCTAAAGATTATTTGTGTTTTCAAACTTGCCCCAAACCCAGCTAACACTGTGACATCACCTGAGGTACTTTTGCCAAACTGCTTTTTTTGTATCTGTCTTTTGCAAGTTCCATAAATGGAGCCTGAACGAAATGACTGGAATTCCCCTTCGTATGTAAAGCAAAAATTACTGACACTGCTGTGAGTCTGTCTGTTCTGTCTGTCTGTCATGTCACTGTTCCCTAAATGTCTGTTCTCAGCAACTGTATTTTGATTTTCCTTATCATATAGACTGTTGTGCTGATCTGTGCATTTGTATTCAGCTACTGTGTTTCAGATTCTGTTTCTGTGGACAAAAGTGTCAGTAAATGAGGCGAATATATTTACCTTAAAGGCATTTTGCCCTGTATACCATCTGCCGCTCAGCCACGCTGCTTTAGCAACTGATGAATTTGTCAGTATGTGTCTTACTATGTTTGTGTCCGTCTGTCAGTCTTCCTGTGTGTCTCTCTGCTCTCTGTCTGTTTGTTGGCCCAAACTCACCCTGATCATCCATCCTCCTATTCCCCCCCTCAACTATTCAGCCCCACCACCACCACCTCCTCCACTTAATGTTTTGGGTTTTCAGCTGCTGTGGACAGAGAGCCCATTTACAGTACTCACTGAGTGTGTGTGTGTGTGTGTGTGTGTGTGGTGTGTGCATGTGTGTGTGTGTGTGTGTGTGTGTGTGCTTAAAATGGTACTTCTGCGTCCATTTTGGGAGGCGAGGTGCATCAGAGCGTGAAGACTAGCTGTCGGTCCGAATTACATTCAGTTGTTGGGCACTCTGTGTGTGTGTATGTGTGTAGGAACGAAGCCCCATTTCTGTAAAACAAAATGCAGGAATCTCTGTCCTCCCTTACTCTGCCATGGCCGCCTCTTAATCACGTTTATAACATGCACACACGTTCCTTCTGTCTCTGTCTCATGGGTTCTGTGCATTGCACAAGACGCATGTTCAATCAACTGCCCTCTACTCTCATGCTTCACCCAGCTAAACACACACACTCACACACACATACACACTCACACACACACACACCAAACACGCACACACACGTGATACAGCTCGCTGCCATCCTTACACCTCAAATTTCTTCCTGTTTTTCAGTTCCGCTGCTCAGACATGACCTCCGGTAACCTTATGGGCAGCCTCCTGCTATGTGTGTGCGCTTATGCCTGTGTGTGTGTGTGTACAGATTGAGACAGAGATTGAAGGGCATTAGGGGGAAAAAAACACATATTTTGCCTAAATACAGAAGCATGTAGCCAGAACTTCCACATTTGAAATAACAAATATGAAATTTGTTTGTGTGTCTGTTTGTGTTGAAGCACTAGCTGATGAAGATGTTGATCAGTGAGCATTTGCTCCGTCACACACCACTTTTACAGTTCAGGCATGTTGTAAAGGTAACAATACCACAGTATAAAAATACTGTTTAAGTTATACATTAAAATTTAAAATGTATATATGGTGTATTTTTTATGGCCAATCACTTTAATATTGTAACTTGTAAATTTTCTGCTTAGGGTCATGAAAGTCTCACATCATTATTTATTTGTTGGATTTGCATAGTAACAAGTTACTAAAGTTATCAAATAAATGTTTTAGCGTAAAAAGTATCTTAACATTTTCCTCCAAACTGTAGTGGGGGAATACAGAGTAGCATCAAATGTGGATAACCAACTCAAGGTCATGTACCTCTTAATCACACTGGAGTACAATACTTAAGTACATGTACTTAGTTACTTTTCACAATTGGCCAAGATTCCGAACAACTATGAGTAATAATTACAGACACAACAGACAAAAATTGCATAGCAATACAGTATTTCTGTGGTTAACTGTAGTAATATTTACATTGTGCAAGCAGCTTAGTCTCTTGAGAAATTTGTACTTATCTGTACAAAAAAAGAAGTCTGTAATTTTTTGTGATGCTTAACAAAACTTCAAGACAAACTTCACTGTCAAACTTCTAGACTAAAATCAACCAGACCAAGTCTTTCTTATGTAGATTAACCATAACAAAAAACTCACAGAACCATAATGCAAATTATTTTTCTAATCATGATTTATCATAGAAAACAAATGGGGTTATTGTATTTAATTGCCATTAAATTGAGAACTTTTAGTGCAGAAAATATTGCAAAAAAACAAACAAACAAACCAAAAGGTCTGCAAAAAGAATTAAAAAAGTTTTTCTAAAAAAAAATAAAAGACATGATTGAAAACCTCAGAGGTAAAGAAAGAGACAGCCAGAGAGGAATGTTTCTCGGTAATCTGTGCATGTTCCAGGTCGTTTCTGTGGAAATGGGGAAGCTAGAGGTCTTAGCGTGATGACAGTACAGGGGAAGCTTGTTGAAGTGGTATTCAGAGGAAGGGTGGGTGAAACGAGACAACCGCAGGCTTTAGGCTGAGCTGCCAAAGGGCTGCGGTGGCAGCGTTCTCACACCAGTCACTTCCTCTGTCTTCTCATGCTATGAGCCTCACTGAACTGTCACTGCTGCTCATTGCGCCACCATGCACCATCTCTTTGAGAAAACTTCAGTTATATTAATTTCTGGAAAGCTTTCACAATTTCTGCACTACACAGGTAAAAATCCTGACTAAAAATTAATTTTGTTGCATTTTAGTTTGTGTAGAACAGGCAGAGAACAAACTGAATGAGAAGGAATACAAGAAAATTTTAGGGATGGGCATCAAAGCAAAAATACTAGTTGATAAATAGTGGAAACTATTTGATTATTATTTAAAAATCTCCATGCAAAGTTTTGGCTGACTTGTGATGCCAGCTTTACCTGACAGGGTTTGAATGGCCCCTCATTTTTGTTTGTCTGTTTTGAAAAAGTTCCACACAGAACTTTTGAATTGGTTACCAGCTTCACTGGACTCTGCATGTTTCTCTTTTTCATACAACTGCATTCAGCTGATTTCACAGCCCTGCATTGAATAATGTACTGCTGCCCTCTGCAGCCTTTCTTAATATTTTCTTCAAGACAAGACAAAAGTTGCTTGCTTGAAATATTAGATTTTTTAAAAATTAAATAACCATCAAAAAATTTCAGAAAATTGTGACTAATCCTTAGAAGAAAGACATAACATTGAACAGAGACACTTTATATGTCTGAACACAAACTGCAAAGTAAACCAAAATAACTACAACAAACAAAAGATGTGGTTTATGCAGCTACTGTACCTAAAATATATCCTATTATTGGAGAACTGGAGATATGGCAGAGTGGATCTGTTCTCCTAAACACCTGTTCTATGATGTCCTCTAGTGGTTGGTACTGGATACTGCAACAGGTTGGCAGATTGAATAGGAGACATAAGCTGTGAAATGGATCAGGCTTTCAGACTAAATACTGTAATTCCACATGAAACACTCTGCATTAAACAGTATATTCTGGTATTTAATATGAATTTCTTTAAAATTTTCCAAGCCAAGACACATAGTGAATCATGCAAGACAGCAAATTAAATTCAACCTATTATAAAATATGAATTAATGTATTATTTCTTTAATTCCAGAAATGGAAGATAAAGAAAATTTGAGGAATATTAAGAAACAAGAGAATATCTTGCAATTGGATCATACAGCCCCCAGGCCTGTCAGCGTGTTGACCATCCAACCGATGACTACTCAATAGTTGGAACCAGTAAAGAAAAACATTACTTTAAAAGTAACTTGATACATTACAAGATTACCTCCATTTAGGTAGCATGTTATGTTACTGTATTACCTACAGAGAAAAGTGAGTCATTAGAATACTCTGAAAACCACTTTGTGATTACCTGTGCATGCTGGTTATATTGAACTATGTAAAGAACATGAAATAATTAGTAACAAAGGGTATGTGATTGGTGTGGAGCTGTGTGCCCTTAGCTTGCATGTGCTGGCTTAACCATAGAACTGGATAGCTTCCACTTCCACTTTCACAAAGTGTGAAACAGTGAGAGCGAAAACGTGCCAGGGATTTTCTTTTTGTTTTGTTTTTCATGGCAAAAGAGATACAAGGAAGTACAGTACAATTTGAACTGATGCATGCTTATTTGAAAACAAAACCATATTGCTGCTAATTTAAGATGCAAAAAGGAATCTAAAACCACCTTGTGACACATTACCTTCTTACTGTTACTTCATTATTACTCTGTACTTAGTACTCATGTGTTGAAGAACACCAATTCTCAATTGTCCTGCATTTTGATTTCAATTATGCACCTGTTAGGTTCCATAACTGTATTTTGCCCATGTGTGATGCTATTGCATTGAGAAGATCTGTCCACTGACATATGGCAAGCCATTTATGCACAAATAACTGCATGAATTTCAGTCTAGCCTTCAAAAGTCAAACTCTACCAACAACTCTTTATTGTATTTTACTGACTATATCAGGATGGAAGTGGACATAGTGAATTTTTGAGTTATGGTTATGGTATTGTCTGATCTACAAAAGCAATCTGTAATACTATATCAAGCTTAACGGTCGAAACTGAAAGCCAATAGTTTACATGAAACAGCAGTGTTGTTTCTTATGTGAAGGAAGATAGTCAATGTGGTTTGATGATGTCACATCCTGTGACTATAGATTGTGGTATGCTACAAGGGTGTTTACTGGGACCTTTTTCTTTAGAAGTCTGCCACTTCACAACAACTCTTTTTCTGTGTGGATGATTCTTCAGCACTGGCTCACATAAAGATAAAAGTATATTGAAAGTCTAGCGATTGTTGAACTTGTTAGGCTGTCACTTCATTTAGGAGAAACAGAATCTGCTCTGTTGGGTTGAAGATAAAATCAAAGGTCAGTGACACCACGGTTGCAGCTAAGGAATCAGTTAATTGCCTTGGCTGTGTGCTGGATAGCTTTAAGTCAGAGGTGGGCCAGGCTGAAAGGTGCTCACAAAGGAAGAAAAGAACACTCCTTTTAGACAGAATATCAACATATCTGGATGGAAAGCTACAGTAACCTTTCAGAAGCAGTATTTATTTAATTGTGCCTGCTGTTCAAGGTACAGTAAGTTTAACTTCATACAGACTTAAAAAACACGTTACTTTGAATATCCCCATGAGAAATCACCTTGACACTTGAGCCTTGGTTGGATGAATAAACAGGAAGAGTCTCTCAGATAGCATGTGCATAGTTTACAAGATAGTTCAAGCTGCTGACTCCATAAAACCTAAAAAAATATGTTGCCTGCTGGTCCACCAGATGCAGTCCTCCTGCTTTGTCCCTCCCAGATTTAAGAGTAAACTGAGAGTAACCTTTTTTCTGTATAAAGCGGTGAAAGTGTGGAATAGATTGCCAGGAAATCTCTTAATCATAAGATGCTTGAGAGGACAGAGTCTTAGTGAGTCTTATTCTCTTTTTGGACAGAGCACTGAAACTCCTGAACCTAGAAATTCATGCCAAAGTTAAAGAAATGCTAATGAATAAATACAGCAGAAACAAAAACAACATTTACAGCAGCAGTCGCAGCAGCCTGTGGCTTCTTAAACAAAGCTGACAGAGCCAATAAAATTGCTGTTCATCAACAAAGAATTTTTAATGAGGATGTAAATAATTACTTGCTTTTGCTGTTGCATTTGTGCTTTGCAGTATTTTTGCAAATGAAACTATGATAATTTTTTTTTTGGCATGGCGCTATCCTCTTTGATCACTGTAATACTGTTGAAATAAAAGCTGAACAACAATTTTGTTTAAAAAATACAATTTTTGATTAAAAAAATGAAAAAATAGTAAAGTGAAAAAAATAGCTGCCTTTTTTTGGCTGTGTGCACTAGTTCTGTGTGCATTTGCATAGGCCTCACTGAAACTACAGTAGCTAACAATGAGGAAAGTCAGGACTTAAAGTGACTTAGATCACCTATTCTAATGAAAAGCAGCGAACAACAGCAGGGCTTTGAGGGAAGTCAAGGATCATACTTGGGTCCATTATTGAACAATAATGCTAAAAACAAATGATATCATTGCTTATCAGGAGGGAAGCAGAGTGGCCACAAAATAACTGGTAAGAACATCTCAACCCCTAAAAAGACACATTTAAGTTTATCCCAAAGAAATTCAACTATATTAATAAAATGTTATGTGTTTTAAGCTTAACATTTCATTCAGGAGCCTACTCCTGAATGAAATGTTCAATATATTCTGATAAAAAAAGACTTAAATAGCATCATAGCAGATAGTACTCTCTCTTATTACTGGTGGATTTTTTTATTTGTTTGTTTTTTGTGGACTGTCATAACAACAACTTCACTTTTCCAGCAGTTGGGAATTAACATAGGAGTTTTAGGAGCTGCAGCGCTTATGCACTGACAAACAGTACATTTACTGCTAACTTGACAGGTGCCAGGAAGTAAATAGAGTAAAGTTGTTTCTGGGTTCATGAGGTGGAAAAACTCTGTATGATGAGAGTTTGATAGCCAGACTATATATCTGCTAGACTTAACCATAAAAACAGGATGAGGTTAAATAAATATGATAAATAATTAACAGGGTTTAAATTAACAGGGACAAAATTAGTGAGATGTTTTAGAAATACTGAGACTTAAAAAAACAAAATTGAAAAAAACAAACAAAAAAAAAAACACCAAAAAAAAACAGAAAGAGAAAGAGGAAGTTTCACAGGAAGAAAAAGGAGAATGAAGTGTGAGCGAAAAAACAGGCTTTCAGGCTTCAGGCTGATGCATGATTCTGAGCTGGTGGCTTTGTGTCTGCCATGGAGAGAAAACAAGACCAAAAACTTTGCTATCTGGTCATAGGTGAGACCCGTTTATTTAACATTTAACTTTTTTTTTGCATTGCGTAGCAATTTAAGTGCATAATATATAAAGGAAGTTGTCAAGACACATTTGTGAGCTCACAGAGCTCGCAGATTGTTCTCTTAACCGAATTAACAAAGTATATCCAACACTGAAAGAGGAAACTTTTATATCTGCACTTTTCAGCTTACTGGTTGTAATGAGTCATGCAGTTTATTTTCTCTCCTGTAGTCTCTTTCCTCTTGACCTCAACCTCTCCTGCTGCAGGTCAGTCCATTCTTCTGTGTGATACAAACAATTTTATTCTTCAGTTACAACTTTCTGTGTAAAATATTAAAAGAATGTTTAATATATCGTGTGCCTGTTAGGTATTCAGATCGGATTAGTTGGGTCCACTCAGTGCTCTGGAACAGTTGAGATCTACTACAACGATACCTGGGGAACCGTCTGTGATGATGACTGGGACTTAAATGATGCTAAGGTGGTGTGCAGAGAGTTGGGCTGTGGTACAGCACTGAGTGCACCTCAGTCTGCTACATTTGGTCAAGGAACTGGAGAAATCTGGCTTGATGATGTAGCCTGTTCAGGAAGTGAAAAGTCTATAACTGAGTGTGGACACTCAGGATTTGGGAAACATGACTGTCGCCACAGTGAGGATGCAGGTGTGGTCTGTTCAGGTGAGAAGAATTTTGAACAAACTATTTTAAATAAATATATTACTTTCTGTATGTTTCAGCGACTCGTTGCCTATTTCATTGTGGCTTTCAGTGTGTGTTATCAGATCACATTCAGAAACTGCAAAAAAGCTGGTAGCCACAGTCTTACATTATTTAAGAATTAAAGAGCAGGATAACAAATGTGAAATGTTACTGTATTCACTGCACATTAAATTGTAAGTGAAGTAGTTCACCTAATGTTTGATCTGATGTTTTATTTTTTCAACAGTTGTTCAGTAACGAAAAACTAAGTAAATTGAATTACAAGTTGTGCCAGTTTGGTCCTACAGAAGTTGTTTTTATTATGAAAAATGAGAAAACAAAACACATTCCTCTGAGGTTTTATTTTTCTTCATGCTTTGTGTCTAGGTGTCAGATTAGCTGGGTCCACTCGGTGCTCTGGAAGACTCGAGATCTACTACAACAATGCTTGGGGAACCGTCTGTGATGACAGCTGGGACTTAAATGATGCTAAGGTGGTGTGCAGAGAGTTGGGCTGTGGTACAGCACTGAGTGCCCCTAAGTCGGCCACATTTGGTCAAGGAACTGGACAAATCTGGCTTGATGATGTAGTCTGTTCAGGAAGTGAAAAGTCTGTAACTGAGTGTGGACACAAAGGATTTGGGAAACATGACTGTAACCACGGTGAGGATGCAGGTGTGGTCTGTTCAGGTGAGAAGAATTTTGTATTTCTTATGTGATAATAATAAATAGAATAATAAAAAAATGACAGCCTGTCTGACAGTCTAGGGGCTAAAATTCTGAGTTTCTATACTTGGAGGAAGCACAGTTTACGCACTTACACAGTCCTTAATTTCTGCCTTAGAAACTACACTGATAGGATATTTATAGTCTGAACGATGTTAACTTAACTTGAACAATATAGGAAGTGTGTGTCTCTATTCAGGTTTTGTTTCAATAATCTCATTCAATTAGAAACATTTTTAAAGAAATACTGAAAGGTGTGAATTTTAATTTAGAAAATGGAGGGAAAAGTCAGTGCTATTACTTCTAAGCAGCTACTTTTTTACAGACATCTTTTTTTCATCACTGTAAAAAATTAAATACCACTGTAACTAAGAAGCTTGAAAATATTATGAGGCACAAAGACAAGGGAGTGTTGTTAGTATACAGATTTTTATTTTTTAAAATTCAAAGTGATCTTTCAATGAAGACAATGAAGACAACTGAATGGTGCATCCCAGATTCTGTCCATGATCTTTGCCTCAGGTGGTTGTCTAATCACTTTGTGCTCACTGAGCTCTGACACACAAAGAGTCAATTAAAATCAAAGATGCATTACGGAATACACCCTGTGCTCCTGTTTTCAGTGAGTTTCCCAAAACCCAGCATCTCCATGAATCCTGCAGGACGGGTACTCTGGGGTCAGGACATCAGCATCACATGTTCACTCTCAGAAGAGGTGTCAGGTGGAACTTTTATTCTGGAAAAAACCTCTGGCTCATTTAGCAAGACTCAAACATCAAGTACCAAATCCTCTACCTTCATCATCCCTAAAGTTGACTTTGATAATGAGGGATTGTATCGATGTCAGTTTGACAAAAGCATTTTAAGCCACAAATTCAACTCCCCAAAAAGTGACTCTGGCAGACTCACTGTTACAGGTACGGAAGAAGTATTTTCCTATAATTGATCTGTCATTCACTTGATAATAAAAAATGGGAAGGAAACAAACAAGTTGTCTAAAAAAGTACAACTCAGCTCAAAGGCACCACATTTAAAGCTCTAATACCATGCTGTTTTTTTCCAGTGAGCTTTCCGAAGCCCAGCATCTCCATGATTCCAGCTGGTGAGGTTTCCTGGAATCAGAACGTCAGCATCAAATGTTCGATCTCAACTCATATTTTGGGTGGAATGTTTATCCTGCAGCAGATGTCAGGCTCATTCAGAAAGACTCAAACATCAAGTACCAACACTGCTACCTTCAGTATCTCTCAAGTGGACTTTGATAATGAGGGATTGTACCGCTGTCAGTATGAGAAAACCATTTCAAGTCGATCTTTCAGCTCCCCTATTAGTGACTCTGTCAGACTCTCTGTTTCTGGTAAGAAAAGATAGAGGGCGTATTGGTACAATAAACAGAGTTCAAATACAATACTTGTTGAAAATATCAATAATTTTAAGAGAAACTTTGCTGATTGATTTTTGATGAAAAAAAGGGTTAGGCCATTTACAGTAACTGACCCATTGAACTATTTAAAACATAAATCAATTTACCATTTACTCTAAAACTGATCATGACTGAAGTATGAATGAAAGAGGTTCATTTTTTCTCAGTCTTGTTGTTCATTTTGTACCCAGTGAGACTGCAGCAGCCCAGCATTGACCTGACATCTCCTAACACAGAGCTGGTGTGGGGTCCCAAAGGTGCAGAGGTCACCAAGGGCTACAGCTTTGTCCTAACCTGCTCCATCAACTCCAGCTATTCTGAAGGCCTTTTCCTTCTCATCTTCTCTGCCTCCAA
>JAPZDV010000009.1:19926881-19950997 GCA_029814665.1 Acanthurus lineatus | reverse complement strand
CACACCCACGCACGCACATACACACACACGCACGCACACACACACACACACACACACACACATACACATACACACACAATATAGCTGGTAATTGCCCTTTCAGTGAAGCATAATAACAGGTAAAAGTATTTGTAGAAGGAACTATGGTGTACTGGCTTCCTAAAACACACCTACATTCCCCACTGAGTACACATACACACACACAGAGTAGGGCAGTTTGCTTCTGTGTTTTCTCAGGAAATAGACGACGGTTCAGAGCTCATCTCTGACATGTTTGTGCTACTTTTATTGACTAAGTGTGTGTGTAGTGGGGAGATGGTGGGATTATTCTGTGTGAATGGATGGTTGTTTGGAAAAAAAATAAGAAAACATAGAGCGTAATAAACCTACTTTGCCCCATTCATGTTTGTCTTAAGATTTATACAGAACCATACGACTGAGATAAAGAGGAATAAAACTGAAAAGGTGAAAATAAATAAAAACCTAAAAAAAGCAGTAGGAAGTGGTAAAAAAGTGGTTAAAAGCAGCTGACGTCAAGTCTGTGTCATCTTTCTATGTGTTTTTGTGTGTCTCAGAGACAGAAAATAGGAGGCGACACAAAAAACTCATTTGTCAGGTTGTTTAATAAAATCTAAGTAAAAAATTTTAGTTTATAACCTTTCATTTTGATCTGATTCACTAGCATTGAGTTTTACACCTGAAATATACAATTTTATTAAGAAGAATACTGTTTTTTTTTTAATTGAACTACAAACTGCATATTCTACACCTGCAGTTGCTAAAAACACCAGATAGGCTTATTTAAGATTAATATCTTACCTTACAGGCAGCCACTAGCTTCCCTTCATACAAACACAGTACAAGTTACTCATCACAGGGAAGAAAATCATCTCCTTTTTTGTGATTGTTTTAGCCAAAGCCGTTTCATTACTCAGCCGTATGATTACATTCATATGATTAGATTTCACTCTTTGCTGCGAAGGTGATATCTGATATTTCACCGACAACTGTAATATTGAAACAGTATTGTGTTACATTTGCTCAAGTTTCACACATTTATTTTCTGTGTGTTTGTTCACACACATCCTTCTTAATGATTATATTATATAGAAATGTGATTCCCCACTTCTAAAAAATGCACCAACATAAAATCCTTACTGCCACAGCCCTTTTAGCAGATATAATTTTTCTCTGTGCACACTGCTATAAGTTAAATGGAAGACAGAAAGGATACTTAAAAACAGCTAACTTAGCTTAACTGCTCAGAGAATGCAACCGAATACAGGTTGAAAACTGAAGACTAATTGAAGACTAATTAGCAATCCTACTCAAGAAAATGTCCCAATACCAGAGCTCCCAACAGCTAAAGAACAGGATAAACAGGACTGCCATGCTGACGTTTAGCAGGTGATAATTTCCCCATGTTCACCATCTTAATCTAACATACAGCAATTTGCACGTAAATCTGAGGCTGATAGGAATGTTCGTTCTGCAGATATTTGGCCATAAACCAACAAATATTATACCTGATAAAATTTGAGCTGATGTTGATGCTGCGTGAAGAGAGAGAATCACTAAAGGTCATTTAATCCTGAGCAGCCCTCTGTGCCCAATGTCATGGCAGTCCATCCTTCAAACCTGATCACACATATCACATACATTATCCTACATACTTATCATAAAACACACATATTGTACTTTTTTTTAACTCAACCTTTTTGTTAGTTTTGATCATGATAGTTTTGATCATGATTGGTCATGATATTTTGGAAACACTAATGTACCTTAGAGGAGAATTCCTTTTGACTATTGTGATCCTATGATTTCTCATCTAGAATTTGTATTAGGTCTAAATATGAATTTGTTCAATATTTAGGTTTTTACTAAATAAAACTCTTGACTGTTAATAATAAAAAGCTAGTGTGCTTAAATTCTTAACTGCAGTTGTGCTGAATATAGATCCACACTGCACTTTTTACACACTAACAGTATACACTATTTAATAAATTGGCTCAAAATTTAGACATTTATAATCTCCAGCAGATGAAACTCACTGACTCTGAGCCTCTGAATTTTATTTCTCTATTTGTATCTGTTTAACCAACGTCTAGAATGGGTGGGGTCTAAACTATAAGAAGGAGGTCCTTAAACACAGAAGTGGCCAGGACTAAGCAGAAGTTAGCCAAAAATTTACTTAAAATACTTAAAATACTTAAAGGGGTCAGAAATGGCTAAATTTGTTATTTAAAAAAAAAATAAATAAACAGCTTCGCAACTGGCTTTTAGATCTATGTAATTTATCATTATTTTCTATTTATTGAACAAATAACATGAATAAATAAACCTCAGTGAATCAGTGAACACAAGACTTGTAGTGTTATGGAGTGTGAAATTAAATGTATTAATTAGGATTCTGAAAGGCAATGTTATGCCAATGTGTAATGCCACTGAGGCTAGCATTATTAGTTATGCTATTATTATTGTTGGAGATATTTACGTTTTGAATAAACCAAGTAGCAAATGACACATCAGAAATACTATGAACTATAAGATACTGTCTGTAGTGCCAAAGTGTCTAACATAAATACTGCAACAATCATAAATTTTGAGAATTATTTGCATTATTTTTGCCCACTGGATCACCCGATGGTTGAGATAAAGATAGTATTTCAGTAGACATGAATATGTATCGCAATCTTCTCTACATGAGGGAGGGGTGTGTGTGTGTGTGTGTGTGTGTGTGTGTAAAACTGACCACCTTAGTCAGGTCACTGGTTTACTTAAGAGCCACTGTCTCTGCAGGCAAACTTGATCAGCTTCCCTGGGGAGCTACATGCGTCTGTCCAGTGAGCCAGCCCACGCTTTAATGTTGTTATTCAGTTTAAAAGGGTATATATTTACAATTTATAGGTGTTGGGCAACAAATTCTGTTTATCAGTCTCTTTTTCATCTCCAACAGTGTGGCATCCAACATTTTTACGCGTCGTCCCCAAGTTAGATCTGGAGGTCCTTATTTTTTCCTCCTCCTGTTTCCTTCAGGGAACTTACTCACTCACGACTTAAATTAATTAAAACCAACACAATATTGCCCTCCTGTGAAATGTCAGCAAGGCTTATACCGCATCAGATATATCTAGACATTGAATGTTAATTAAGAATTAGTGTTAACGTTTTAAATTAAACCTCTTCTCTTAAAACCATTGGGTACAACCCTAATAATTAGTGTGAATTAGTGGGTGTATTTACTGTCACACTGGTACTTTTTCATCATTCTTGGTATTGCACACTATTATTTTCCATTCCTTTTTATTCTACCCAGTACTATCCAGTCACGTTTTTGTGAGTGTGTGTGTGTATGAGTGAGAGAGAGGCTTAACTGTCTTAGAAGAGATTAAAAAAAAGGAAAGACAAGAAAGAACAAAAGCATAGAAAGTTGCAGCAAAGGCATGTAGGATGGGGGAAGAAGAGGATGTTGCCTTCTCTTTCAATTTGAAGGAGCATCCAAAGAGGCCAGTGGAACAGAAGATCATATTCATCTTGTGTGTTGTCTCTATATCATTTAACTTTCTTAACTTTATTCATCTTTAAATAATCAGTAGTTTAATTAACCTCTCCTAACATAATTTCAAATAAGAGCTCAGCAGCTGTGTTGAGGCACAGCAGTGATGTCAGGCTTTGGATGTTTCCTACAAGCTATGGATCTGTAATAAGAAACATACTCTGTATATAAAGAGTTTGGAAGGTTTTTCTTTTTTTGCGCTTCCTAAATTACAAACAAAGACCACCACCTATAACTGTATTTCAAGAATTCACTAACTGTAACTTTCTTTTCAGCTTGAAGGCTACTACACTATTAGAGTGGGCAACATTTACGTGTTCTTTGGGATAGTTTTCACACTAACAATAACAACATTTTATTTAGATATTGTTACACAAGCTCTCATCCTTAAAGCATTTGCTCTTGCATTATTTAAATTAAAACATTCTCTTCAAAATTCAACAATAAAGCTAAATGAATAAATTAAAACCAGTAGCCTCTAGTATGTGAGCTTAGCAGCTTAATTCTGCCAATTAAGTTTAAAACTATTTTTTTATTTCCACGTCCTCTTCATGGATCATCATTTGGTGATTTTTTTGCCTGGAATATGCAACTTTAGCTTCAGTCTTTGAGATGTGCGAGTATTTATCAGGAATGTAGCTGTGAACTATGAACCTTTTTATGAGGCTGTATTAACTCAGCTGGATACTTTAAAAAAAGTCAACTGGAGGCAGTGTTTTCTATCAACTTATGGAGCTAATGATGGATATATTAATTGGGTAGATGGCAACAAATAATGAAATATTCCAGTAATTCATGAAATATTATTACCCATCATTACTTCTTTCCTTTGGAAGACCTCAGCATACCCAGTTTATTCATGTGGTTGCACCCAGACCACCAACCCTCTAGACAGGACTCAGATCTTTCCTGTCTCCCTGCTCAAGGACACCAAACCTGTCTCCCTAACACCTTTACACTTGAACCAGATGGAGCAAAGGCTTTATTCTGAAAGCAGCAAAAGTCAGATAGTGTTACAGAGTTGGGGGGTTCCTATGGATTTCCTCACTGTACTAAGGACAATACACTTGTCAACCTGGTGAACATCACAGCATTAAAGGTAATCTTCCGAGGTCACATGTGGCTTCAGATCTAATTCTGAGCCACAGACATATGCAGTTGTTTGAGGTCTGCAGAGGACAATCAGAGCAGAAATACAATCCTGGAGCAAAACACTGATGGTCTTATATCAAAGATGAAATCACAGAGGAGAGGAGTTCGCTCTGGGGGTGGATGGATACCTGAGGGAGAGTGGATGAATGCATGAAAACATGTAGGACCTGTGTGTTTGTGCGTCAAAGCTTTGAAGGGTTGAGACACTACGTCATCACACGTCCTTACTGACAGTGACTCAACTATGGACTACCTGTCTGTCTATTTGTCTGTCTATCTCTCTGTCGGTCTGTCGGTCAGTCTCGGCATTACCTGTAAAGAACAACTTCACCCAGTGGCAGTGACTAATCGTAATCGCAATAGAGCTTCATGCACCCTGTTTAGCCATCTTTTAACAGTCTACACAGTTGGAAGTGAGACAGAAAATACATTTAACTTTTACATCATATGACAGCTTAATATCCTTAAACTGAACACGCATATGAAGGCACTTATGTTCAGTAGCTGATTTTTGCCATATATCAAGTGAATTCAATTAAAATGAAACTAATTTTCTTTTAAAAGATACACAGTCCATCTGATCAATTCCACGATACCTTGTCAGTTTCAAAAGTTTATTGCATACTTTTATATGTTATTGCTGCTGTGGTTTCACACAGCAAACTCATAATTTAAGCAAAGGCAGATGCAGGAATGTCAGAAGGACTCTAGCTGTTTTCTTGCCTGATGATCACATTTATCTCCCCAAAAGGCACTTATTATAACACATTTTACACAGTTTTATTATGTCTGCTGTAAACATAAAAATAAAATCAACATTTCAAATGGAAGAAATTTGTACATGTTAAGTAATAAGCCTATTTCATTGATTTTTCAGGCTGACAGCCCTCTTCTACGGTTTGTACCTTTGACTTATAAAGCCAGAGTGCACCATGGCTGGGATCCAGCTTGTGTTTAGGTTTTCTGCAGGGAGCAGATGAAAATCAACTGCAAACATTTTTTTTTTCCCACTGTTGCAGCTTTTGAGTGTCATGGCCCAAAATGTCATCTGTTAACTCCATCAAAAACACAAGAATGCTGCGTGACTGGCGCGTTAGTAATGTCTCATCATTATCATCATCATCGTCGTCGTCGTCGTCGTCGCAATCTGACGCATTTGGCCTGTTCACCCACTCTTTTGCCATACACAACACACACACACACACACACATACACACGCGCGCGCACTGTTGTAAAACCCCTCCCTCCACTGCTGCTAAACTATATAAATCTCCACTTACGGTGCTGGAAACCAAGGTGCAGCGACCCGAAGACTTAAAACTGATCGAAGAGGAGAGAAGAAAACAATCCTCGACAGCGCAAACAGACCTCAGCACCTCTGAGAAACCACCTGCGGCTCCAATCTCCTCCTTCAACTTCACAAACCTTCTCAAAGTAAGTCTTCAAAACTTCTTACTTCTCACGCATTTACCCATTTGTAAAGTTTCACTTAAATTAGAGGCGCATTTATCTGGTTAAAATGTTTGACTCAAGCAGGGACTAATGTTTGCAGTCCTTAAAAAAACTAAATTGCATTCAAATGAAATAGCTTAAACTAAATTTTTATCCTGACAAAAACATGCGGATCAAAAAGAGGAAAGTTTTCAGCTTTGGTTGGCAGCATTTTTTAAATAAAAGCCTTGTTGCTATGTTGAAATGTTTTTTTGCCAGTGCCTTCTCTTTTTAACTTTTGAACATTTTCCGGAAAAAGTAAGGTACCCCTTCCTCTATGTTAAACTTGTATATACATGAAAATTTTAAGATACTGAGTTCTGAAACTTTCTTTATAAAGTGTTAGGATGCGCACTTTAAAATTTAAAGTTATGGAGTACTAATAAATAAATAAATAAACGTTTTGATAAACAAGAATAATTCATCCGTATAGCTAGATGTAAAGAGGTATTAACTTTATTTTTTTTTAAAAAAAGCAAACCAAGGCGCGACAGTTTATGCACCTGTTTTTGTAAGTAAAAACCTTTATCCCGGCTTTAACTTCGGTGTCAGATTGACTGTTTTACAGCTTTGAGGTCATGTTTGTGCATTAAATTTCAGAAGTTTTTGTGAATTTCCCAATGAGAGACAAAATCTTATGCTCGGATCACTCGCATGAGGCGAAACTGCGCTGCGTTCAGCACCGCGGACAGCGACAGACCCGTTCCAAAGCACATCTGCCCATTCAACATTGGAGCTCGTGTCGTCGCTTCTTTTTGTTGAGCACTGATTTATCATTACAGATAAAGGCTTCAACTTGCCTTCTGTAGAGAGTTACAATGGAACAGTAAACAATAAGTATAATTTCACACTTCAAACACCACAGGTAAGAAAGAGATATTCATATCACAAAAAGTAATTTTGTGACATGAATATCTCAGTATATAAATAAAAAGATGGGCCCCTGTTGTTACTTCAGATCGGATTGGAGAACTAAAAGACTAAAAAAAAACTCTATACATAAGATAAATAAATTAAGTCTGCCCGAGTAAAAGCAAAAAGCATTTGATAATATTGTTCAGGCTGCTTGCACAGTGACGGAGTGGCAGTCGGAATAACCGAGAGTAATCCCAATCCGTGCCGTTTGGGGTACCTGGGATTAACAATAGTGAGTTTTCCAAACTAGTATAGTTATTATAGTAACATAAGTAGTATAAGTAGAACAAATTTTTTGTCCTATCTGTCCGGACTGCTGCATTGGCCTATTGACAGCAGGCAGTAGAATTGCTAAGAAGGGAAATTAAAAGTGCAAAAACCGTGTTAAAAAAACAGCAACAACATTAAAATATAATATAAAGCAGAAATCAAAGTGCGTTTAACAATTGAAATTGGATTAAAGGGCTAAATATATTATGCAGGTGAGCAGTGCAAGTGCAAATGTTTAGCACTTATAATGATAATTGGCGAAAATGTTCTTTATTTGTAGCGTTTTATTAGCTGTCTATTTTAGACATCTGCTATATAAAATGAAATTTGAATAAGTTCAAATGTTCATGCAAAAAAATAGTTAGCAAACAAAAAATTACAGCAAATGATTAAATAATGGGAGGGACTGAGAGCAAACAAACAAAGAAACTATTTTATTGTTGTGGAAGCTTTCAGAAATGAGTTAGTTATTTTGGGGTTTTTTTTGTTTTTTTTGTACCAGATTTGTCTTTTAACCACAGAGCAGTCATGAGATTACACTGTCTTTGTTTTATTTTCTGATTGTCATTTTTGTCAGTGTAAAGATTCCTCAGAATTTGGGTTTTAAAGCTCTTCTTCTATTAGGAAGGTTTATGTTGGCATTGTTTACCTGAAAGAGAGACTTATTCTGTTACACAGGCCAACAAAACCAAGATTTTAACAGGCAGTTAGTATTTCATTCCTGACAACATTATTATTTATCATAGCAGTTATTGTAGTCTAAATAATAACAAGAATATGAGTCTTAAAAGTCACACTAAAGAAAATAACCCTGCCTCTTAATGCACTATAATAGAATTCAAATTGCTGCATACCAGGTATCATTAACACATCTGTTCAAAATGATATGATCAATTACGTTTTGTTTTTTAAAGCACATAAAAACCCAGCTGATGGTGTAGGTAAAAGTAACTTCCTCCAGTCAATCAATTTTCTTCATCAGGAATTTTACAACACTCAGTCAAGGGAGCCTGACAAGCAGTCAATCTACAGCCTGAAGAGGGTTGTTTGTCTTTATGTGATACATATTGATTTGTTTAGCTTCTTTACATGTCCCTTTTTACTCATTGGCAAACTGAACCTGAGCAGACATTTTCTACATATGACTGTTCTTGCACTCTGTGCCTCTTAAGGGAAGCTTGACACGCACCAAACATTTTTCTCATTTAAAAGTTGTAAATGGACTTTTTCAGCTCTAGTGCCATCAGAACTTTCAAATCCTTTAGGGATTTTAAGCCATTATGAACAAATTCAATTCAACATTTGTGATGGGGGTAAAAGTTTCTTTCAATTATTGATTTTTTAAAGAAATATCTTCATCATTTCAATTTTTTTTTGTAACCACTTCAACCAATATTACAATGGTTAATAAAACTTTTCACTGCACATAACAGTCACCACAATTTACCAATCATAAAATACATCACAAAATCGAATAACTAAGATTGGTCTTCCTGAGTGTTGGAGTTCATAAATAACTTTGGACCCTCAGCTTCCATAACTCTTGGTGCCTTGTTTCAGTGGCCATGATGCTGAAGCCATGGACGGTGCTGGTGGCCGTAGTGCTGTGTGTGCTGGTGTGTTTGGGAACACTGGCTGATGCCTACCCCCCCAAACCTGAGAACCCCGGTGAAGATGCCCCACCTGAAGAGCTTGCCAAGTACTACACCGCCCTGAGACACTACATCAATCTGATCACCAGGCAGAGGTATGTTTGCACACATATGTACGATACATATACAGAACATTACACAGGTATTACTGGTCAATTAGTTAATTAGTCTTGATAGTTTTCACTGCCCAGTGACTTCATTAGGACAAAAGGAAACTGCATTGAAAATAGTACAGCTCTTAAGGCAGGTTTAGTTTAGGGATTATACAAAATTTATTGTTGCATGAAAGAGGGTTAAATCCTATATTTGATATTATTTTAGAAATAATTATTCTATTATGTTATTTTAATTGAAGGAAGGCCCTCCACAGACTTAACCAATGCTTTTTTAACCCTCCATATGTTTTAAAACACATCAAAACACTAAACAAGGTAAAATTTCATATTGTTGATAATATGGAAACACCCCATTTTTGATCTCAATACTCAATTGATGCACCTATGCACTTACTCCAAATGTGTTTAAGTTTCCAAATTGATGGCAAACACATCAGTACATTTTATAGCACAAGAAAATAACATTACTTACAACAATCTGTTTTGCCACTATCACATCTGACAAGGGAAGGCAAAAAAAAACAAACATAAAAACTGGGGTTAGGAAAATAAAAGTTCCTCTGCCTTATCTAAAAGACAAGATAGCTCTCCCTTTTAGCCAGAGCCAGAAGAAGATGACAATGCCTTTCCCCCTTTTTGTTCACCCTCCCTTGCAAATCATTTTGATACAGTCCCTAAAGACAACTCTTATGGCCGTAGAGGGTCCTCGTGATCATCCCTGCATCATCCATCTGTGTAATGGACCATATGTGGATCTGAAAACCTTCCTCAAACAAATTTTTTGGTGTTAAACTCTAAAAAGTGTAGTAGCAGCCAAACAGAGTTTGTCTTTTTTACTTCCTCATTCACTCCCCTAGACCACATTTTGTTTTGCTTTCTCAAGTCATTACAGTGCCTGAGTTCTATCTATGAGATTCCCACTCATACTTTAGCCTGCTGCTCTGTCAATGTGCGATGCGCTCCCCCCTCCTGCACCTTGCAAACACTTCGCCCGCACACGGGGGCTCGCTAGATTAGATTACTGGCTACTTCCAAAACCTCCAGGCCTCCAAATCAATGAGATCAGAGCAATAATCAGCAGAGATGGACTCAAGAAAGAATCCCAAATCCAGTTAGTGCAGCCTGATCCGAAGCCTGCTGCTCTCAGGTATAAAAGTCAGTACTGAACTGTCAGAGGCCATATTTTTTTATTTGAAGCAGTCAAGCTCATCTGGTCTTATTCATGAAAGTCAAATAGGTCATTGATATTTAGATACTTGGTTTGAAGAGGAATCCTAATGCCAAATATAAAGTCAGTTTGTCTCAAGTTAGAAGTTTATACATCTCACAGGCAGATGCAGATGAAGATATATGTGATAAGAGAACTTTATTGTTATATGAAGATTTGGCTGTATTCAATAAAATGCTGCTGCATGGCTGTGTCCTGTATGTAGTGCCTTCTAGATAAATGAATGGGTCTGAGCTATCAGGTGCTTTTGGGGCACAACTATATACAACAGCTCATAGCTTTGTATGACTGGACAGAAATGTTGGGGTCATCAAGACATTAAAAAAGAGGTGTAGCTATTATTGAGTTGGTGAAGCAGCAACAGAGGTTGGAGGGATGGAGGACATCTTCAGTGCTTTCACTTATTCAGCACTTTAGCTGCTTCCTCTTCAACAGCTCACATGGATTTTGTGTTTTTTCCTACAATTTTTATGAAAATTTCATCTCTTGTATTTGCTTCTGTAATTTTTAGTGTTAGCAGGCACTCAAGAAAATTTAGCCTTTACAAGCTTCCTCATTATTTCCCAGGAAGTCTCTGCAAATAACTGTGTGTGGTACTAATTCTCAGGGAAATGATGAGAAATTCCAGACAGTTAGTTTTATTAGAGTTTTGGGGGGGTTTTTTGGATGTGAAAGGTTTGTAAAGCAGTTGTTTTTAGGAGGAAAGTGTTGCTCTGAATTTAAGAAAAATTACCAATATTAAGAAAATTCTAAATAATAAAAATCAATTTAGAGACTTAATTAAATTTCTTTTGCACCAAATTGTTGCCTCTCTTAGTACAAACTGGGATCTTACCTCTAAAATCTAGTAAAAAAAAATTGAAATGAACAAAAGGTAAGAAAAGGTAGATTGACCATGGGATGGAAAGAGCAAGAAAGAAAGACATCCAGACAAAAAAGACAACAGACAAATCAGATATATGGAGAACTAGGAGAAGATATCAGATGGAGAGAATGACAGTCAGACAGAAAGAAAATAAGAGCAGAACAAACCAGGGAGACTAAGAGAGATATATGGGTCCAGACGGCCATTAGCAGAGAGGGAAGCATTTTACATCCTGATCGCACTGTGTGACAGCTGAGAGAGAGAGTGTGAACTGCTCGATTGCTTTCCTACAGGGCAAGAAACGCACACACACATATAAACATACACACACACACAGCCTTCCCTGTGTGTCTAACGAAGCGTAAGATTGGGTGCAGGGGTCATAGGGGGAGGTGGAACAGGTGGTTGATGGGAAAACAGGAGAACTGCAAATCGCTCTGCAGGGGTTTTGTTGAAAAGCGCTGTTTCATGCACATACATGCACATACACACACATTACAGAGTAAACTTTGTTTTAAACGCTTCTGTGGTTTTACATTTGCTGCTCTCTTGGAGCTCTGGTTTCCTTATCAAGAGAATCACAAGACTCATCCAGACTGGGAAATGACAGCCTCTTACACACAGCAACATTTTAACACACACGCTGTTGCATGCACAGTCTGAACCTGACTGTGAAATTAAAGCATTACAGACAAAGTGAAGGAAACTGAACCAATTCATCAAAAAGAAGAAAAACTGGGGTAAGAGGACAGGAACAATGGACAAAAAGAGATGAGCAGGCAAAGTGACACAGTTGTCTTGAATGTTTCAGAATATATACATCCGACCAATCACAACCACTAATGCCTAAGATTTTAAAGAGGATACAGGTGTTTTCTATCAGACCGGAAGTAATGTGTCATGGGAAAAGAAGACAGGATTTGGAAAAACAGTTTTGCTTTCATTGGTCTCAACCCCAGACAGACAGACTTATTTTCTCTACCAGGCAGATAGTATCTAATTGCTTTAGGAAAAATGTAGGATCCAGTGTTTCTTAACCATTAGTAAGTAGAAACCCAGAAAATATCAAGATCTCTTGCTTTTTTACAATTCTGTCTCTTAGTTGTCCCCCAATTTTATGGATTTGCAAAACTCTATATTTTTGCACAATATGCAAATGGATCCTAAATTTTAAATATGTAGCATGTATTTTAACAAAAATCTACAGCCATGCTAGCAGCTCTGCGAGGCTGTATTCAGGCACAGCAATGCTAACGTCAGTCTGCTAACATTCCTACAGTGACAGGCATCATTTTTAGGTTCTTGGTTTTGAGTGCATGCTAGCATTTGTTAATTAGCAATAAACACAAAGTGCAGTTAATTGATGTAGAGAAGACAGAAAGATATGGCCACTGAATTGTCTGTCAACTTTGAAACCATTTGGAGGGGTTAAGACGGGCCTGTGAGCACATGTGGGTACATTGGAAATAAGCAGGGGAGCTGCGTTTTTATGTACATGTCAGTACCATAACATTTAGAGGGTTTATGGTCTACATGGATAGAAAAGCAACATTTCCCCCATTTACTTTTAATTGTTTTCAGGCAAATCTTGACCTCCCCAATACAGCGGATGCATGATACAGATGAGTTTAAAGAGAGTTTCATGGGGTTTTGGGGTTATAAAACCAAAATATGAGACAATTAAAAATTTTGACCTGACTCTTAGTAAACCTAGCCCTGTGATGAACTGGCAACCTATCCAGGGTGTACCTTGCTCCTCACCCAGCGTCACCTGGGATCAGCTTCATCTTACATTCTTGATAGATGGAAGCAGACCTACTGAACCATAAATGTCAGTCTCATGGTGGGTGCTGAAGGAAAAGTCAGGGAACCACCAAAGTCAGCAGAATTTATCCTCTGTGACCCATGATTGTACAACACTTTGTACCAATCAGTCCAGTAGATTTTATGAGATATTTCACTGTCCAAGTTAAAAATTTAACCTATAGGTGGTGCTAGATGACAAGCCAGGAGTTCACCAAAGTAAGCAGGATTCATCCTCTGGACACTATGGATATTTGTACCACATTTCTAAGCAATTCATCCACTGGTAGCCTAGACATTAGCCTATAACATGCTAATAACCTGCTCTCCTTGTCTCTCTACAGGTATGGAAAGCGTTCAGCTCAGGAGGATGTGGTTGCAGAGCTGCTGTTTGGCAGCGACAACAACAGAGACCAGAGATCAAGGTGAAGACCCCTTAAACACATAATCTGAAGGGAGCCCTGCTGTGAGCACATAAGCATTTTACTCATTTACACAAACATTTACAAATCATTCTTTGTGTGCTTCCACAGATACGATGACTCCTTCATGTGGTGATTCCGCCACTCCTCCTCCTCATCAAGCATTCCCTCTGGGTGTATCCCACAATGCATCTGGAGGGGCCGACATGTGCCTCTCACCTCTGAACCATGAACCTGACCCCAATCAATGACCATCACTGGCTGGAACGCAAGCTCTCTCTGTCTCTCTTGTCACTGTCGCACATTTCTGTCATTACAACAAAATTGTATATAATTTATTATTGAAATAAAATATATATACGAGATCAGAGCTAATCAGAAGGTGGAACTGTGTCTGTGCGTGTGTGTGTGAGCATTAATGTCCTTCTTGTTTTACTGTTGCTACTGTAAAAAGTAACATCAGAATAAATGAATAAAAACTTTTGTGTGTGATTTAAGATTTGTTGATGAATCATTCAGAAAGATGCTGTATGTGTGTAAAGTCAACTCATTTGACCACACTGGATAATGGCTAAAGTAACACTCTGATACATTAAAGTTACAATTTAATATCAGCTGATGATTAGCACGAGAGTTTTTAAACTAAAATTAAGAATTATATGTTTTTCTTAAAATCAACAAATCCCATGAAAAGACTGAAGCCAATGGTGTGTTAGTTTCTTTCTCGTTTCCTTAAAATCTCACTATCCTGTCTTAGTTTTTGAGCTCCACTGCCTTAAACTAATCTTTACATAAATCTTTTTGAAAAGCTCACAAGTATTTGAACTTTTAAAAAGACTGATTAGTTTCCGAAACAGACGGTCAACACACTTGCTGAGGACTATTTTCAGCTGAGGATTAAGGCACATTTGGTGCTTTTGTGAGTGTTTGAGGCAGTAGGACTGTGTGAGCAGGATGAGTCACAAAAAACTACAGAGTGAGTGTTCACAGTGCATGTAATAGTTTCAGACAACAATGGAGCTCTGTGACACAGGGGAAAGAGATACACCAGGCTCTTCGTTTTAGTTGATAGGACAAATATAGAAAATAAATGAGGACAAAACACAGTGGGAATTAGAACTCTGCTGTTTTATGGCATAAAGAGATATTGCTTTAAATTGCAATAAATTAAATATCAATCCACATTGTCAAGATTTTGTTACAATATTAGATTTGAGACTTGTTACAACTGTCAGCCTGCACAGGCATCTGGCTTGCATTTCACATTGTAACCCATTTGGTTGCATTTAAAAGAACATCTGCTGGATTGTGTTCCAGCAGATAAAAAGGAAAGGGAGGCTCTTTTTTCCAGAGAAAACAGATGAAAAGCTGTGAAGGTTTAGGGTCAGGCCAGACAGAAGAAGGAGAGGCTGATGGAGTGATCAGTTCCAGTACGTTTAGCCTCTTAAGGGAGAAAGAAAGACATTGGATGTAATGAGAAACCAGAAACACTAACATTAACATTACGGCTAGTGTAAGCTGCCAACTTCAAATGCCTTCATGGCCGATTAGACTGAGACCATATTTGCGTACATAACCTCAGCGTTGTGTTTGGGTTCCTGAAACTCAGGGCTCTCTTTAAAAACCCACTCTGCGTGACATCATTTGATTAGAATTTTGTTTATTAGTAACGTAACATTAGTAGTGTCACCACATACATTTTTTGTAAGCGAATATATTTGTTTATGCTTATTATGTTCATTTACTTATTATATATATATATTATTAAAATATTCCTCAACAATGCCTTTTGGTTATTTTCATTTTTAGTCACATTCATTAAATGTTCAAACCCAGTTATCAGCAAAGGGAGGCACCCATTCAATGCTTTTCTACTTAAATAATTAAAAAATGTTTGACTTTTGTTAAATATCATTAAATGATTGTTGCATTTGCAGTTGTTGTTACATAGCCTTTAGAACTGAAGTCTATGGAACCTTTGGTCAGCAAATTATATAAGGTTTTGCCCACATTTACACATGAATTTTAAAAAACACAGCATTTTCTATACAGTTTGGCCTTTGTACACAAATAGTGTTTTAGGTTACTGTAAGATGAGCCTTTGGAAAACTTTTGCCAGGTTTAATTTATTCAGAGACTCAATTTGCAGAGTTGTTATGTGGCTAGTCTATACATTGGCTTAAGGTGGCAAGGATCTGCCCTTCATTTAGCCTACATGAAGATTACATGCAACTATGAAGTGTCCAAAATTGTGCAGATTTTTACCTTAATAACATAACTTTTGACATGTTTACACATGGTTACATAGGTTACTTTATTGCCATCTGACCCAACAACAGTGGTGGAAGTTTTCAGGCTTCAGGCCATCAGCACTTGACAGCATGTTTGCATTTCATGTGGACAGAGATTTATTTAAAACTGTGCTTTTCTGGATGTATTTTTGTTGTTGTTTTTGTTTAACAAAAATGGGAAAATCCTCTCTTTAAAAACACCAATGTATTTGTGGACTAGGTCTTAGACAGGTTATTGTTACTCAACTCAGCTCTAAGGGTGGTGATGAGCCATGAGATACTTCCAGCCAAGCATAAATTGGACTGGCTGTGTCATTCCATCCAGTCTACTTTATGATGCTGTGATACAGCCTCAAGAGCTGAAGCTCTTGCTGGTTCAAAGTGTTTATTTTAAGAGAAGATAGAAAATAAAGCCAACAAAAACAAAGAACTGGCCCTTTAATGGGCTACTCTCATAATACTTGGTGCCGCATCGCTATGTGTCAAGTTCCCATGATTATGCGAATTTAAATGGAAATAGATGGAACGTGCCTTCAAAATAAAGTTTAAATGTTTGTAATGTTAAACTCCTGCCCTCTTTAACCTAAAATTCAGCTTAGATACTTAGAATAAAGTTTTATATTATCACAATAATAGTAGTTAGATATTTGTTTTTCACTGAAAGTCAACAATTATTTGCCAGAGTACTTCTATTCTGAAATGTTTACGGAAATCGTATGCATTTTCCTGGATTGTCACCATTGTCGCTGACAGCTAAGAGAAGCCAGACGACAACAAGCGCACGAGACATCACAGACATCGGGAAGCCCACCTCATTGTGTTGAAGGTAGGTGAATGGATATTTTTTAGTAAAGGTATGACGGCTTTATTAATATTATTTACAGTTCCTGCTGAGCATCTTATGCTTCTTAGCCGCTTTCGCCTCCTGCTGAGAAGCTCGCTCCCTGTAAGAGAGAGGCTACTGCTTTGACAAAGGTGCATGCGTGTGCGCGTGGGAGTGTTTGCATCCCCACAGCAGCCAAATTGTGTTATTGTATTATTGTGTTAGGATTTTTTTTGTATTTTGCGTGTGTATGTGTATGTCTGTGTGCGTGTGCGTCATCAGCCTTTGTTACGTGGCCCCTGAGACTAATTAGAAGACCTTTTCGTATGTGTGTTTGTGCCTCCCATATACCTTACACAGAGCAACGCCATTAATGCAAAAGTTGGCATTAAAAATATTTTATTAAAATCTAATCAAACAAACTCACATACATTACTGATAGGGTTCATATGACGTAAAATAACGTGAACACGCACTTAGACACCCCCCCCCCCACCCCCCCACCCCCCTCCCCCCCCCACACACACACAAACACTCACGCACACATACACACAGACACACACTGTGTGTCGCTGGACGTTGTTATAAACGTCGTTGGATGATGTGATAATTTTTCTTTTTTTATATTTTTTTGGAATATAAATTATAACTTGGGATAAAAGATTTTAATTTTTCAACGTGCATCTTCAGATTAAAGCAGCTAAACTCAAAACTCATTTAGAACAAATAGGTTCACTGTATGGTGGCCAAAGAGACAAGGCCAAAAATGTGTGTGTGTGTGTGGGTGGGTGTGGGTGTGCACCAGGCAGCATTTGTTTCTTTACATATTGGGTGCAGCTGAGCAGATGGATAATAGTGGGAGATGGAACAGGGAGGGGCAGTGATGGAGGAGGGGGGGATGTAAATAAGGGAGTCATGGAGGGGAAGGATGTCATGGGAGGGCTGAAGAGAAAAGGAGAAAGGAGACAAATGGAAAAACAGAGAGGAGGGAAACAGGAAACAGTATGGGTAAAAGGTGTTAAAGGAGGAGAACCAAGGTGAGGAGGAAGAGGGAAACCAAGAGCAGCAGATGGAATTCACAGCAGTGTTTGTTCAGTAAATAAAACGTATTGTACATAAAAAGTAATGCCTAACATATTCAGCAGTGTAATCAGATGTACAACTATGGTATGCACTAAAGAGTTAATTTCAATGTTTTTGTCAAAATTAGAGATGTTTAATGCTACATTTTAGATTCTAATAACTGTACAGTTCCTTATTTTAAACTCTCACGACTTTGTTGATGTGGGACCTAAATCATTCGACACAGTTCTAATTAATGTCAAAATTTTAAACCCAGTGTTAAAGATGTACAGGTCCCGTATGGTCCAGCTGTCAGGCTTCCTGGTTTTCAGCCAGAGTTCAGTCCCTGGAAACATTTTCATGTTTTTCAGCCAGTTTTCATGATACTGCCATACACTCCTGTTTTGGGATTTTAAACAACAGACTTGTTTTTATTTTTGATGCATGCACATACACTACACAGTGCTGATTTGACTTGTAAATAGGAATTGTATAGTAATTAGTTTGGAAATTTTACATATAGCACCTTTAACAGTATAAAGTTGACTGTTAAAACATTGATAAAAAATACATGATAAACTATTTCACTGCACAGGACAGTCTGAAGTTTTAGTTAATGCTAATGTTTAAAATCCCATTTCCTAATAACATGATTTAAATCAAATCATATCTCCATCCTGTTCTCATCTTTTAAAGCTTTTCTTCCAAAGCCACCCTCTCTTCCACTCTTTCCTGCTGTTCTGCTGAAGGTGTTGTGTAATGTCTACTCTAGCGTAAGCAGCAATGGAAGTGTATGTGTCTGTCGATTTGTGAAGGAAAAACTGAGGAGGGCGGGTTTCCATGGCAGCCACGAGCTGTGGCAGCAGATTTCTCATGGCAACACACTGAGATAGATAGATAGATAGATAGATAGATAGATAGATAGATAGATAGATAGATAGATAGATAGATAGATAGATAGATAGAGCTTGTATAGCTGCAGAGGTTGATGGGACATCATATATAGTTAAAGGGTGTGTGCGTCTTTGTTCTCCTCTCCCTCCCCAAATTGCCATTGTATTGTGCGTTACCATAGCAATGTATAGATTAGTTACGCCCACATTTCCGTCCCCCCTTCCTCTCTCTTCATTATTATATCTCTTTCTTGCTCTTTCACCATGGCTTCTTAGTTCTAGAACAATCTCTGGAGCTCTGCCATCCCTTGCTGGTGTCACTGCCTGCCGTGTGTGTGTGTGTGTGTGTTGTGATGTGAGAAGCAGCAGTAAAAATGCAATGCTGTCAGGCAAGAACGTAAACATACATTCACACAGTATGTTTACAGTACAGATAAGAGAGAAGTGATGATCTTCTCATCTAACTCTCCTCTAAAAAGGGAAGAAGCGCATTTCTAAAAATGCTGAAACTATTTCATTAACTTCTTTGAACAAACTTCTAGCTAACAGCGTTTCCTTCCACATTGGATTTATTTTTTTGCAGTCATAGCCTTAAATTTTTGGTTGCTATAGTTGAACTTGACCAGTGTAAGAGTCACTTGTGCAAAGGACACATCTACAGCTCAGGGAGAGATCAATGTTTATTTTCCTCTCAGCAAAAAAGAAAAAATCATTTGTTTTTTTCAAAAATGTGAAATCATTCCTTTAATTTATCCAAAAAGAGCAAACTTTCACTGAAACATTAGGTTATGTTTGTTATATTTCAGTCTTGTATTTTCAAAATGACAGCTGTTCAGCTGGTAAAATTAAAAAGTTAACAGTCTTCGCCGTTGCATTTCAGTAAAGTGGTATATTTATCTGAACTTACCAGACTGTTCTAGCTGCTCTAATATTTTACTCTACACTTGATCCCACTAATGATTTTTTATCAAAATACATTGTGTAACAATTCATAAAAGCACCAGCAGTCATCACAACCATATTGTCACATTATCGATTCACATGTATTTGGTCAAAAATACTGTGATTTTTGTTTTTGCCCATATGCTCTGTCGTGTGTCATCTCAAACATGGCTCTGACTTACCACCACACATTTAGCCCACTTCGAACAAAACTCCAAGCTATATCACCATTTAGCCTGAAAATAACAAGTTCTAATTTTCGGTCCGTATTTCTAAGTTGTATACCAAGGTAGGTATGACTCATACAATGTTCACTGAGTTGATTATTTCTGGTAAACTTTATCTTTCTCTCTCAGATTGACTGAAGCCCTACCATGCCTGTGGCCTCCACCAGGACAGAGCCTGGTGAGACCAGACACCTTCCACCCCATCACCTTCTCTCGCCATATAATTATTCACTGTTTTCTTTATTCATGTTCCCCTTCACAACCAATTCACAAAATTGCTCTTGAGTGGGTAAAAGCAGGAACTCCTGCACAAACAAGTCTCACTTATGTTAAAGTAAGGTCTCACCATGAGGGGAAGGAGGTTTTAAATCAATACTTCTGTCTGTATTGTTAAAGGCTTTATGTTTAAGATTTGAAAATATCTGGGAACATCACAGTGGCAGCATCATAAAACACAACGTGACCAATTGCTGCACACACTCTTTTGAGAATTACAGTTAGTTGACATAGACTGCCTGATTACTGTTTTGGTTTTCCACAAAAAAAGCAAATGCCCAGACACGTTATGTGAGAGATGCTACAATATCATACAATGTTTATGCTGTATCCTTAACTTTAATTAATGATCCCTATCAGGGTTTTTTTATTTAATTTTTTTCAGTCACGATGATTTTCTCTAAATGAATAGATACATCAAAGAGTAAAAAAAAAGCCAAAAAGATCAATGTGAACCATGCTAGGTAATTACAGAAAGCAGTCCCACAGTCACAGGCAGGACAGCCCTGTCTCATCTGTCACTGTCTCATTTTCCTCGTTACTTCCTCTTATTGTCCCTCTCTCCCCCTTCTTTGTGTGTATGTGTGTGTGTGTGTATCTGTATTTGTGTGTGTTATAGTGCCCCAGGTGTTGGACGCAATGAGTGACAGTACCAACAGCTCCACCACGGCTAATGACCTGGACCTCATCTACCTCAAAGGCATCATGGAGAGCCCTGTGGTGTGTATTTACACACACAAATACACACATATCCACACCACTTAATTGGACAGATCTATGTGGATGTTGGGCTGGATGGCAAAAATATGATTATAATCATTTTTGCATATTAATGAATATTAATGTTTATCACAATATATGCTATGATAATGATAATATGATAAGGTTGGAAGAAATACTTAATGATCACTGAAGCCTGAAGAGACCAAAGAGTTAGCTACTTAAAATTTTACATGTAGTTTATTAACCTAAACAATTGAATAACAATGTAAATATTTAACTGTGTATGTGTGTGTGTGCGTGGGTTTTTTTAACCAAAAAAACATGTTAGCTTGCATTGTTAATTATTAAAATAATGATGTGGTTATTGGAATGTTACCCTTTTAAATGATGAAAAATATTTCTTTGTTTCTTATCTTGGTTTGTACAGACTGACAACATATTTTTAAAGACTGTCTTAATCTGTGCTTCTTCACTTTTGATCTAATTATTTCACTAATGATTAGAGAGTATTTTTGTCATTGACTCCTCAAAAATATGTCTAAAAGTCTCCTTTATTTCCTCTGCTGTGGGCTTTGCTCTTAACTGCTGTCCACTGTCTGTGATTGAGGAGCTCAGCGGTGCTGCCTCTGTAACATCAGGGAGCGACATACACAAAAGAGGGTTGAAACAAAAGTTGTGCTTGGTGGTTTCACTCATTATTTACCTGAGAACATCCATGTTCACATCTACTTTCATGTTGTTGTGTGTATGTGTATCCTTTTTAATGTGTCTGTATGTGAATCTTTGTTTGTTAGGAGCAAGAGGAGAGCCCGAAGGAGCCACGTCTGTCACCAGTGAGGGAGAACAATGTTGAGCTTTTGCAGGAGATCCTCAGAGACCTGGACCCTTTCACACACCGCTCCAACACAGCAGCTGAGCTCACCCGCATACTCACACAGCCCCACTTCCAGGTAGAAAACAAACAAATATATCAAACATATGTGAAACAGTTCAAAATTTCTGTCATTGTCCAAATGTCTTCAATGGTTACAAAACTTTTTAAGTTTTCTTTTTTTCAAATCACACAGTTTTTGAAACAGGAAATTAGAATCCAACAGCCAAAAAGTGTTACATACTATGATATTTTATTGTATTGGATTTGTTTCTCTTTGGATTGACAGTCTCTCCTGGAGACTCATGATTCGGTGGCATCCCAGACATGTGACAGCCCACCCCCAAGCCCATGTAACTTTGAGGATCGCGAGGACGGCCACAAACAAAACCTGCATCCACCACCCGATGCAATACGCATGGTGGGCATACGCAAAGTGGCAGGGGAGCATCTGGTAGGTTACATTTCAAACATAAACACAGTTGACACAACTGACTTTGTTCAGTTTTAATTTGCACTTTTCTGCTCCAAACTCGCTTAATGTTTGTGGCTGGAGTTACTGCTGCAGGAGCTAAACTTATCATCATTAATGATAGAAGCAATGGTCTTCATGAACTGTGTTTCAGGGTGTGACGTTCAAGGTGGAGGGTGGTGAACTAACTGTAGCCCGCATCCTCCATGGAGGGATGATTGACCAGCAAGGATTGCTGCATGTTGGAGATATTATCAAAGAGGTAAAGACAGATCTTCAAGTCAGACCTTTACTGATTCCATCTATTCTTCTAATCTAAGATGGGAGTGCCTTGAAGATCCAGCTGGGAAACAGCTGTTCCTTGATTTTTAAAGCCTTAGTTGTAATCTCTCCAGAGACACTTTGTGTCTCAACTATAGTGTCTCTAAAAGCAGTAGTTCAGTCCGTGAAAAAATGACTTTAACTGCTTATTTTGGTTTGTTAGATGAGGAGATTGATCATATTCTAAGGTCTGCAATGTAATATGCTTCTGTCAGCAACCTGGTTGACTTAGCTTAGAGCAACAAGAAGCACAAGAACATTTGCTCTGTCTAGAGGTTAAATTAAAAAGAACATAAAATTGCTTTTCCTTGTCTGATCTTTACTATGGAGTGCCTCATGTCCCTGTCACAGGTCCATTTGATTTTGCTCACCAAGCTTTTGTGATTTTGTAGCTTGTCATCTTCAATAAAGCAGGACACCACACATATGGTTGTTAATGTATAAATTGAGAAACTTTCTTTTATCTAATATGTTGGCAGGTAAATGGACGAGAGGTGGGTCAGAACCCCAGGGTGCTGCAGGAAGAGCTGCAAGCAGCAAGTGGAAGTGTAGTTCTGAAGATACTACCCAGCTACCATGAAAGCATACAGCCAAGACAGGTGACAGATACAAAAACTACACACAGAGCTGACAAATGCGGTCATATTACCATTCAGGTGTTGCTGGTTGCATTGGATTATGAAACTAAATCATGGAGGACACAGAAACAGACAGGAATACATATGAAGATAAAAATCCACATCCATGTCTGTGTTTTTTCCAGGTGTTTTTTAAGTGTCACTATGACTATGATCCAGCCAATGACAACCTGATTCCCTGTAAGGAGGCAGGATTAAGGTTTGAGACAGGAGACATCCTTCAGATTGTCAACCAGGATGATGTCAACTGGTGGCAGGTGAAATACAGCAACAGCCTGTATATAAGTATATACGTGTGTGCATACATTTTCAATGACTTGTAAAGATTTAGAAAGCTGTTAAAATGCAATTTTTTCTTGAGACTAAAATCCGATAAAACAACAGGACCAAGAGTGCTTTTTGTAAATGATGTTTACAGTCTATGGTGTGTGTGTGTGTGTGTACACAGGCCCGTCATGTGGAGGGTGGGAGTGCAGGGCTGATCCCTAGTCAGTTGCTGGAGGAGAAGAGGAAAGCGTTTGTCAAGAGAGATGTGGAACTGGCGCCTGCAGGTAGCTGGAAACAAAGAACGATGAGAACGATGAAAAGTTGGTGATGATGAATGAAATAAAAAATAATTGTTAGAGAACAGTGAGCGAATGAATTAGCTCATAATGATAACAGGTACCAGACTGCAGAATAAAGAAAATAAACCCTTTTAATTCTTTATTGTATGATGGACAAATAAAATGCCTTTCACAGCCTTAAGTTTTAGGGATTTACGACAAATCCTCTCAAGAGCTGATAATGTAGATGTTGTTTAAACTGCCTTTCTGTGATACTTTCCTACATATCCATTGTGTGTCAGAATTACCATCCTCAGTCTGCTGCTGTTTATACTGCCATCTGATGGTAAAATGCAAGGTCTGCAAATAAATGTGTAGTGCCAATGATCAGTGGAGCTTTTATATTGAAATTTTTAAATGACCCACATTTCAAATACTGCTGTTCTGTAGTTAATGTAGTTTGAGAACTATAAATCAGATGGAGTCTCTCTCTCTCTCTCTCTCTCTCTCTCTCTCTCTATATATATATATATATATAAATATATATATATATTTTTTT
>JAPZDV010000009.1:19894356-19926781 GCA_029814665.1 Acanthurus lineatus | reverse complement strand
TAAATATAAATCAGATTGAGTCTCTCTCTCTCTCTCTCTCTCTCTCTCTCTCTCTATATATATATATATATATAAATATATATATATATTTGTTTGGCTTGTTAATTTATTAAACCAATCACTATCATCTTAGATATCACAAAACCCTCTCAAAACAGTGTCTTGGGAAACTTGTATTGGTAGAACATTTGCACCTAAGGAGACAACCCTTGTATGGAGATGGCTGAATTCCTCCAAAAAAAAAGGTTCACACCCAGAAAAGACATACATAAACTATGTGATATGAGCAGGAATGCTTTTTTACATAACTCATCAAACTTACCATTTTTAGCGTGTTGTGTACTAGTTCAAAGGTTGTTATTGTTTCATAGAAAACTGAAAACATGGACACGGTATCATACAGATAGTGAAAGGAAAGGATTAGGTAAGGGAAGGATTATACCAAAAGCCTCAGAGTCAGACTTAATGTGCTTACACTAACATTAAATCCTACTCTAAGACCTCCTGTCAATTAAACTGATGTGGAATAAGCCAGAGGTTGGGAAGCAGTAATGAAAAAAATTAGCTGGTGCAAAGTGCAAATGCAAGATTGACTTCAAATGCTGAATGAATAATCCATTTATGTGACAGGGAATCTTTGTACTGGTGTTGGAGGTCGGAAGAAAAAAAAAATGATGTATGTGACCACCAAAAATGCAGGTGAGGAAGCCTTTCAGTAAACATGTTAATATTAGTTTGGGTTGCCCTTTTAGTTCTTAGTTTTTTTAAAAATTCTTTGCTTTCTTGCTCCTCCCTACTCTCTGTCCTTTAAGCATTTTAATTAAATTTAATTTTCTTTCCCTCTCAGAGTTCGACAGACATGAGATTTTGCTCTATGAGGAGGTGGCCAAGGTCCCACCTTTCAAGAGGAAAACTCTGATTTTAATTGGTGCCCAGGGTGTGGGGCGGCGGCGACTGAAGAACAAGCTTTTACTGAGGGATCCACTTCTTTTTGGCACCACCATTCCATGTATGAAATCTGATCCATTTAAATAATTGTTGCCAGGCACTTTAAATTGTATTTCTTAAGATTATTATGTAATCATCATTTAGTTTTAACTAAGGGAACAAGCAGCTACAGATAATTGTAGTCATTCTGGCAAAAAAATGATTTAACAAATATCTTATCTAAAAGGGAGGGGAATATGCTTGTGCATGTGTGTAAATGACTGGATTATTTTCTCCATCCAGACACCTCCAGAAAGCCAAAAAAGGGCGATCGTGAGAATCGTATGTATGCCTTCACTAACCGCAGCAAGATGGAGACTGACATCAAGAACGGGCGCTTTCTTGAACATGGCGAGTATGATGGCAACCTGTACGGAATCAAGATTGACTCTATACATGAGGTGGTGGAGGCAGGACGTGTCTGTATACTGGACGCCAACCCCCAGGTACACACACATGCTAACACAAACACATAAGGAAGCAACTTAATGAAACTGTGTCTCTTTTTAACAAATGCAGATACAAAGTCAGACAGGTGCTTATTCTTCTCTGTTACCACTGAGCCTCTAATGTATAGTGTATTTAGGACTACATCATATTTTCAGGCCTAATACTGGTAAATAAGGTGGACTATTATCAACAACTGCAGTCTAATGTAGTACAGCCTCAAAAATGTAGTGTTTACCCATGTTAATATTAAAGCTAAATCCTAAACCCTAAGCTGCCCTGTGCAATCAGTCAGTGCTGGACACAAGAAACTCCACTCAGCCAGCTGAGTGTCATGTGCCTTGCTAAAGGGAAATCTTATATCAGCTGATGTTGTAAGAGATTACAGAGTTAATCAACAGTTGTGACCAGTCAGGAATCTAATCAAACATGTTTGTGTCTTCTGTTCTAGTCTCTGAAAGTGCTAAGGACATCTGAGTTCTTGCCCTATGTGGTTTTCCTTCAGTCTCCAGACTTCGAAGTGCTCAAGGCAATGAACCAGTCAGCTGCAGAGGCAGGAGTGGTTACCAAGACACTGACGGTAAGAGACACTGATACACAGATGGATAAAACAGAAAAGTATTTATAGTTCAGGAAGCAGTGTAGAACTCAGTATAAACTGGAAACAGGGTCAAAGACGAGGTTCACTAACTCCAACAAAAATCTCATGTAAACATACACAACCTTGCCATGTTTTTTGGGGTTTTTTTGTCTCAGGATGAAGAGCTGCAGAGGACATGTAATGAAAGTGCTAAAATCCAGGCAGCCTACAGTCACTACTTTGACCTCAGCATTATCAACGACAACCTGGATGAGACCTATCGCACTGTCAAGGCCGCACTGGAAACAGTTTCTAAAAACCCACAGTGGGTCCCTGTCACATGGGTTTTCTAGAGAGAGGTTGTGTAGGAAAAAAAGGGAGGGAACATGAGGTAGAGGAAGTCAGAGGCATTAAAAAAAATCTAAACCTGTGTAAATGATGGAAGTTCTTATTTTGATTTCACAGGGATTTAATCTGAACGCAGCAGTAGCTTAGCATCTGAAAACTATTTTTTCATTACAGCCATGCAGGATGTGTTGGATAATACTTTATCAAGCTGTAAAAATAAGACATCCATTATTTAAACAGGATCATAGTTTTAGTGTAGTGAAGTCAGGAAGGAGGAAACAGAGTGAAACAGAAATGAGAAATGTGTGAATGTGTGTGTGTGTGCGTGCAGATATATGTGTGACCTTGTTTGTGCATGTATTTTAGAGCAAAGACTTTTGTAAATTTTTAAAATTAATTGTGCCATTACTGATGATCATCAGCAGACTTTGTCAGTGTTTACATCTCATGAGGTCAGTACAAGAAGTTACACTTAACCTGCAAGCTATGACAGTTTGTAAAATTTGTTAGCAAATCATGATGTATCAATTTTTTTCATTCAGTTGTCCAAAAGTGGAACCAAATTTTTGATTTTGTTTGTCTTGCAGTTTAAAAACCCATATGCCTCCATTTAGTAAGATAAGAAACATCTATTATTATTAATAGTTATTATTGACTAAATGCAACAGTTTAATTGCTGTGTAAAGCACAGTAATGCATAAGCAACAGATTTTTGTGTGCAACAAGCATTGACAAGCGACCCTCACAGTCCATCTGTTCTCTGTATGTATTAAGCATAGGCCACATTTCACATTGTGCTCTTTATTTAATTTAGTTACACAAACTCACTTACTCCAACAACAAACAATTAGGCTAAACGGATAATGAAAAGAATAAAAACTGTACCATAAACTCATTCATATACAAAAATTGCCAAAATCCAGTACAGTAGCTTACCAACTTTCGCTGACAGTCTAGTCACTACAAAACCAGGCAGAGATGCAAATGTTGCTTCTGCTGCACCACCCCATGGTGTGACCTTGTCTTAACAGGCAGATGCTTAACCTAAACCTTGATATAAAACCTTTTGGACTTCTCACGCATAGAAAATTTCCTCCTTACTAATAAACATACAAGGCATTTGCCCTCCGCCAGTATCAGTGGAATTGCATTAATTTTAGCAGTGAGCAAATCATAGCATCAATCAAATTGTTAGTAATCATGAAGCACTAAAATAATATGTTAAAACAAAACTTCAAATTAAATGTGGAACAATTTATGCTGATGTTATGTAGATGCACACAAGTTTGATATATCTAAACATAAAATCAGTCCAATGTATTAACTAATAAAAGATCAACTCCCAGAACAGTCAGAACACAACAAGGATAACAAAACTCTGAAGCACAGTAGTTTGAAACCCCTAGACATTATAAACACATATTAACTCATAAAAATTGTTGTACAGAAGCTTTATTTTACTACAGTGTTGTATGTCACAAAAGATAGTTCTGTTGAACACTGAAACCATAATTTCTATTTTGCACTTTTTATTTTATAGTAATTATAATTTAACTTAAACCTGTTTGCTGTGTTTATGAATTCAGTTGTAAACAATCTGTAGATAGCATGTAGATACACAATAATAATATTACTGACAAATTTAGGTGGTACAAGATTCCTTACGAGTATTTATAGTATGTGACACTTACATGAAAATTCTCAGAATGCCATTAATAAAGACATGCATACAGAAGCCTGAGAGTGAACAACACAACAAAAAAAATGTCTTGACAAAATGAAACAACTTCAAAATGAAAGTGTAGAGGTATGAGGACATTTACAATTTCAAGAAATTTGTGTCATAATCTCTTTCCTTTTGCTTTAAATAATGTTGTGTGCATTCTTTGGCCACAATACATGGAACACTGTACATGGTGCCGACTGCAGAAAGCTAAAAGAGCAGCATATCTTTTAATGTGGCAGCTACTGAATACTTTGATGCTTAAAAATTGTTAAGTGAAAAATGAGAAACAGAGGTGAATGTTTATCCTGGCTCAGTCTTTTGAAAATGACATTTTATGCTATCCTTTTTAAAAGATATCTTTTTGTCTGGCAGCTATATTTGGATCTGTGGAGTGATTGGTGTTAAGATACACCACATCTGTTGAACTCTTCAGGATATTCCAAAACCTCACTGTGTCCTTTTTTATGAGATCTCATGAATGCAATAAAACCATTTATGCCATTTACACTAACTAATGTACTTTTAAAAGTACATTAATACTTTTAAAAGTACATTAGTTAGTAACTGGAAACTAATTTGACTTAAACAATATAATTAAGATTATATGGCTAGCTGAAAATTCTTAACTGTATGTTTACTGAGCATACAGTAGACTGTGTAGTCTACTGTATGTACAAAGTGTGTATAAAAGTATGTACAACTGATGAGTTAATGTCCAAAATGTTACATTATTTTTATCCAGAAGGAGATCAAAAATGTTGATTATGTTGATCAATATGACATAACTTGGGTTATTTTTCTAAGTGCCCTCACAAGTAAATACACTCTACAAATTCAGAGTGGTAGTTCTCCTCGTGATCTTGATGTGTAAAATCCGTAGAATGCTCCTTCAAATTCAGTAATTTGGATTTTGCGATAATGAAATAGAACCTCAACCTTAACATGAACCTTGGAATTTTGTTGTAGGACTGATGATTGTAGAGTCATAAATAGTTCATGCTCCTGTCCATGCTGAATAAATTATTGATTTGATTAAAAGTGTTTTTGATCTATTATTTTTTGTTCTATAGAGAGAGAATTTCTTTACTCGGAGTGGTTGCAATTTTCATATAAAACTACATTCAATACAACATCATTTTGTTGAGCATGCTAAAAAGCTACAATAACAAAGGAGTAAGCTGGATCCTGGACCTCCTTATTGCCCAGAATCAGGTGTTTAGTGTGGACAGCCACATATGTAAACCTCTGACTCTCCATATTGATACAGGGTACAGGTACAGAATATTTATCTCCCTGATGTTCTACCTGTATACGTGTGAGTGTGAGCTGATTGAACTAATAAAACCATCATCAACTGTAATTATGGATATATAATCCTCACTTAGGTGGAACAGTTTTCAAGTAGTTTTAAATTGTGATCATATGGTTAGTAGCTTAATTACTTCTTTGTAATTTGCTCTACTCTTACTCACTTTTCTCTCAATCCTTAACTCTTTACTTTCGCTCATCAGTTCACCTTTGGTAATCAAAATCAGCTTTTTCATCTGTATTTGCTTTTTTCTGTAGAAGTGTTTGTTTCAAGGCAGTTTATGTACAAGCAACATGTTGTCAAGATTAGAAAACCATCATGGTTGCTCTGCAGATCCTGTTGCTTTGGTTCTTGCACACTTGCATACCCTATAGACATGCCTGTTTTAATATTTCTGGCTATGTTAGTGCTATTTACCCAGAGGGTCAAATGGCCAAGTATTGCATTTATCAATATCTCTGCTCTGTAAGCAGCATTTACAATAATAAAGTGGAATTACGATAGTCTCATCTGTACAGTAAGATTTCTGTAAAAGTTCAATCCAAGGCTGTTTAGTTTTAAGCAACATACTGGTTTTATGACTGCTCAGTCTGAAAGGAGGATGACTTAATCGCAAACAGCCCACTTCTTCTTTACTGCCAGTCTCATGTCCATGGCGTGGAGAATGCCTCATTTGCTCTGCTCTTTTTTGGCTCAGATTTTCCAAAATGTCATGTGTTATATGTCCTTTTGCTTCTCCCTGAACCTTAATAGGCATCTATCCTTCTTTTCTTTCCTTCCACTCCTTAATATCACTATCTCCTCCTCTGCATTTGAGTGCAATTTTTTGTCGAAGGATTACTTTATACCTTTCTACTCTGACCTACTTTTCTCTTCATCCTTCACTCTTACCTTTCCTTAATCAGTTCACTTTTGGTTTCTTCTCTAAATCAGCTTTTACTCCAGGATTTGCTGTTTTCCTTTTTGTTTCTGCTGTTTCTTCCTCTCCTTTCCATCTTGCTGACAGTACTGAATAGCGGACTCACTATGTGGTGGTGGGTGTTAGGAATATTGAGCTGTGTGCTGCTGGTGTTGGGTGTCATCTTCTTCGTGACAACTGGGCAACGCTACAACTTGTTCAGCGAGAAGTGCCTGAGGCCTCCAGGACCCTTGGTAACAGACACCAGACAAAGAGATGACAGGCTGAAAAGAGGTATGAAGGGGTCTTTGTGATGAAGAGTCTTGAATCTTACTTCTCTTGATAATCTGTTGATCTGTTGATCTGAAGACACCACCAGAGCTTTGCATTATCCTTCAACATCACTTAAATCCACTCAATAATCAAAGGGTAAAAACAAGTGTCATGGTCTCCAGAGGATGAAGTCTACTGACTTAGGTGGTTCACTGACTTTTCCACTAGTGTTATCATAAGGATGAGATTTGTGGTTCAGAGTCAAATGATTTGACATATTTCAAACAGATTGACATGAAATGTGCTACAGATATTAACATTCCAAGAGATTCTAATGATTTTGATTTTCTTCTGTAGTGCCACAAAAAGTAGGTCAAAGTTTTAAGTTATTCAGTGAAAAACCTCTAACAGAAGTGATGACACAAAGTCTTGTATAGATATTAATGGTTCCTAGATGATCCTTTTGACTGATCCTCTAGCACCAGTTCACATATAAACTTTTCCACTCCTTTAATTTATGCCTAAACACTAGTACTATTCATCTTTTAGGGAATCATTAATTTCTGTAAAGTATTTTATGTCTATCAATTCATTGGTTGTGAGATATTTCAGTCAGAACCAAAGCAGTAAACCAACAGATCAAATTGAATTAACCACAGTAAACCACCAAAAATTTCTATATCCTGCAATGGTAAAACAAATTTTTCATTAGGGTCATTTGAAAATTGCAAATGGTCTAGACTTTGCAAAATCATGCATCTTACACAGAACTAAACAAAGATGTGTCCAGTTCAAATTCTTACATTTATTGAGCAAAGATTTTCCATTGATATATCCAAAAGCCCAGTTTTATCAAACACAGCAACATTGTGATCTAAATATTTAAGTGCATCAGTTTAGTTCGTAGCTGGAGAGTGTGTAATGCACGGACTCAATTAGCTATAGCTGGCTGACAATCTCTGAGCTAGCTAACTTTGGTGATCCTCTGACTTTTCATCATCAAGTTAAAATTAAAATTTAGCCAATTCTTTGGCTTATAACTAAATACCTGAAAAAGTAACGATATTTCCATTAGCCTCAGCTGTACATGATGTTGAAAAGGTTGTTTAATCCACAAATATTTGTATGCTAATATGCTAAATGTTAAACCAAATGATTAACATAATACCTACTAAACATCTGCATTAGCGTTGCCACTACGAACATGTTGATGTTAGCATTAGCATTTAGCTCAAGTAGCATGCTGCTAACAACGCTTCTTTTTTTTCCATTATAACACAGCCATTGTATTTCAGGTAATTTCAGGTAGGCCTATGACAAGCAAACATTTCTATAATAAATTTTTTAAGTTTTAATATATAAGTAAATTAGTGTGCTGTGTACTATAGTGTTACATATAGTATGCTAATCTATTGGTTATATTTCTCACTGTTTAGATAGCTTCTCTTCATCTACAGAATGAGCAAAATATACCCATGTTCATATGTAATTTTCATGTTATTTTATATAATTTTCAACCAGCAGGATAGGAATAATTGTTAATCTGCAAAATTTTTGTGAAAAAGATGCAAAATGTCAGCAAAAAATGTGTCTGGAAAAAGTCTTGCTTCTATTTGGAAATTGGGCCTCCCATATGTCTGTGACATAGGACCTACCACTTTCACACCAGTGCTCACTATAGAAAACGTTGTGTTTACTACACATTTATTTATGTATTTATTATATACAAATTTAAACACAAATTTACACAAGTGGTTTTACAATGTCATTTGTGCCTTTCTGTAGGCTTTCGTTTGGACCGTGTTCCCCCTGCTCTGGATGCTTTGGTGATTGGCAGCGGTATTGGAGGACTTACAGCAGCAGCACTTTTGTCCAAAGCTGGGAAGAGGGTGGTAGTTCTGGAGCAACATGATCAGGCTGGAGGCTGCACACACACTTTTCAAAATAAGAGCTTTGAGTTTGATGTTGGTAAGAAAGCAAAGAATGCAAACAAACATACATCAGTGCACATAAAAATCTTAAATTGCAGATGTGTATCTTTCTATTCTATGTGATCTTCCTCCTCCTGGTAAAAGATAATTACATTTTTTTTAAACTGAGCTTCATCATTGGAATTTGAAGCCCATGGCTTGGTACTGGAAAAGAGAAAGGATCCAACTGAAAAAGATGATTAATTTTAATGATCAAGATGAAGATCACCTACACGCAGCCCATGACATGAACTACAATAAAATAATATTCCAATGAATTTTAATATAGTGCATTAGACCCTTTTTAAAGCACCATTACTTGAAGACAAATACTGAACTTGAACACATCATTGTGCATCACTGCAGTGAGTTATATAATGCACCATAACTGTGATGAATGCTTCAAAGACAGTGGCACAGTTGTTAGCCTAAGATCATGCCACAAAAATGCATTCCACCACCGTCATGTCCACAAAGACATCACATACTTTCATCTACTTTTAAGCCAAATTTAATACTTTTAAACACAGTCACCCTGTTTCTGTCCACACCAATCCCCCCTGAGCTGTACACAGTCACAGTCACAGAGCACTGTGTTTGGTAAAGCACAGTTTTTAACCAACTACACAAGTTAATTGGAGGCAAATATGTATACAGTTCCATGATCTATCTGAGTTGTATGTAGCTTATTTGGAATATTATTTGACAATTAAAGTTTTATGTGCACAAATTACCAGTTTAGGCACTTTAAAGTGCTGTAATTGTTTGCATAAACAGAACGTGCTGTAAAATGATGCAACATTGCTTAGCAAAAAAAAAGACACAATTTGAGCTAGATTTTAGCAAAACAGCAATATATCCAGGCAACTCATTGAGATGATCAGATTGGCCATTTTCATTTGTGTTAACAATATATACAAAGTGGTATATGTACAATAGGCAAATGTGTAATCTTCATATCTCTCAGCCATTTGTTGAATTATGATCAAGATAATTAAAAACTAAGAAAAAGTACTGATTTGGCAACAGTTTTTCACACTCAGTTCCTCTATATAGATGTAAAAAAAACCAAACTGTAAGTATCCTGAAAAAATGTAGTCTTGAGAAATTCCCAGCAAAACTTACTTTGGGTCAAAATTTTTTACAGTATTGAATGAATTTAGTTGATCTAACCACTCCACTACTGCCACCAGGTATACATTACCTGGGCCAGCTTCATGACAACAGCCTGCTGAGGGTTGCTCTAGATCAGATCACAGAGGGACAACTGCAGTTCACACAGATGGAGCAGCACTTTGATACGCTGGTCCTGGGTCAGCCTGACCAACGCAGGTAGTGCACCTTTTACATTAGAATCACATGTATTAAAATCTCTCTTGTCATATGTACTTTAATCTGCAAGAGGGTGCTCACTGGCAGATTTCAACACATTTTGAGTAAATTAAACTTACATCTAAAAAGTCCTAGATCTATCTTCTTAACTTATGAAAAATGGGAACAAGAGCAAAAGTGTTGTTTTATGTTGCTGTTAAGTGTATAAAAATAGGCAATAAATTATATGTTACTGTAATACTTCTCACTGCTCTCATTTAAACCATTTTTAAGTATCTTTTGTTCAGATAAACATAACTATTAATCTGACCTGGCTTGATTTTTTTTAAAACAGCTTTCCCACCTGCTCTGACACATCCTCTCTTACTCCTCTGTCACTCTCAGAGAGTATCATATGCTCTCAGGGAAGACTGAGATGGCAGCTAACCTGAAGAAGCAGTTCCCAGGAGAAGAGGAGGCCATCGATGAGTTCATGAGACTGGTGAAGGTAGAGAGGGAGGGAAAGATGTATTTGTAGAAAAGAAACAATGAAACAAGGTTGTAGATAAAAATTAATACTGAAACAATGTTGTAATATTATACCTTTGATAAGCTTTTCTTTGACATATTATGTGGCTGTTTACATTGAAAGGAGTGAGGCAGAGGTGGCAACCATATGATCTGAAATCACCTTAAGTACAAAATGCATTTCTCACATAGAACCTGCTTCTTTTTAAAATGTATTGCTGATTCTAATTAATAAATGTGCATTTATATCCTCCTCTTGCAGTTAGTATCACGCAGGACGCCACTTATTACCATCTTGAAGATTATACCATACTGGATGGTTAAGTTCCTGCTCCAGATTGGCCTGTTAGATCGTATATCCTCAGTGTTCTCTCTGGCTTCAACCAGCCATTCAGAAATAATGTCCCGCCTTACACAAAACAAGGACCTGCAGGCACTGTCTGCTTACATATTTTATGGTGATTAATACACACTCACATGCATTATAGATTATCTGTATTCTGTATTTCCTCTACATTACTCTGCTTTATGTTATTTTAGGTGTCCCGCCTAAAGAGTCCAGCTTTCTCATCAATGCTCTCCTCCTCCACCACTACAAGCGTGGTGCTTACTACCCACAGGGGGGCGCCAGTGAGTTTGCCTTTCACATCATCCCTGTTATTCATCAGGCAGGCGGGGCTGTGCTGGTCAGGGCTCCTGTGCAACGCATCCTGCTCAACCAGCAAGGAAAGGCCTATGGTGAGAGAGGAAGGGAAAGAGACAGAATTTGTGATGATGTGATCATTGAAACACCACCCATTGAAAGGACACAAGATACACTTGGAAGGAGTTTTAAAAAGTACTGTGCTGTCTTTGTGACTGCTTAACCTGCACAATTCAGACACAAAGAAACTAAATAATTCTCAGGTCATGGAATGATGAAATACACACTTTACTGCACTACCAAGAAAATATTATCATTGAGTTCTGGTCCAGTTCTCAAAACACCAGCACTAACAGCCACATGCTGTTAGAGTGAAAACTGTTAGTGTCTTCAGAGAGTTGGTGGTAACAGAAGCTTGAAAGGTGTCGCGATGGGATCTTCTAGGACAAAGACTTTTTACATTTACCATCCTTATTTTTCACATCAGTAAAATGGTTTGTCCTCATTTGAAGTCTCTCCTGATTGAAATTAAGCTCAAAATAAGTTCAAACAGGAAGCCTATTGTTATGTTTTCTCTCTCTTTTCCTCTCCTACTTCATTGTATCAGTTAATAAGTGATATATATTCTTTTGCTCTGTCAGCCAGTCTTTTCTTTGATTTTCTTTTATCTGTTCCTGTCTCGTAACTGAGTGCTAAACTTTGCCATATTGATAATTGCAATTAAATGTAAAAAGAAAAGCAAATCACACTACTCAGCAAACATTTCTGGGCCTGTCAGGCTGTAATATGATTACTGTATATATTTGTAAGTTAAAGATAGTAGGTAAGTGAGACAGGCTAATGTAATGTGTGTTAATCTACCAACCTAATTAAAGACATCCTAGCATCCTAACTATAGAACATTCCTCTGACTATACCAATTTTTTTTAATCATTTGAGTCAGGACAAAAGTGTTAAAGTCTTTCTTTTCAACTTTGTAACTTCTGAATCAGTGGGTGCTGCATTGAAATAGTGGTAGAGATAAACTTTTTTAAACTTTGATGAGGCCTTATGCCATTGGCTAACCGAGAAACCACTTCTGATTCTCTAAAAACTCAAACAAAAAAAGCAAACATTTAAAAAAGATGCCTCTATGTTTGCTGTAATACAAAAATGTGGCTTCCTGGCAGGCAATGCAGAATATCTCCTCAGGGATCACACTGTGTTTGTATGTCTGTAAGGTGTGACAGTATTAAAAGGACAAGAGGAGATTGAGGTCCGTGCTCCCATTGTCATTTCCAACACTGGAATCTTCAACACCTTCCAGAAGTTTCTGCCTCAGCACATACAGGAAAAACCAGGTAACAGCATGAGGACTTATTTTTTCCCCCTTCCAGTAAATATTACACTGCAGTTTTTTTTCCTCATTTTCCATCTCTTTCTACTGTGTATTTCCTGTTATGTGTTTGTGCGTGTGTGTGTATAGAGATCCAGTCACTGTTGGGCTTGGTGCATCATGGTATGGGTTCCTTCTTGGTCTTTGTTGGTCTGGATGGATCCAAAGAGGAGCTAGGAATTGTTTCCACCAACTTCTGGATGTATAAAGACAATGACTTGGACTCACTGTAGGTTTTTTATATTTTTATATATATATATATTTCTTTTATATAATATTTTCATTGCTTCTCTTCTTGTAACATTTCACTCAGTAGTTTGCCAAGTTTGACTGCCAAATTTAACGAATAAGATTTAAACAGTGCAAAAAAACTTGCTTTTTATTCAGTTTTTCTACCAAGTGACATATGTCCACTGAAGTTCAATATCAGTGTTACAGATTTCATGTAAAGACGTACCTGCGAACATTTTATTGCATTTTAAATTTAGAGGTTGATGTTGTCCCTACTAAGCTTGAGTGAGTGTGTTTGTGTGGACATGTGTATGTGTGCAGAATGGAGCAATACTTTTCTCTGAGCAGAGAGCAGGTTTTGGGAAACATTCCCATGATGTTCATCACTTTCCCATCTGCTAAAGATCCTACAGCCAACATCAGACACCCAGGTACAAAAATGTATGCCTGCTTGATAGTTGGCCATCTGAAAAAAAAATTTATTAATGCTGCAATTAGTATCAATTAAGCCAACTGAGATGTCCTGGAGTAGTTTATTCAAGAAGACAGAAAGTTTGATGAAGTGAAACATTTGTATCACCCTCTCTTAATTTCTTTTTGAATCTCTGCAGGTAAATCCTGTATGACGTTGCTTACCCTGGCTCGCTATGAGTGGTTTGAGGAATGGGAGGGGACAAAGACAGGCAAGAGGGAACAGGACTACCTGGACCTGAAAAACAGCATGGCCCAAGAGCTGCTGGACTGGGCATTAACTATCTTCCCTCAATTACGAGATAAGGTGCTTATCAGTGTTTGCATGTGGATATATGTGTGTCTGTGGATTTATGAAAATAAACAGTATAATACAATATATTGTACCATTTCTGTGATTAATCTATCTATTATTGATTACACTCACAGGAACAGTAGATAAAGCTTAGACCTACTTATTAACTCATTAAAACCCACCAGTAATAAAGAGCTCAACAGGAAAGGATAGCCTTTTGTTAGCTTTTAGGTAATGCAAGTATCTCTCTCTGTCCTCCTCTGCTTTCTTTCTTTGTAGATTTCTTTCCATGAGAATTAGAATTCACTGTTCAACATCTGCACAGTTATTCAGCGAGTAGATCAATTCACTCATGTCAAATCTATATCTGAAAACAGCATTTTGTCACCTGTGTTCTTTGTCTTGTTGTCCTCATTTGTTCACAAGCTCACCTAGATTAATGTGGTCAAAGGCAGAAATTTGTAGTCAACATTAAAATTTAAAATGGCTGCCTTGTGAAATTGCAAATTAGTTCACTTAAGCAGTTTGTTTAGCTTTGAAATCCAAAAAACTTTTAAAAAAAGTTAACTTTCAGTCAGTAAACATTTTTGTTAACAGCTGATCAGATGCCTTAATTAGATTTAAAAGATTTGTCAATAGTTACAAATCCAAACAGAAATATATGTCAAACTCTGCAGTGTCCTCTTAGCTTTACACAGCTTTTAATCCAATTCCTTGCCAGTAATAGTTGTGTCTGCTGCATGCTAACATGTTCACAGGTCATCTTAACAGGGTGATAACATGCCACTCTTGTGTTATCAGTGTGTTCTGCATCCACTTTAGTCACTCGTTCAAGAGAGAAAAAAAAATCTACAGTCATAATTCTAGTGGGACTGAAGTGAAATAAATCTAAAAAGGGTTCCTGACTATTTATTTCTGGGTCTTTCATCTTTAACTCGTGGCCTTCCTCAACAGGTAGAACTCTTGCAGTGACACCCTTTTATTTGCTGTAGAAGGCACTGGAATACAATCAGAAGCTCCTGAAAACAAAGCAAGAATTTCATCAAATATATTTACAGCATCTTATTAGAATAATCATTATCTGTTGTTGATATGTGTTCAGGTGGTGATGTTGAGTGCTGCTACTCCTCTAACTAATGGCCACTATTTGGGTGCTCCAAGAGGCGAGATGTACGGTGCTGAGCACAACTTGGAACGCTTCACCCCAGAAACGATTGCTAGGACCCGACCGCAGACACCCATTGAAGGGCTCTACCTAACAGGTGACCTGACTGAGGTACAATCTCATCTGGTCTGGGTTCCGCCAAGACTGACACACCTGTTCATTGTTTCTGTGTTTGTGTTTCATTTGTGTGTGTGTGCAGGTCAGGATGTATTCTGTAATGGCATGGCAGGGGCGCTGCATGGTGGACTGCTCTGTGCCTCTGCTGTGCTCAATCAGAACCTCTACATTGACCTTCTGGCCCTAAAGACGCACCTTAAACACAAAGACACCAATCAAAGCTGAAGTGGTAGCCAGAGGGCTGTTGTGGGGGGTAAACACATGCATGCAAATGTAGATAACATTTACCTCCCTCTCCAATTTCTTAACAGCAATTACAGAGCTCCCCTAAACCATTACATATATTTTAAACTTGATTAAAGTTGGCTTTCTCACACAGTTTCTGTTGCAGATTTCCTTTGTGACACTGTTTGCCATCTTAGCACTGTATATGATGTAAATATGATATATATGTAATATTACAAATAGCAACCTGCCACCCACTTTTCTACAGAGATTTTTAACCCCGTCATGTATTATTTATTAAAAAAAACAACAATATTAACTTCTAGGGACAAAGTGATGTGATTTGTTTTTTTTTTTAAATTAAATTTTAATAATTTTGAGGAAATTTCAGAAATTTCCGGTACACTAAAATTTTGCATTTGTGGTATCATTCATTCATTCATCTGTCAACACCACAAAACAAGCAGCCACACTTAAGCACATCAGTGAATTTAAAGCTATTTCTACATTAGTTTTTAGCTTGAATCAGCCTGATAGTTCAAGTAACATTGTAGTCTCCATAATATTGTGATAACTACAGAAAACTTGAAAAAAGCATCATTTAATCTTTGTGTATTGTGTAATTTTTACATTTTTTTTCTTTTTTGTCAAGTGAATAACACACTAAATGTGAGTATGTGGAGGCAAAGAGAGTGTCTATTACTATTTCTGTAATAAACACTTAATGAATTTTGATTTGTTTTCAGTATTATCTTATGTGTTTTTTCAACAAAACATCAATATTATATTTTTAAATTACAATAAAATATAACAGTCATCATTCATCAGAGAATATGCCAACGGATCCATGAGCTGTGTTGGCAACATTGCAGAATGACGCATCCCCTGTTGCAGACGATGGAATAGTCTGTGAGGAATGAAGAAGGAAGAGGAACAAAACAGCATCCACCCTCTGTGTGCACACTGAAAAAAGGAATGGTAGAGTCACATCCATGGGGACGCAGTTTTAAATAGAAAATAAAATGCTAAAATAAAATAGCAGTTAACTGTGGTAAGTGAGAGTGTAGCTGGAACATGTTTACAGTATTAATGGTGCCCTAGTGTTGGTAGTACATTGCAACATCTTTACCAATTGACACTGCTGAATCAGCAAGCCAGGATGGCATTTGTACACCACCCATTGTGTCCGTTTCTGCAGTCTGACTGTGTGCTCAGGCAAACCACAGAACAGCTCTTTGATATGTTTTTATATAATAAGTAAAGGGGTCTAATGTTGTATGAAGCATACACAGTTTCCCCAAAGGAGAAAGCTGTTTTCCTTATTAGTACCCAGCAAACACACAATATGCAATATACATATACAATATTTATTTACTCATCCATAAAGTAAATATGATTGATAAAATAAAATTTAAAAAAAGACTTAAATAGAGTCCATGTAATAACCTAGTTGGTGAAGCGGTTCAGTGAGCAGCTCAGTGAGTCAGTGAACATCAGGTGGCTCAGGTTCCTATAAGAACCATCATTATTGAAGTAAATTCATTGTAAAACATTGTTTCCTCAGTATGTGGACCTACTTGGCTTTTCTTTATTGGGACAAAGACCTCTAGTTGAAAGCTCTGACAGTCAGGGTTGAATGTTTCCTACATAAATAGCTGACTGAAGAAAAAACTTGTCTAACAGGAGGGAATTGGCAAAAAATATTTCTGATTAAAAGAGAATTATTTCAGCTATATAATGTTAACTATGACTAAAATAATTTTTAGATTCTTTAGCCATGTTACAGCTATTCAATTATGTCTTTAAGTAGTAAAAGTATAAGTGACAATGTCTGTGCATCTGTTTTTTCAAATGCATGGAAACCTTTCATGGTTTCCTGTAGATAATAGATTACAATCTGGTCCTCTGATCTTCTTCAGAAAATACTTGATGTGACAAGAAACACCAGTATGTTTTTGATAGTGTACACTGGAAACAAAGATAGAGCTAGTTAGACATATCTCTCACCACATAGATCCAGGACAAATCTGCGTAAATCTATGTCATTACAACATGCAACTGTCTATTTAATCATGTTATTACAACAAAGTTCAAAGTTGCTCTAAGAAAACAGTAAAAGATGACTTATTGCATGACCAATAGTAGAAGACTCATCTTGGTGGTTGATTAATGACTAATGATGGATCATTATAAGTACAGGGTTGCCTTCAAATCTTTAGTGTATATGACTGTATATTAAAAGGTGTGTTTTCTGTGTCACACCTAAGCAAGACGAGGTGACAGCTTGGTGTTAGCTTGTGAGAATCCTAATAGACTGTAAGCTAAATAATGATCATTTTGTATCTGATCTAACTAGATTTGATGCCAAACTATTTTGGCAAGTTGTACTAAATTTTGTTTGTTGATTGAGGGTGCATGCCAGTAAAAGTAGAATCGACTAGCTTGATGTTTTATGTGTACACTGCACCAAAATATAGTTGGCTGCCAGGTATCATCTAGCCATTTTTTTCTTTTACACAGTCTAAATAAAGCACTGTTTGTAGATCATTGATGAGCTGGAACATAACAATGAATATCAAGGTTGGTCTTGAAATCATTGAATTTTTCCTTATTCAAAGAATATTTAATCTCATGCAAGTGTAAACAAAAGCTCTAACAGGCAACTATTTGCTGATACATTAGCCAAAGTTCTATTAAGTTTTAAAGCTGTGAATGCTGTTCACCTTCTACTAGGGAACCAACTAATTACGATTTTTTTGATCGTTTTTTTCTAATTGGACTGCCATTTTATCATCAAAAAACTCAATATTGAAGTATTGCTTAAGAGCCTGGCAATCCACTACTAAGGTGTTTATTAATGTAACAGTGCAGCAGCAGCGTATTTGGTGGAACTGTGCTTTTATTCTGACAACATCCTTTCCTTCAGCTAGGGCAAAAATTATACATCCGGTCCGTCTCCATGTAAAAGGCGGAACAAGCGGCCTTGCGCAGGGAACAAAGAACGATTGAGTGAGTATTGCACTGTAGTTTTTAATTTGATTTCTTGAAAATTACTCAATTTTTTTACTACGTAGTTGCTGTACTTTGACAACGAGCTAAAATGTATTTATTTACCACTAGCTAACTTAGCCAGTTAATGTAACATTAGCTCATTATCCACATGCGCTAAAGCTAGGCGGCAGCGGGAGCTTGCGTTGTGCTTTAGCTTAGCTGAAAATAGTAAGGTTTATTCAAACATTTTGCAAGCGTTACATATTTAAGAAGTTCAACCTGTCTGCAGAAACTCGTGTCTTTTGTGTTTGCCATTTTTCAAAACAATTTACATTAAAGTTCATTGAATAAGTTTTTGTTTTCCTATTACGATAAGAGAGTGGTCTCTTTGTGTTAGGTTTTGTGAGAAGACCAGGCCGGTTCAGCTAGTCTTTTCAAGCCCCGTCAGCCATTGTTGTCATGAACTGAAACGTTATTTGGCGATAGTCTTTAGCCATTTTCGGCTATTTATTGATCTCTATGATACTTTTGTAATGAACGCAAATTTAAGCTAAGTCGCCTCATTTTCTGTCTCGATTGCAGTGTCTTATTTTTTTTTTCTTTTTATTGCTTTCTAATCCAGGTTGACCAATATGGAAATAGCTTGCTCTACTTAGCCCAGTCTCCAGACAAGATGTCAAGTGAGTAAACCTGCATGGTGTATATGATATTGTAGCATCAAGTACAGTACAATTTCTATTAAGAGGTCAGTCGAGAACTGTTATTTTCAGGATTGATTGTAATTTAAACTGTGCTATGAAAGTACAAGAGTGAATGGCAGCGTTATGAATGTTGATTGAAAGACAAAACTGTTTTAAGATCAAATCACTACTTGAACAATTTGAAAATTCTCATAAGCTTCAAATAGTTGAACCGGACACTGTAGATTGTAAACACTTTGGATGGTTCACATGATCAGATCAGTCAGTTGTTCAGTGTCAGAGCAGCAAGCACTAATCAGGTAGATGACATGATGGATAACATGCTGCTGTGGTGAACTTTGAATACAGTTAGGGTTGCAGTCAGATTGTTGAGATGCAAGCCTCAGATCACAACCATTTTGCCCTCAGTGTTGTTTCCCTTTGTTAAATAAAAGCAAAATCAGCTTTGAATCAGGACTCCTTGAATCACCTGTGATGGGGGTTGACAGTAAAAAATACAAACAAACAATCAAAGCTCAATTGAACTATTTTTTTCAGCTCTCAAGCTTAAAATTTATAAACTTTACACAGTGGGCAGTATCAACTGACTAACAATTATTTTCCCTTTTTTTTTCTTGCACAGAACGACCATCCTACGCCCCTCCCCCTCCCCCTGCCCCAACAACAGTAAGTGTTCAGTGCTCAGTTTCAGACTCTGCGTTTGCTGTCGCTGCACATTCTCTGTGGTTCCTTTTTGTACTTCGTTATTTATCTTACTTTCTCTTTTCTACACAAATCTTATTGGTTTAATTTGATTTTTCTTTTTCACTGTTTGAAAACATGGTGGCTGACACATATTTGTCCAGCTCTCCATGATTGCTCTTTCCTGTCACCACACAACCTTTTTAAAGGTCGCACACAGAAGTGATAAAGGGCTTACATAAAGTACTTTTTCTAGTGGAAATATTTATATATTTTTTCTCTTTTAGTCTAATCATTTCATGTTAAAATTTGAGTGTTTTAAACATGTACAGTTAAAGAATCAGTGTGTTTGTTTAGGTGCCTTTCATTTCCTCACATGCAGTAGCAGGACACAGAACTGTGCAACTTGTGCTTGGTAGGGGATGATCAGAGCTTGTTGTAAGGTCTTGATTTACATGCAGCATTTACATGTGCACTCATTCTGAATGCCAGCCTGCCGGCCAGTTACCTTTTTTTGCCTTGCATGATGACGTCATGAAAACAAACAAGCAAAACGATATACATATATTTTCATGTTTTCCCCCTTTTCACTTATTTATGTTTATCCCTCTTCCTCCTCTTGTTTGTGGGCCATTTCTCATTCGTGTTTTGTCTCATTTGTCTTCCATCAGCAAATGCCTTCCACCCCAGGGTTTGTGGGCTACAACCCTTACAGCCATCTGGCCTACAACAACCTCCGACTGGGAGGGAGCTCCGGAGGTTCCAGCAGGGTAATGAATTGATGGAGGGATTTGGAAAATTAGAAAAGGGGATGGTTACAGTTGAGGAGGGAGGGGAGAAAGAAACTTACAATAGGGAACATAGGGCTCTTGCCAATAATAGGGAGTAAAAGAGCTGTCAAGAGCCATTGAATACAGGCTGATTATTAAATAGTGATGGAAATAATTGAAGATATGGTAAAATAAAAATGGGTAATGTGAGGAAAAAATTAGTGGTGTTAAATAAGAGGAAAATAAGACATTGGGTGGGTTTGAAGACAATGTGCACAGTCCTTGAAAGCCCAACCCTTGCCCTGTTTTGATAGGACAAAGTGTCATTATTTTCTTTTCTTTCTCGAGTCCAACAAATGTCATAATATTGCCTTTTCATTTGAGATAGTTGATGCATGTCACCTCTAAGGAATGTGACAATATTAGACAATAAAAAGGCTAACACAGAAAATAGTGGATATGTGCTGCTCTGTCAGTGCCTCTTTTAGGATCAGCTACACTTTTCAGACCACATTAGATGTTGCGAAGAAAAACTCAAGTTCTCCTCTTCATTTTAATGTGAGCAGCACACTCCAAGAGAGCTTCAAAAGAAAATGTAGCAGCTGTGTGGCAAAAAGCTGAAGCACATTCAAGAGAGTAGAGCTGAACATTTGTGCTATGAAAAAGTACAGAGATGTCAGTTGGTATTTAAAATGGGTTGCAGCTAAAGCCACCAAAAAATCTGGGATCACCCCGTCGCCTGAATTTGCCCAAAGTTTACCTCTGCTGTTCTTGATCCAGAATGATCCTATTTTGATGTTACTCAACAGCCATTTTATTTGATTTGATAATAATGAAAACATTAGAATTTTGCATGCTTAATTCTTATTAAACATTCCTAAAAATTAATTTGTCGCCTTATTTCAGTGTTTTACACTGATCACCTTGCTTTTGCCTTTAGCTTGAGAGATTGTCCACTAGTTAGCTGGTCTACGGTGGTATAATTACAGACAATAATGAGGTCACTGTTGCATATTCTGAAAAGAGACGGAGCGAACAATTGCTTAAGTTTCAGTAAAGCAGACAGTTTGAGGGGTCATGTCATAATGACAATATGACATTTCATAATTTTTTTCTAAGCGGGGGGCTGCTGATACAGAATGTACAGACTGTATCGATGGTCTAAAATTTTTCAAGCCCTTATTATGAAATACTTCTCAGTTTTACTTCTTAAATTATCAAAATAAATTTGCATTTCAATGTACAATATGCAAAAACTTTACATTGAAATATCTAGAAATTACCATTTTGGTATAGTTCATGTTGAGCTGTGTACTTACATTATGCTCAATGTATCAAACAATGTGCAAACTCAGCATGCCGTGTGTAGTTGTATTCATGGTAGCGCCAGTTGGAGTGAGGAAGCCTACAAAAGAGACTTAACATCACATAAAACTTTATACTTTACCCCACATTATGAGCATATCGGCCCAAATTAGTCAAACAGATTTTCACCTGCATTGGTGGCTGTTTTAACATTGAGATGAACAAATACTTTTATCTATCACTGCTTTACAGCCTCATCGTCTTATTTGTCTTTCAATTTTTGGCACTTCAGAGGTCTCTAGTGGCTAGAAATAATGAACTTTGGGCTTCAGAGAAATCGATATCATTAATGAGAGATACAAATATATATTTTTTAATGGATCATTTTCATATATCTCTGAACTACTTTTGGTCAGTGGAAGGGCAGAAATTTCCGAGTCTTCACAGTCTTACAGATATTGCACAATGCAGACAGGAATGAAGAAAAAGAATAACATGCATGGTTTTAGCTTCTAGTGTTACGGCTGCAGCCCAGATGGCTGTTGTCTTCTACCTGGCAGTCTGTCAACCCCCTTTATAGACAAAAACACCAACAGTTTTCCCTCTTGGAATCCCTTATTGACATTGAAAAATACTTAAAGCCATCAGCTGCTAAAATTCATTTACATCCACAAATGCATGTAAATGAATTAGCGTGCATCATAAATGCATTTTTCCAGCTTTAAGAGAGCATTCAGGACCCCTGTAGAGCTGCATTGTCATGTTTACATGTACACCTCTTATTTTGCTTTTAGCCTTACCATGATCAGACCATATTGAACTGATGTTTTCAATGTTGCTTTTTTCTTTTCTCACTCTAAATCTCTGTCCCTTTTTTGTTTGTTTTCCCTTCATCTACATCTCTTCCATTTCCTCATTCACACTTTTCTCCCCTTCTTTGTCCCCCTTCTCTCCCTCTCTCTTTGTTTTTCCTTTCACAGAACTCCTCAGGCATCACCGTACCAAAGCCTCCCAAACCTCCAGACAAGCCACTGATGCCTTACATGCGGTACAGCCGGAAGGTAAGCAGGAAGGTAAGACACCCATCCACGGTGTCTGCTTTTACTGCTTGTCCTCCCATCCCCTGAAAAGTTACAGGGGTATTAGGGTGGGAAACAGCCAAGCCATGACGCCTCCACCACATCACCCAGCTTGTGGAGACTCTCCACTTTGTTATCCTGTTGGCTTACAGTTGCCTCTTGCATTTGTAATCAGTAGAGAAATTGCAACATCTCTTTGAATTTCTTTTTGCAAGCATGATCTCATCTTGCCTTCATTTCCACTCTTCTGTGCTTGTTGCTTTGCTCTCTCATTAGTTTTAGAGCAAAAACTGTAACACTGAATACTATATAAAGACAGTCTGCTAAAATTTCACTTTGATGTAATGATGATGTGATTCTGTCTTTTGGAATATTTCATGCCATCTCATCCAAGTCTTTTTGCAACACTTAACTGTGGCTTTGCAGATTAAGAAAACATCTAACTAGTCAAAACACAAGCTTTTTTAGAAAACATCCTCAACAATATGACACTAAGTGTGCTGCATTTAGAAATAGCTTTTTAATATGTGAGAATACAGAAAAATACTGTAGGTTGCATTGAAGACAGACAGAAACTATGGCAGGAAGAAATAAAAAGGGATGAGTAAGACTTGGAAATACTTGTGGTTGTCATGGTTAACAACTTATAAAGTTGTGTAATCCAGAAATTTAGCTAATATTTGAGGGGTTCATTCATAAAAAGTGTGTCCCAGTGTTGTTAGGGTGTGTTTGTGTGTCCCTTTTCTGAATGATATGGCTATTGCATGAAGATTCTTTCTTAATTTTCTTACCTTTTAACTTATTTGCATGTTTCCTCAAATTTCAATACTCTAAGCTCTCCAGGCCGTGTGTTAGTGCTTAACCATTGCGCATGTCAATTATACTGTTCATTAGATCATTTTAATACTAATTTTTCCTTTGCACTGTTTCCCCTTTATTTCCTAAACTTTCTGTTAGCACCTTTACTCACCAATAAATGCAGTTGCCCTGTAGTAGCCTCATGTTATTTTTGTAATGTGTGTGTAAGCATGTGGGCCGATGCTCCTTTCAATGCGTGTGTGTTTTGTGTTTTTGTTTGTGTGCACATAAAAGGTATGGGACCAAGTGAAGGCGTCCAACCCGGACCTGAAGCTGTGGGAGATCGGAAAGATTATCGGAGGGATGTGGAGGGACCTGACTGATGAGGAGAAACAGGACTACCTGAACGAGTACGAAGCTGAGAAGGTAAGCTGCCACATTGTTGTAATAACTGCTGAAGCTCTGACCTGCACAGCGATGTCTGTGCTCTGCTGTATATTGATCTGTATGCATGTCCACAAACTTTTTGTCCTTAAGTTAAGAAAGCAGATTTTGTTTATGTGAAATAGAGAAACAGTGGTGATTCAAAAATTACTAATATCTATAGCAAGTAAACGAATGCAAAGAATTAAAAAAAACAAAACAAAACAAGCCATCATTAGACTGACAGATCAGGTCATGGAATTATTTTACACAGATTATTTGCTATTTCTCTGTTCCCTTATTAGATTGAGTACAACGACTCATTAAAGGCATACCACAACTCACCAGCATACCTGGCATATGTTAACGCTAAAAACCGGGCAGAGGCCGCAATGGAGGAGGAGAGCAGGCAGAGGCAGAGTCGTATGGACAAAGGAGAGCCATACATGAGCATCCAGCCCGCTGAAGACCCTGATGGTAAGTTTTGGATTTAGACTCAACTGTGGTAACATGTTAACTAATGCTAATGCAGTTATGCTGCAACAAAGCTCTGGAAGCAAAGGTGATTTTAAGACAGACATCTTGCCGGGCATGTGTAAATCTAAGCAGTTGTTTCATTTTGACATAACTTTGTGTACAAATTTGAGTCAACCAAAAGTCCATTATTGCAACAAGACCATATGCAGTGTGTGCCACTGGTAGTTAGCATAAACGACCTACAGGCTATTTTATTCAGCGCAAAAATTTGAAGGCGCATTTGGCTAAAATTGGTAGCATGCTAGCTGTGTAAATCATAAAGTTCTTTTTTTCACTAGAGATGTCAATGACATGTCAAGACTGAACAGCAAAAATTAGACAAAATTAGCTTCTGGAAGTGGCATTTCTATACATCTGTAAAGAAATGTATTTTTCAACTTAGTATACTTTTTATATTACTCTGAATTATGGGCATGAGCCAAAATTGCATGGAACGGAGGTGTTAACCTACTCTCTTCCTTTAACAAAGTGGTCCATTAAGCGTTCTGTATATCTTCTGTCCAGACTACGACGATGGCTTTTCAGTGAAACACACAGCGGCTGCACGCTTTCAGAGGAACCACAGACTCATAAGTGACATCCTCAGTGAAATTGTGGTGCCTGATGTCCGCTCAGTGGTCACTACAGCTCGCATGCAGGTCCTGAAGAGGCAGGTCCAGTCTCTCATGGTGCACCAGGTAGGTTAGACAAACACATTCTATGCTATCTAGGCATAGAGGCCCAGAGAATATGTAAGCTGAGAGGAGCCCAGTAGCCGTTTTCTTGTCCGTTAAAACGTTATCAAAGGTTGCGGTCCTTCTAACAGGAAACGTGAAGAAAGCCAGTAAACCTAGTGACACACACTCAGTGTGTTTCACCTGTGTATGTTGTGCTTTTCAGAGGAAGCTGGAGGCAGAACTCCTGCAGATCGAGGATCGCCACCAAGACAAGAAAAGACGCTTCCTGGAGACCACTGACTCATTCAACACTGAACTCAAGCGGGTACGTCAGTATTTATTTACCTAGAGACAGCTGAGTGAGAAGTAACAATGTGGTTTGGTTCTGGATCACTAGCATTCATCCTTAATAAAGCCCCAATTACAGATATGTTATTTAGTCAGCCCCAGCTAAATATTAACCTAAACACAAAGGGAGAGTATCATTGCTTGTGTAGTGAATTGTCAAATGTTGTAATTTTTGTGTGATTTGGGAGATGAAAAGAGCATTAACAATGAATGTAGTCCCCTCACTTAATTTACACTTATTTATGAACCTGCACCTTATTCTTGCTACTTTAGCTTTCCATTTAACATGAAGACAACTTCTGGTTTATTTGTTAGTGGAGAATTGAGTAATGCTTAAGCCATTGTTTTACACCTGTTTTCCATTTTTCCAGCTATGCAGCCAGAAGGTTGAGGTGGACATGGACAAGCTAGCAGCAGAGATGGCTGCTGCAGAAGAGGCGGCCAGACGCCGGGCAGAGGAGAGAGAGCGCGAGGCGGCCGAGCAGGCAGAGAAAGCAGCTCAACAGGCTCAACAACAGCAGCAACAGGAGGCTGCTGGAAACAAAGCTGCAGAGCAGAGCAGTGCTAATGCAAGCCCAGCTAACTCCACCTCAGGTACCAAAGAGGAAGACAAGCCCACTCCAATGGAGACAGGTACCTACAGTGTTCAAAAAAGTCGTTGGTCATAAAACTTTTTTTAGCACTTAGTTTATCAAGTAAGGAGATGTATTAAAGTGGTATTTTAACAACTGGCTTTACATCTATTATGAAAAAAAATCATATAAAATGTTCTTAAGCAATTAATTCTTCATTATCAAGATGGATAAAGTCATTTAAATTTAGCTTAGTTTAATTAAACTGTGCTCAAACTTTGCTCTAAAGCTAAACTTTGACTGACCTCATTCCCTCCCCAGATGAGGTGGCACCTGCAGAGCCTTCCTCAGACCACCAGCCTGCTCCACCACCTCCATCTAACCCCCCCTCTTCTGCCTCTGATAAAGCAAGTCCTCCTCCTGAGCCCCCCAGGGAGAATAGCACTCCTAGTGTCCCTGGTGATGATGGCAGCAGCAGTAGCAGCAGCAGCAGCAGCAGCAGCAGCAGCAACAGCAACAAAAGCATGCCCCCTACTCCCTCAGACAGTGCCCCTGGAGCAGCGGCAGCACTCCCAGACCCCCCAGCAGTCCAGGAAGCCAACTCTGGTGCAGCTAACCCTAATGTGGCGGCAACACCTCCGCCTCCCCCTGCCTCAGAGGAAACAGCCCCTCCACCACCACCACCACCACCACCTCCACCGCTACTAACCCCCAACCAGAGCAGCCAACAGTATGACATGTAATGGTCAGTTAGTTACACACACATTGGTAGCTGTAGAAGTCCTCCCTGTGCTGCAGCTCTCCTGTATTCCTCTCTTAGCTGGAGCTATAGCACTAACTGTGCATCAGGTGTTGAGACGTTGAACTTGAATGGTGGCTTAATCATAACAGATGTTATGATTAAGAAGTGGAGGGTCCCATAGTTTGGTCAATATTTAATGTGTCTTGGATACAAGAATGATGTGTGGTTTCAATCAGGCAGTCTCTTGTAGCTGGACCAAACAAGGATTAGGATTTCACTCAGATCTGCATCTGCATCTCCTTTTAAATTTACTTGGCAGGCCTTGTTCAATGATGTAAGTGACTTAAGTGTCACCAGTCTACAAGCTGATCAAACCCAGGTTGTGCTCTAAGCATCGATTAGTTATCTGTATTAGTTAGTTATATTAGGTACTTACACATGAAACTATACTTCTGTGTCCCAGTGCTACTATGTGAAGGGCGCCCATCACCAGCTGCAACATTGCTGTTTATACATACTTGTCTCAGACAGAAGAAGAAAATGATTTCAGGAGCTGCTGGTTGCGTGAAGGCCTGCTGATGGCTGTTTTTCATCTCCTCAATAGTTCAAATGCAAACCTCAAGAAACTCCCACTGTGTAGACTTTGTACTGTTGGATGGGGCTGAAATGTATAGTGCTCAGTCTTGGTGTATAAACCTTTTAATCAGCCCTTTATATTATTCTTATATAAAACCACAGCTGCAAAATGAAGAGGTGTGGAACATTGTCATTGTTATTTGGACTATGAGTTGTCGAAAGGCTCAGATGTGCTGGTAATAAAGAGCACTATCACTCAACAGGACCTAACCCTCCCCTCATTTAACAACTCAGAATTTTGTAGTTTCAGTTTGTGTGATTTGCAAAATTACTACTGTAACTTCTGTGTGTTTTTAGAGATCTAGTGAAACATTTTAGATGAACATAATCAGATTCAGCTCTCATATAAAACCTGCACTCTTGAATCAGGTGCCATTTTTAACAGGTTTCAGTTTGACTGGGAATGATACATCTTGTGGGAAGCACGGATGATTGTTTCCAGGTCTGATGAATTGATGAAGGCATACTCTTTGTGCACCCACATTCTGCATGCAATACTTAATACTTACCATAATCCTGCAAACATGTAAAAAAAAAATCCTAAAGGTTTGGTCAGAGAGTTAAGGCTGAGGAAAGCTGATATTTAATTTTTAAAAAGTCAGGACAAAACACACAATGTGTGCAAGAAACAAATAAAATAAATTGGAATGCTGGGCATGTCTCCAAGGTGCTTTTAAAATCTGTGGATTATAACAATAATTTGCATTGAGTATAAGAAGTTAACATAGGTGTTTGTTTCTCTTTATCCATCACATATTTATGTAGAAAGAGGTGACATCTATTCAGTTAATACTTAACCTGAAAAGCTTCTACACAAGTTGAGGCTGTTTTTTTACGGACTGCGTTCCTATTTTAGACTGCATATTCCTATTGACACCACAAGCATTTAACTTCAGCAGATAATGCACACGCTACCCTCATCCAAACCTAACCTCAGTCACTTGTGCATTGAAAGGACTGTTTTCTTACTTGAATTGGACTGTTTTTAGTAATATGCCTCTGTTTTTTGCATCTTTCTTTTGTACTGTCTGAACTTAACTATCAAAATAAAATTGATTTCTCAGTCTTTTGACTTCTTGTTTTAAATATGTTCTCTTCATTTGACCATTCAAATATAAAATTTCGGTTTAATGATATTTTAACAGCAGTCACCTCTGAAAATGTACACAAAATATTGTATGTTAAATAGATTGACTGCATTTACATAGCAGTTTGCCAGTCATTCAACCAGTCAAAGTGTATTGCAAACCGAGTTAGCATCCATCAAAAGTGAAGGAAGGAGGAAGGAAGGAAGCTTAAACATGCAGATAGGGAGAGCTGGGTATTGCACCACTGACCATCTGTAGATGGTCAGTTGCCCCACTGTTTTTCCTACAGGTATATGAGTAAATTTGGCGCCAAGTATGATGTGATTATAAATCAGAATAAACCAATTCTTTAAAACTTCACTTATTCTAAATAAGTGTTGTTATGCATCTGATTATTTTATAGTGTCTTATTTAATCATCTAGTCCATGTGTTAGTGTTTTTGAATGTACACGTGTAAAATCATTTTAAAAGTAGCAGAAGAGCAAATAGGACTTCAAAATTACAATTCTATACTATGATTAATCTGTTTGTATTACTATAAGATTGGAATGCACAGATTCAGTAAAAATAAATGAATAAAATAAAAGTAAAATACATGAAATATGTATGACTTTCTAGTCCTTATTGGACTGCTACCCATTATGGACCTGTGAAGGTGAGGAGACAAAGCATTAGACAAAGTGGCTGTGAGGAACAACAGAATGGACATCTTCAGTATCTAAAACATTATGCAGCATTACATGAATGCTCATTATAAAACCCCCACAATAAATGGTAAATCAGCTTTATATTTTTTTTCATTTGGCAGTCTTGAGTAAGTAGTAGTTAAGCTTGCTCTTGAGCAAGTGGAATGTATTATTTATTTTTTTAATGCTTGTTTCAGATTTAATTACAAAATCGTTCTAAATCTGTCAACAGTTATTTCTCAACAATAATATGCATTTTGATTATTGTAGACTTGCCCTTTTCCCCCTTTCCTGAGCAGCGCCCCCACTGAAAAAAACACTCCTGCAGGAATGTATCCCCACACCCACCAAGTCTGAGACAGGTTTCAGTTCTCCTGCCAAAATAAAAACTCCTGCAAGTGTATATTTTATTTTATTTTTTAAACAATATACACTGGCCTCTTAAAATAATTAAGATTGTTCTGTGATTTGACAAAGTGACTGAAGAAGTCATAAAAAGTTATGTTTATGTATACACACACACACACACACACATATCTATAGAGAGAGAGAGAGATAGAAAGAGAGAGAGAGAAACTACACAAAACATTCAATTTAAAAAATTAATTTTGGTACAATAATATAAACCTCCGGTGTGTGTTGCTGTTGTAGTTGGTTTTATCTTGTTTAAGATCCAGCAGAAGTCATAGACTGGTTACATAAAAGCACTGCTGTCACATGTCAGGACTTACTGGAACACGATAGATGAAGAAAACAAAACCACTGTTAATGTTATTACAAGTTTCTATGATTTTCCTACAATGACAAGTGAAACTATCTGCTGTGGGAGGGATCTTATGTCTACTGTGAGACACTAATGTCATTGTTACTTACTCTGCATTATACATGAGTCAAGCATGGGTCTATATGATGTGCATAAAATAGTGGAAATTATTAACTCTAAACTGCACTCTTTCCTCACAAAACAATTTTGTAAAACTCATGACATTTATTATCTGTCAGATTAAGTATTCTTGTGATTAAAATGTTTATTATATTTTTTTCCTTACAGAGTTCATTTTAACATATAATAGCAATTTATCAATCATTTCCCTTTTCAATATACAACTTGCTTTCAACTCAACCGAACTACTAGAAATTCAGCAGCAGAAAAAGGGCCATCATAATGCGACACAATCCTCAGTAACTTTAAACTGAGAGTTTATGATGAGTCAGACTACTTTTTCCTTGTACATCCATACCTTCAATTACCGAGTTTTTTGTTTCGCTGTGTTTGTGGCTTTTTCTCATTTCCCTTTGTTTATTAATTCATTTATTTTTTATTCAATTTCAGAGAAATTTTCTCTGTTTTTATTTATGAACTTAATATTTTTATTAGTGGTCTTTAAAAGCCTCTTTGAGTTCTTTGAATCCCACCCGCAAAATAATTATTTTAATTTATTCATTATATTGTATTTTTGTGTCCTATGCAAAACAAAAACTGAACTATTTTCTTATCTAATCTTTTAAGGTATGAAGATCACGATTTGAAGTTGAGTAACTTTTTTTATTTTTTTTTATTTTTTTTTTAAGAGAGAATATGTCATGTGTTTAATGAAGTCATCCTTCTTACGCCTGGTTCAAATGTAGACTGATCCAGGAGGCTGTGGGTGACACCTGGCTGACGCTGTGTGTTGGCTGCACGAATGAACGCGCATGTATCGGCGTCACCGGCGCCTCTGAGGATGGGAGGAGAAGTTCACCGGAGCGCATCAGCGCAGCAGACTCACAGTTGGTTAGTGTCGGTCACCATGAGCCACCGGCACCGCGCGCTCAGCTGCCTCTGGACCGCTCTCGTCCTGCTGATCCTTCACGGTCCGGGGCGCGTCGCGGAGCTCGCGGTGGCGGCGGAGTACTCCAAAACTGACCTGGACTACGAGTTCGGGGACTACAGGGGAAAGTGGTGCATCGACGATCACGGTTTTGTTTACGCCATCGGAGAGATTTATTACCCGAGCCCGACTGCGTGTCCGTGCACGTGCACTGTTGACGGGCCAGTGTGCGTCCGACCCAAGTGTCCACGCATTCACCCGCGATGCACGCGGATCAGGTATAAGGCATGCTGTCCGGTGTGCGAGGCTATGGCCAGAGTCTGTGTCTACGGGGGCAAAACGTACCGGCTCCTAGAGGAGTTCAGGGTGAGAAAGATCCAAACTTCTACACCCACCCCCCATCGCACCATTTCCATTACTGTGTTCACGCAGCTCACGCGGTGGAGTTTATGAGGCAGCAGCATTGTCCCTACCTTATATCAGATTTACGTACATGAGATATCTCTTATCTATATTGAAGAATGTAAGTACCATGGGGGAAACATATAGATGCTACGCAGTAAGCTTATGAGACCCACTTTCACTGCCAGTATTTTCTCTATTTGTTAATTCATTTTACTTTTTTGTCTGCGTAACATATCATTGACATGTAGACCTTTGTCTGGCAATTGATAGTAATGGTCACTTTACATTGATATAAAGTCATATTAAAAAAGTTTATAACTAAGTTCATAAAGTCTATTGGAAAATATGATAATTTTTCTATAGTAAACCAAGGGCTTCCCCCTTTCCCCTCATCTCCTTGTATGCATAGTTGCAATCAGACACAGTGCACACAGCTGACTACACAGTCAGTGTTGGTAGGAAGTAATCTACCTGAAAACTAGGCACTGCACAGCATGCCTGGCTAAAGGTTTGGTTTGTGTCAGTTTGTGGTATTAAAATACTCTAACGCCCTCCTCCAAAAGGAGTATGTGTCATTTATGCAAAATAACAAATAAAAATAATTACACAGACTACAAAAATGTATCTGAAACAAACCTCCCCATGTGACAGGCTCATAAGACAACAGTTTTGCAGTGATGGAGTCTCAGGTTAGTTGACTTCTTTGTCTTGTTTTCCTTTTGCATTTTGTAAAGGTGACTATTCTTATTTCTCAAAAGAAAGCTTAAAGCTTCATGAGTAAATATTGTCATCAAAACAAATGACAACATGTTAATGTGAAGAGACATTTGTTGTGACAAACCATCAGAATAACTACCCTCTCAGCTCCAAACAGCACACAAAGTGGGTGGCTAACTGGTTAAAGTAGTGGCTCATTCAAAAGTCAGATGTTTTTCTAAGTTGGCAGAGACACAAAATAGCTAAATGGATAGTGATGTGATGACCTAAATGAACAGTAGAGATGACCGCAGAAAATTACAAAATGTCAGCAGCAGGTCTACAAAATGTTTATTCAAGTTCACTTTTTTGGTTCTCAGGCCTACTGTTTTGGGTCACTCTCACTACTTTTCAAGCAGCAGAAGGGAACTGTTTTAAGTAAGAAAAAAAGGCTCGGATAAACCAACTGTACTTTTGTCAAAACAGCACATTACATCTAGAAGCCCCTCCTTTTTTTGCTGAAATTAGGCAGAAACTGGCATCTTTAATATGCTGCAGTTACTGACATGTTGTATATAGAGCCTTTATGACAGTGACATA
>JAPZDV010000009.1:19859030-19891957 GCA_029814665.1 Acanthurus lineatus | reverse complement strand
AGCCTTTCTGACAGTGACATAATGAGCAGCTAGCTAAATCTGAATGACAGACTTTTGGAGTGAGTTTCAAGTCAGTTCTATTAATAATAAAAAGTGGGAATCTTGTGCTGTTGCATCATTATGTCAACAAACAGCTTCCATGCTGACATGCAGCCATGTGCTCAGTGGGGATTGAGCAGTGGGAGGACAGACATTGACTATGTTTTATGTAACCAATGGTGTATTAGACAGAGTGCACTCAACTAGTCCAAATACACTGGAAACAGGTCAGTTGTCTAAGTGTGTGTTTGTTTGACATATTATGCTTCCACATGTGCATGTGGTGTGAAGGTTTAGCCACACCCTCTGTGACATACCAGAGAGACTGAATCTACCAATTATTTCTGCCATGATTTATTTGTTTTTCTGTTATTACAAAATTGGCTAATTAAATAGACAACAATTATTGTTAAAGCTCAATTAAATTGAAATTGTATGTTCCAGCTGTCTAGGTGTGAGCGATGTCGCTGCGAAGCCAACAGAGAGGTGTACTGCAGCATTTCAGACTGCCCCGCCCCTCACTGTGTCAACCCTACCTACGAGCCCAACCACTGCTGCCCCATCTGTAAGGCTGGTAAGACTCAGCAGTGTGGTGTTTTCTCTTTGTCATATTGCTTTGGTCCACAGAAAATAATTTTGTAAAAATGTATTAGGTTGCCCTGTGATCTTTACTCTTCCACTAGCAACAGTTTAAAACAACACAGAGGCAGTATAATTTCTGATAAAAGTAACTAATACTCACAGGAGGATGAGCTCTTTTTCTTCTGAACACCTAATAAGATTTCTGGTATCAACCTTGAACATGACATACCAGATTAACATAAAAATAGCAATCCCATTCACGCCAACAAAAGGGTAAACCACTTTGATTTACAGAACTATTAAAAAACAATCAGTGGGTCATACCGTTGCATTGGTTGACAGGTTCCTTCATTGTGTGGCTATGTTGATCCTTGAGAAAATGCAGAGTGTAGGATGGATCATCTCTAGAACTCAACTGAGAGGAGCAATGGGCGGTGAAGCAAAACAGACATACACACCTCCCAGGCATGTTGGCCAATTAAAAACCCAATACTGATAGATCTAGAGGTGACTCACCCAAGTAGAGGCCCAAATAAATCCATGCAAGGAGATGCTGTAAATGCATAAGATCTTTGTTAATAATTTAAGATCCTTCGTAAAATAGCAGACAAACCTGAGCTTTCTTGAAATCACCCTCACCCTTCTGACTAAAACCTTGGCTCACTTGAGTATCCCAGATGAGACTGCCTTGTGTAGCACTGGCCATGAAGGAAGCCCTAGAAGGGGATTACCCATGAAAACCCTGTGGGCATGAAGGCATACTATCATGGCTGCTGAAGAACCAAAGAACCAATGAAGACCTGACCCTTGTTTACCGGGGAGGCATGGTCTTACCATACCTCTTCTTCCTATACATGTCCACTCGAAAGACTATCTTCAGCGACACGTTAGATATTGGGTATGGTGACGACATAGGACTGTCCTGGGCCAATCCCTTAAACAATCATAGTGACGTTAAGGTCCTATGACGTCAGAGGGGTCATAGGAGTTTGATCACCAAGTCTACATGTGTTTTGTGGACTTGGAAGTAGCCTAGGACCTTGTCCCCAGGGAGTTCGGTGGGGGATACGGTGGGATTATGGGGTACAGGGACCCCAACAAGGTTGTCCCTTATCTCTGATCCTGTCTGTGATATGGACAGGATCTCAAGGCAGTGTGTCTGGTTTGTCCCTGCTTTTTGCACAGAATGGGGTTCTGTTGGCATCATTGGTCTGTGACCTTCAGCATGTACTAAGGCACTTTGCAGCCAAGAGAGAATTGACTGGGATGAGTCACCAAATGGCAAATAAATGGTTTACATTTAGCATCAACTTAATGTAAACCAAAACTGTAAACCAAAATGTCATCGAAGTCAAAAAATTAAACATCTTTTTTCTCCAATCTTTACCACTTCAGTTAGCCAACTGCTCTCTACATTAGTAAGTGGACATAAGTTAACAACTTTGGTGAACAAATAGGGGCTCTAACTTCAGGTCGTATTTCACCTTCCATACACATTATATGACCAAGTTAAAATGTCATTGTCTATATTATTGGCTTCACACTCACAATGTTTCACTTGGCAACAGTTAAAGCAATATAGACAAATCATCCAATTCCCTCTGTGTGGCTACAGGCAGCTAGCAGGAGCACAACCACATGTGCTGTCATATCCTGTGTTATCCACTCTCTCCTTAAACCACACACACACACACACACACACACACACACACACACAAGCTTATGCCCCCTGCATGTTTTACACACATACACAGATCATTTCAAGGCTTTCATTGTGTGTGTGTTCGTTCATCCTGCAGCTCTTAAAACCAGCACTGGTTACGTCACCTTACACACCCTGCAGCTTAGAGAGCCATGTTGAAGCCCTGTTATATCATACAGTATATGCTTACACTGCCACTGGCATTTAAGTCCCTTTCTAACATTGGTGGGATTTGTGTGTATGTGTCACACAGGAATAGCAAAGGGATTAGAATAACCCCTGTGTGCTATTTTTATTTATTTATTGCAATAATAAATGGTAAATCCTTGGAGCCAAACGATCAGTTATTTAATTGATTAATTGATCATGACCACCTAGAAAAACAAAGAAAACCACATGAACATGCTGTCTGCTGTCCAGTTACCTTGCTGCTTCATGACAGTTGTAGTTGAGTTGTGGTCTCTATTTTTGCAGCTCCTCTGCTGGAGAGACAGTGGGACAGATGGTTTGTTTTGTTGCGTCAGTGTTTTTTTCCCCCCTTTTCTTCCTGCTGCTGCCAAATTTCCTCCTGTCAGCTGTGTTTTATTGAACATGGTTGTATTTGGCATCAAATGAACTGCACTTCCTGTCCTCCTGCTAACTGGCGTTCGTAATTGTTTTACAGGCAGGTGCCAAATAAAGTAACCTCCATCTGTGAACAAGGAATGCAAATCATATCAAAGGCAGACTGCTGAAATGTTTTCATGCATGGTGTTCAGTATGTCCAGCCCAAACAACAAATTACTGCTTTATTGAAGATATCATATCATATATTATACACAGCACATGTTGAAGAGAAGAAAAAATAGCATTTGCAAGATAGATTCTCTATGGGAAAAGTAGTTTATTTTGACCTTGCATAAAAATCAGCAACTGTGGCTTTTGCTATCAAGCTGTTTTCATATCACCAACCTCTGGTAATATTGAGACATATGAATGAGGCTTTTTTATACCAAACTATACTATATGAAACCACAAATAAACTGATTTTGTGCTGCATCAGAAAAAACAGTTGTTGAGGAAGGAGAGAATTTTTTGCCTCCATAACTTAAAGTCTACAGACAAATTTTAAGTATAGATATTTTGAGATACTGGAGACATGCTGGAAACACAGGACTGACATAATATCACTTAAAAGTTTAAGATAACTGACATGTTAAACTCTTTCCTATTTATCCAGTTACAGAGCATTATTAGCATTTATTAAGAGTGTTTTTTTTAAACCACACGATGAATATTCACTCTCCGCTAGCCCTGTTTTTGGTCTTTAGCATCTTCTGCCTCTTAACCTAAATAAATCAGCACTGCGCTCACCTGATAAGTCAATAACTTTGACCGCTGGGAAGTGTACAGCTGGTTTTCAGAGCTTAAGTGTGAAACAGCTGTCTGCTGCGTTAAACTGACACTGACATGAGATATTTGGAAATAACCAGGCTAGTTCCCCTTTTATTATTCTCCATCTTTATGCTAAGCTAAGCTGCAGTTAGCTTAACACTTAACAAACAGACATGACAGTGATTACAATCTGTTAGCTGACAGCAAAAAAGCAAACACACTTATTTTTTAAAATACTAAACTCCTCTGTTAAGAAAAAGTTAACAAGACACTCCTAGAAAGCTCTTTCAAATTAATCAGGAAACAATATTTTATTGCATAATAGCAAAAATGGGTTTAGCTTGTGTTGCCCCAACAAACCCTCTATACTAGCCAATCAATCAATCAATCAATCAATAAAAGTATGAGTGATATGAACTTTTAAAATCTCTCCTGCTGCTTTAGGACCTAACTGCTTTGCCGGTAACAGAATCATTCCAGCAGGGGAGCGTGTGAACATTGATGAACAGACAGTATGTTACTGCGTCTACCGGGACGGGACATGGCACACCCATCCCCAGGCCACCTGCGAGCGGCGGCCCCAGCCCAGCCTGACACCCAGCGCCCACACCGAGCCCCCTTTGGACGACGAGAGGAGGAGAAGAGGAGGGAGTCCATATATTCCCAGACTGGATGTGATACCGTGAAGTGGAGTGTATATAGACACAGAGTCACTCTGGGGGTGTTAATAAATTCTTATCTATATGTATCAGAAGAACAAAAGTTAGCTTCAGTAAAGCATTACTCATCCTTCCCTTTTATGTTTAACACAACAATGACTATGACAATGTGCGATTGATTGCTACATGATATTGTGCTTAAGAACTAGGGCAAAAATTAAAATGGTAAATTTAGTCATTACACCCTCTTTTGCCTTGAAATTGATGTTTAATTATAACTCTTCATAATTGGCTAGTTAGCAAAACTGCTGATGATTGCGAATAACATTAGAGAGGACACAGAGTTTAATTAGTTTCTTATAATTTTGTTCTTGTATTTTTGTTCTTTGTAAAACAAACTTACTTCCATCCAGACTTAAAATGCTGGGTAGTTTTTTGTTCTTTTCAGTGTCAAATGCTCACTACATTCAGTTAATAAGCTATGACTAGACAATCAACAATGAGTTTAGCTGTCAATTAAAAGTCTAAAACAAAAATGATAAAGAGGGAAAATAGAAGCTATACACTGAGATGGCGTTGAAAAAGCAATGCCTCATGGGCGTGAGACTACCTTTATTTGGACAAATATATACTCACTGCTGCGCAATCTACATTTATTTTCCACTTTCTGTCTTCCTGCAGAGGGCAAATCTATAGTCACCTACCAATTAACCTGACACTCCTTAACTCCATCCAAACCAAACATCCAATCATAATGTGGATATGGATGGAGTCAGGGAATGTGAAGGTGTCTCAGATGAATGTTTTAGTGATATACTGTAAGTGACAGAAGGGAAACAAGTGTTGGGCGCAGGTGGCTGCCTGGTTTCTCTCCACGGACCTGCTGCTCTCCGTCTGTAAGCAGAGCGAGGCCGGAGATGTCCAAGTAGACCAGACATACCCAGTCATGAAAATCGCTGTGTAAGCAGGATAAGGGATGATTCACACACTACCTGGACTTGCAGATGGTATATGTATATTATTACAAGTAGATGCCAATAAGCATTTTTTCAATCTCCATTTATTGTGCATTTCAGTTGTGTTACTGTTTGTGTCCCTGTGAATTTTGATGTATTTAATAATGTGACTTTTTTCTTGACCCCTGCTCTTACAGTGAGGTCACAAATTTAGTTTTTTGTGTTCAAGTTTTCCTCTTGTATACTCTTGTATAGATAAATGCTCTGAACTAGAAAAATGTCCTCTGTTCAAACATTATCTCTGCACTTTCTGTTCAATACTCATGTCGAGTGTACAAGAGTTTGTCAGTGACGTCTTTGTTGTGTAAACATATCTATGTGTTGCTGATAAACACTTAGTGAGTCAGCTTAAGTCAGGTTTAAATGCTCTACAGGTCTGTATTTAATGATACTCAGGTTTAGAACCCTTTGCCAAATGGTTTGTCTTCCTGTAGACTGAAAGCTTTTCCTTTGAACTCTTCTTCTTAAATGTGTTTTGTCTTGTTCTGCATCAAATCTGTGAGAAGTTCTTGTTATCATGTTAGTAATGCATATTAACATGTTTGTCTGTAACATAAAGTTTGTGAAATAAAGCTTTTATAAAGGATCATACCATATCTCCAGTCATATTAAGTCCCTGTATGCCCTCTACTGGTAGATCTGAGGAAATGCATCCACAGACCACTATGAGGTCCTGTTATCATGAAGCATCCAGGGCCTTCTCAAGTTCTGTTTTAAAAAGGAAAACTGGACCAATAGAGCAAGTTATTTTTTGTCTGGCTAGAAGTAGTGTCTATAATTGCCAACAATTTTATACATTACAGAATGTCAACTGTTACAGTCATGTGCACATTTATAATGCAAGACAGTAATCACAGTATATATTAATAGGTTTTAATGGCACTACATTCTTATGCATGATAAACTGATTTTTGTTTTCACTTTACATATATTCAAGCCAGATGTTAGTTGTTGAGCTGACTAACCATTCTGAATACTCCATCTACAGAACCTGTGTGAGGTGCAGCTGTTAGAGAAACACTTCTATATTCCAAAACTTGATGACTGGCATGCAGGTCAAAGGTCATTTGAACTAAGTACATTAACTTGTGGGAATAAAGAACAATTTTGGTGTTTAAAATAAAAATTTAAAAAAATCTAGGCCATATTTTTCATGTTTTGGTGTTAAAATGACCACATCTAAGAAAAACTCCTGGAGCATTATCAATGCTCCCATTTACCTGGTAAACCAGACCCATATTTTTCCTTGCAAATAAACTCTCTCTCCGAGATCCAGTCCCCCTCCCATTCACCGCCTTTTCCTATTGGCCCCAAAGCAGGAAAGGCAATCAATATCAATGTAAAACAACACTACAACAATTTAACTACATTTCCTTTGAGATATTGTCTGCTTTGGTCTACATAAAGCTGAAATGAAAACACCAATACATGAGGCTTGATTACCAACAGTTTTATTTAAACAAACAGAGGTGCAGTTCAGGCTATGCTGCCAGCATTGGAGGCAATCCTGGGCCAAAGGTCAGCACACTCCTTGGCCACTGGGCCTGTGATGGCTGAACCTGCAGAAACACACAAGGAAACCAGGGATTATTTTTAGTACCAACACCACATAAAAAAACAAAATGTGGGACACAAGACCACTGCCCCCTAAAATATAAATGTAGCTTTAAAGAAAAGCAAAGAATTAGAATGAGCTAAGATGACTTGTCAAACTTCAAACAGTGTGTTTACTAGAGGCATTAGATGTTGGTTAAAGTAATATTATTAGTCATGGTATTAACACAAAAGTGTGTCAATAGGTGAGCACAGACTTGTAGTGGAAAGAATTTGAAGTGGTCAAAGACTAGAAAAGTATGTAATCCATTTGCTATTCCTGGCCTTCAGCTGGTTTTTGGCTGTATTGAGCAGGTTTAAGTTGTCTCATCACTGATTGAGATCAGTCAGCCACAGTTTGTTGCTGCCATCTCACCCACAGTGATGAAGTCAATATTCCCTTCTACGACAACTCACCCAGCCACTGAGCAGACAAAGCAAGTGCTTTTGGAAGGGGACATACGCTCCTATCAACCTACCATCTTTATCAGCATTATGACCACACACTCAGAACTGACAATTCAGTGAAACATGTCCTGCTAATGAGGTTAAAGCTGGTACCACTTTATAAAATAAACCTTTAGATAAACTTTTAATGTAAGTCATTAGTCAGCTGTAGACAAAAGCAGTGCTGTCAAGTTCAAGATTTCAGCAAAAACATATCACAGAGGCAGAGGTAATCAATGATAACTTGACTACCACAACCTACTTCTCTGTTAGACACGGCAAGGGGCTTAAGCAGCAAATTTCTACAGGTACAGTACAGAAAAACCTTAAACCTTTACTATGTAAATGACCCTGCCATCAAGACTAACTGTGCACTGGGGACGAAAAACAAACAAGCCAATTAAGCATGTAAAAAACCTCACCTTTCATCTCTCCTTTGTTGTTCACTATGACACCGGCATTGTCTTCAAAGTAGAGAAACACGCCATCTTTTCGCCGATATGACTTCCGCTGCCTTATCACCACCGCAGGATGCACTGTGGACAAACAGAATCTGGTTATTTTTTTTATAGAAACAAACCAGAAAAATACACCAGTATTAAAAAATTTTACTGCAGAGACTGGCAGGAGAAAATTATTTCTCGCAAGTTTAGCTTTAGATGAGACATGAATTCCAGTCTCTCAAACTTAGCTGAAGTTAATAAGTACTGCTTTGTAGTTGTACACCTCTTACCACTAACCTCCAGTGTAAAACACTGTCTTCCCTGAAGGACAATTCTTTTACAGAGGTTCAGAGGACTGATACGGCTTCATCATATAGTGCAATGACAATCACCTAAGGCTTGATATCAGCAAAACAAATTTACTTGTTTTGAACCATGACATTTTAAATATGGATGTTGCTGCAAAGAAGCAACAATGTTTTACTCATGGATGATTCACATACATTCTGGACAGTAGATCTAAATCAGCACAGTTTCAAGGCAGATGCCCAAGATCAGGGTTACCCATCACCAATTCAGTATGCAGCCAAATGGGAAATACGGTCACAATGTCCTCTATAAAACCTCATCACCTCATTTTGTCCTATTAGCCATTTTTGAAAATTTGTCACATATAGCATTAGAATTCTTGACTCAAGGGTTGACTCAACATCTTATCAGTTCATCCCTGAGATTAAGAAAAATCAAAGGAATTCCCTTAAGACATTTTTGAGCTTTTACATTGATGTGAATGGAAAGAGTGGACATATGCAGAATACACAAAAGTATAATGCCACACTGGCCACAGCTGTCAATGTCAAGGAGGAACACTGATCAACACCCTCTGAATGTCAATCTATTACTACAGTGGAGTAGAAACTGATTTAAAATTCTTATTTCAACAGCTTTTTTCCCCCACTACCATCACTTGTGTACAAAGCAACTTTGAGGCTCATCTATATTGCATTACAAAACAGTCAAAGCTCTAACATATTGATTTTTTAAGTCTTTGGCTGTATTGAGCAGGTTTAAGTTGTCTCATCACTGATTGAGATCAGTCAGCCACAGTTTGTTGCTGCCATCTCACCCACAGTGATGAAGTCAATATTCCCTTCTACGACAACTCACCCAGCCACTGAGCAGACAAAGCAAGTGCTTTTGGAAGGGGACATACGCTCCTATCAACCTACCATCTTTATCAGCATTATGACCACACACTCAGAACTGACAATTCAGTGAAACATGTCCTGCTAATGAGGTTAAAGCTGGTACCACTTTATAAAATAAACCTTTAGATAAACTTTTAATGTAAGTCATTAGTCAGCTGTAGACAAAAGCAGTGCTGTCAAGTTCAAGATTTCAGCAAAAACATATCACAGAGGCAGAGGTAATCAATGATAACTTGACTACCACAACCTACTTCTCTGTTAGACACGGCAAGGGGCTTAAGCAGCAAATTTCTACAGGTACAGTGCATGATACTCAAAAAAAGAAGGAACTCAAAAGAAAAAAAACAAGCTGCTTACAGTTCTGAGCTTGAGGTCAGTACATAAACTAAACTCATACTTAAAACCAATAAGCTCAGTGTTAAAGCCTCAAGAAAACTGTCAACGAACATGGCACATTCATACTCACCCTTCTTCCTGAGCTCTGGCTTGCCTTTCTTGACTGTGGCCATGACCATGTCACCCACTCCTGCAGCAGGCAGACGGTTCAGACGCCCCTTGATGCCCTTTACAGAGATAATGTACAGGTTCTTGGCACCTTAAGGACAGAGCAAAGAACCATAACATGAAAAATGGAACAGCGTGGGAAAAAACAAAACTTGGACAAGAGCCTCTAAATTAAACAGTTATATTCATAAACAATTTTTAAAACTGTGTCAGACTTAATCAGTACTCTTGATTCAATTCAATTCAATTATAGTTTTTTTTTTTTTTTAATGCAACCACAAAATACATGCATCATCAACTTTACCTGTAGTTATAACAGCTGTATGCATCACTTGAACTATCTGACCAACCGTGTGGTTGCATCAACAATTGTATTCGTTTTTTTCCTCTAGCGCATCCAAAAAGGTGAAACAAAAGGGCACTTTTATGTTTACACTTAATTCACACTTTTGTGCCAAGACAATCCAATAGGTTAGTTGAAGTACCTGTGTTGTCAGCGCAGTTGATGACAGCACCCACTGGGAGACCCAGTGAGATGCGGAACTTGGCTCCAGATGAACCACCACGTCCTTCAGGAAGACAAGAGTAAACAATTAGAAAACTCCAATGTGCTTTTTCCATGACAAACAATTGGTATTGAGGTAAAGGAAGATCATCTGTGGGCACAACTTAAGCACAATCTCTGCATGTGGTCCAGCACCACTGTAGTGCTACCTGAACAAGTATCACCACATGACAAGGCCAAACATCCAAATGTGACCGACAAGTGCAAACACTTAAACATACATGAAACAGATAATACGCTTCTTACACCGTTAAAAAGCCTGACAGTTATTGCTGAGATATTTTAAAACACTATTGCTCTTCTATCACATCTCACACAACAACTTGAATAAATGATGAAAAACTGTGCTTCTATCAGCCTGTATAGAGGAACTGAACTCATCAAACTTGTACAAACATCTTTTTGACTAAACAGCAGTTATCTATAGACAGCTCCATGCACCCATTTTATACACTTCACTATTGCAACACGTTGTTAAGCAGTGACAGTGAAGAATACCTTAATTTAAAACACTGAGGGTCTTTTCTGATAACAAATTGTGCTTTAAAAACACTTTTCGCGATCTGTAAACGAGATCAGTTGACAAAATTATGCTGACATTCCTATATTTAAAAAAAACCCAACAAAAACAAAAGCATTACTCCAACTTAAATAACCACCAAAATGCGTCTGTCTGCGCTAATGCTTAAAATGCGGTAAATTTTGGTGACTGACCAACCATGTGCTAACACACTGTCGTATATTATTTTACCGATAGCATCATCTAAGAGCTAGCGTTGCTTTGCCCATGTCAATTTTTCCAAAACTCTTCAACTAACTTTACGCTACATTTTCTCATGTTAAATGAGCTCTCTTTACAGGTTGCGGAGCATTAGCTAAAACCAAACGTTTGGTACCGGTACCAACTTTACTATTACACTTTTACACTTGCTAATATAACACAAGCGCGTATGAATTAAGTTAAAATGACACACTAGATATTCAATATTTAAAACTTACGACAGGACCGGTGAAAAGTTTAAAGCGAATTTTAAATTCTGATTTTCGGCCTCTTGCTTCATGCCTACATGGCGCTAACAGCGAAACATGGCTTCCACCAACTAGCCAACGAAAACACTATTGCTCTTTAATCATAAAACGATTTGGATAAATTCAAACTAATCTCGTACATATATTTATTTTCATGACGATCATACACAAACAACAATTTAAGATTCAATGGAACCTCTAAAACAGCAGATGAATGTGGATTTTACGAGATGTGCTTCGTACCTCTCTTAGACATAGCTGCAGTAGGGAAAGAGGAAGACGGAAAAAGGAATTGTGGGATATAAAGTTGAACAGAACTGCATCCGGGTCATGGCGAAGAGCGATGCGGCATTCAAGTGCTGTCGGATAATTTAAAACACGGAGGCGGCATTCGCTGTATTTCTCATTGTGTTAGCAGAATTTTAAATTGAAATATATTACAACCTTCGTCACCCTCATTCTTGTATTCTTTCATTTTATAATTTCTTTCATTTTATGATTTTATCGCTCTTTATAGATCTACACGTTACATTAATATAATTTGTGAATTTAAACAATAAAAAAAGTTGCTGGAATGATTGGAGTGAACTCTGTCCTTTATTGATGTACATGCCATGCTTTTATTAATACATTTGAGAGAAAAGGGGAAATAGTGCATTAAAAAATAACATATAATAGCCACAAAATAAACTAAAATCATTATGAGGTGTAGTTGTCAAATCTGCCTGTTTTGACAGAGATTTAGCAGGTTGTGTTAGCTTGGCGTGCTAAGCTTCATCTCTACCGAAATACTATTGCTGTTCTGAGTTGTGTGCGGGGCTTGTTCAAACTTTGACACATGAGGAAAAATCATGTGATGTTGCGGGGATGCTAGATCGCACAGACACAAATTTCTTCATAGTGGGCTTAAAGTCAAAGCCCAAATACTGACATGAGAGGCCCCTTCATAATTTTTTAGGGGCCCTGCCTAAAAGTGCAGTGAGTGTACAGGACCAACTGGCTCTGGAAACATTAATGTAACTTCCATACAATAAATTATTGAATTAACATACAAATTGCATCTTGAAAACACATGAATCCTTTGCAAAATACTAACACAATATTATGGGGCCTCCATCACCTGGACTGATATTGAGACAAATTGAGAGGAGGAGATGAAAGAGAGGTTCACCCGAGCTTTCAAACATGGCACCAGTGTTGGTTTACACTTGATGAGTTAATTTTCAAAGAACAATAAACATCAAATAATTATTTTTAAAAAATGAACTGACTGTCCTGTGTTAATCTTCACACATCTCACATTTTGAACATGTCAAATTTTTTTGTGCATTTTTACAGCAAAAACGTCAAGCGCCATTGCTGTATACATAGTTGGAGTGACTGACATGAGGGTAGCCACTAAAATTCCAAAAATTTTCAGAAAACAGGGAGATCTATGAATGGTAGCAAGAGAGAAGACATGAAAAGTGTCAAAGTTTGATGAGGATGGTGGTTTTAAGGTTGCTGTCAAGTTCAAAGACAAGGGCCCTCAAGTTGATTTATGAGTCAAGAAATACAATGCGAAATGTTCTAAATGTGAAAATGTTGCTGAATGCAAATATTTTTGTGCTCTGTAAGTCTGATGCTCAGAGGCTGAATGCTATGAAAACTTACAAATTGTACATAAAATTTAATGTGCTTCATACCTGGTCAAGCTCAAAGAGCCAACGGAGTTATACACATAAGTCCTGAGATAATGGAGAGTGCTGTCATGAAAAACCTTAAAGGCCCAAGACTGAAGCTGTGAAGAGGTTTAAAGGGTCAGGTACTGTTGTCATGTTAACATTTAAACAAGATATTGTGCCAACAAGAGTGAATCATGGATACATGATTATGCATAATTATACATGATAAATCTTGGATGCATGTATAAGCACACCCTGATCTGATCACTATTATTATTATTCAGCCTCCATGTAAACAGTGGATTTCAGATTTCCGATTAGTAAAGGTTTTAATTGGATTGAGGAAATATTGCTGATATAAACACAGCTGGTGTTCTCAAGGTCAAGCTGCCTTCATGAGAATGGGCACATAAGCAGATAGCACCTGTCTGAAAAATAGATGCCTATTGTAAGTGACCTTGAATGTAGTTAATGGATGAAAAGAACAGACTGAACATCTCTGGAATTACATGCAGTGAATGGCAAGTAGAGTTAGAGGTTTACCGATCTCCCCATCTAACTGTCAGCAGGAAAGCAAATTGGTTGAACTTTTCTCTTAATATACAGCTTACTCTACCCGGTGAACTAAAAAGCAGGCCACCACTGTACTTCTTCCTGTCCTGTGACCAGTGATTCCTCTGACCTGGTCTAAGTTTCATCTTTCTCTTAATGAAAACCCTCATGTCCCTCAATGTATGAAAGCTAAAGTGGTCTTTATAATCTTGCAGACTGATGAAGGCCAATTCCCTTTCCTGGATGCACATCACTTTCTCTACAAGTCAAGAAACTTAAAGTCACTTTTGGTAACTGCTGAATATTTATTGATATTATTGATATATGTCCAAACAGAATCATTATACAGTGAGTAGCTGGTTAATACAAACACACCCATTCCTCTCTTTGTTAAACCAAAAGCTAAAAGGCTCACACTTTCCTTTCCGTTAGACAAGATCATTTGTAAGACAAGTTATCTCAAAAGTACAAAAGTGATATCATGTGTATAAACAAATGTAGTTTACACCGTGTATCTAGTTTACATAAACACACACAAATCTTTTTGATGTTACTCTGTTTTAAGTCACTTTCTTTACAAGTCAGAGGTTAACAGTCACTTTTTGTCTATAGAAAGTCGAGTAAGATAAATAAAGAAAGAAAATGGTTACTTTGAGAAGGAATCTTTAAATTGTTTAGTAAGAAGTATTATATACATTAACAGGTTGGCACAGTTATACACTAAGTTACTGAGCCACTTATTTTACAAGTCAGAAGCTCACACACATACCTCTCCATCTAAAGTGAACAGCAACAGCTCAGATGGTGGAGAACGATAATAAGAGGAGAACAACAAAAAATGGTTAGTAAGAAAGGTAATTTTTGTAGTATTACATAAGTAGTATCCCATATATAGAGAGGTGTAGCTTACAGTATACTCCTAGTTAACACAATGACATACATTAAATTTTTTGTCTTTTTAACAGATCCTGCTCTAAGACACTAATCACATGTCAGAGGCTCACATTTATCCTTTTTTTTTTTTTTACAGTTAAAAGCTCATGCACTAGTAAACAGTGGGTGACTGCTGCCATGTGCCATGACAGCTGTGACACTGATAGTCTGAACCGTCATTAATGTCCTGGTCCCCTGCTGCAATCTGCAAGCTGTCTGCTACAGGGCTGTGCATGATGGAAGAAATTCCCTGAGCTCAGACAATAATGCACCTCATACAGTACTTTGACCACTGGGTCAGTACAGGACAACGAAACATGGCACACATACAGTTTTGTAATCACTTCAATTTGAAAGAAGTGTACTTTTAAGTGGATCGTGGCTGGATTTGGCCTGTTTACAACATGTTCCAGAAGCACATGTAATATGTGAAAAATCTTGTGAGGGAAGCATCAAGCTATGTCACGACAATTCAAAAATGGTCAACTAGTCCAACAAAACAGGTAGTACACCTTCTAAAAGACTTAAGAGGGCATGAAGCCAGAGAACTTTGGAACCCTGTTTAGACTTGTTCACATGAAGACGGACCAATGGGAGGCTGAAATCAAAAGGACAGACCTGATTGTGTGGTCCTTTTAGTGTCTGCTATGCTGACATAGCAGCTGGCAGTGTCTTAGCCACCTAACATCCTAGAATTGTGACTGCTCTGTGGCATCACAAGCATGGTCATTTCTGAGGCATTTAGAGCAGGAAGAATGTGGGTCTGCAGCATTGACAGTGCTGGAACATAACTGGCACTGGCCTGTAAAAGGGGCTTCTTGATGCTACAAGAGCTTTTGGAGTTTTATTTGCAGAGTCCAATAGAGGGCGGAGCCTATGTGAGATTAAACTTCTGCTGCTGATAAAGTTTGATGACATGAGGCAGTTAATACTTGGAATTTGGAATAATTGAAAATATTTAGGATAACATAAGCACACAGATGGGTGAGAGGCAGACAAAATAATAAGGAAGACAAGTCATCTTTAAAGGGCTGCAAAAGTGGACTATATGTGTGAACAGGTGAAGTACACAGTATGCAGCTAGTATAAACAATAGCATTTTTTTCTTATAAGCTATTAAAGTCAATATTTAAGAGTGGTGTTTGAAGAATTTTTGTGTTTTTTGGACTGTGGAGTTTTGTGGGATTTTCTGTTTGTGCTTCTTGTGGAAGAGGCTGGATACAGCTTCCTGGTGGCTGGAGCTCTGATCCCAACACACCCGTGTCTCCACCTTCTTGACTTCCTAAATCCCTTCCCCTGAATGTAAAATAAATTTATTTTCAGCTCTCTCCCTCTCTTGGTGTCCCCTTGTGGTCCTGAGATTACTAAAATGTCACAAAAAAGCTCACATTTACCTTCATCATCTACAGTTCACAGAAGTAGCTCAGGTAGCAGAGGAAGACATAGAGACAAGAACAACACTTAATGGTTGGTAAAACCACCAAAATAATTTCTGAACTGTTTAATTGTTAATATAACACATATACATAAACAGGTGTTGTAAAAGGTATTCAGATAGCTTAGACAACGGGATGCATTAATCGTTATCATTTTATGATTGGTCAGCAGTTCAAACTTACCTTTTTCGACAGTGAAAAGCAGTGGTTTTTAGTGGTGGGGAAAAGTAAAGGGAAGAAAAAACAAATTGTTTTTAAAAGGACAGCCAAATCATTTCCAAAAATGATTTTATAATTTTTATCAGTATATAAATCATCATATACTGATATTATATGTACAAACAGGTGTATTTTTGACAGCCTTTTATAATCAGAACCCTTACTCACCTTCTTCATCCACAGTGAACAGCAGCATATCAGTTAGAAAGGGAAAATAAGAGGAGAATTCAACAAATAAAGGTAAGTAAGACCACCAAAATAATTTGTGGACTGCATTACTATTAATTTTACACATATACATAAATAGGTTTGTAAAAAAGTATTTAGATAGCTCACACAATGCTGTACATTAGTTTTAGAGATTATTATTTGTTTAATGATAAACTTCATTTTAAGTTATTGGTCACAAGTTAGCAGCTGAAACTCACCTTTTTTATCCACAATGAAAAGCATTTGTTGTTGGTTGTGAAAGATAAAGGAAGAAAAAAACCAAAAAATTGTAAAAAAGACAGCCAAAATTGTTTACCACTCACTACAATACTCATATTAAATGTAAAAAATGGTGCACTTTTCATGACAGCCTATTCAAGCCATTTTTTCACAAGTTCTTACCTTCTTCTTCCGCACATTAGGTAGGAAAGGAAAATAAGAGGAGAATTCAACAAATAAAGGTTACTTACTTTTTTCCATCCAAAGTTAACACCAGCTACTCAGATGATGAAAGAAGCAAGAAAAAATACATAGGTTAGTAAGACAGTAGAATCATTCCTGAAATACTGAAGTATTGAAATTATGTTTCAAAGGGTGTCTTTTCATATGACAGCATTATCTAAGTTACTTATTTTCTATGTCAGGTACAACTTCATCCAGTGAATTCACCTAGAGGAGCATAGAATTATGGCCTAACCCTCCAGGGGTCACAAAGATACGAACCACACCTCAACCACCTCAAGTTTTTTAAAAAATAACTCTGCTCTGTGTCTTCACAGCCAGCCTTGTGTCCACTCCAAATTCAAATCAAGGGAGGAGATTGGTCTGAGTGCAGCCCCAGTCCTACCAAAGCAAGCACAAAGCTGCCTCGGATGACAGAGAGATGTACTCCAGAGGCTCAAAACTGAATCCTAACCGAGGACCTCACATATAAAAAGCTGTGCAGCTTTCATACTGAAAGATGGCATACTCACAAAACTGTAAAAGTATGTTAAACAGAAATTTCCACATGTATAAATCTGTGTGTACACCTGTTCCTGCACACCTTTGCTTTACACATCCCGTTTAACATGGAACTGAATGCGGCCGCACTTACTCAGCCTGCCTAGTCTCCTCCCATTAACTGTGCAAATGACTATTCACCTATTGTCCAAATAACAATGGTGAATCAAGTAGGAAACGAAACAAAAATGAAGAATTTCACAGAATTTGAAACTGATACTGAGCTGGAGGCCAGAAAAAACATTTTATTTGGTAGTCTCTCCTTTGAAATAAGTAACAAGCACAAAATGACTTAGTTGTTGAGTGTAACAAATGCAGTAAACACAGCAGACTCTTAGTAATATGAAACAGCTGAAATACAGAAAAAGTGGTCTGACATCAAAGTCGAAGTAAAAGAAAGGCAGCTGCACATTGACACACTGTTACAGCCACAGGTGAAGGCCAAGGGAAGCCAGAGGTGACATTACGTAAAAAATAAGTGGCTTTAATAATCAGATACATCATACTTTTTGGCATCCTGCCAGCACATGAAGGCAATTCAGATATGTGTTGTAATGTTGAAGTACATAAAATACAGCCTGACTTAAATCTTGCTGCTAAATTCATAGACTTACAACAAACCATACATCTATTATTACATGGTACATTTAACTCCACACACAATAAGCAGAGTGAACACACTTAGTTACAGAAAACAACGTCTTTTCTTGTCTCAGATATTGTGGAAACTGGAGAGCGCAGTGTCAGGGACACATTGCCATCTGCCAACATGGGCCAGGCAGAGTCAGGGAGAGGAGATGAGGGCCATGGATCTGATGCCAGCATCTCAACAGCAACAGATCTGAGGTGCCCCGGACCTCAGCTGCTGAAGGACACCAAGCTGGCCATGTCCTTACTAATGCTGTGCTGGAATCACAGAGAGATTGGTAATACAATGAAGAATATATGCAATGAATTAAAAAGAATGAATAAAGTTATTGGTGAAATAGGCTATATATTAAAAGACCTTGTTAAAAATTAAAGAGGGAATGTTTGTCTCACCTTGCTGCGTTGTTTCATAGACTGTGTATCGCATCCAAATGGCGCTGTATAGCTGCTGCATTTGGCTCATTGTTACATATAGGGCCAGGGTCCAGTTCATCCATTTGTAGCTCCTCAAATTCAGGCACACCACATTGGTTTGTCACATTTTGCAGCACACTTAATACTTTCAAAATGCGACAAACCTGCTGTGAGTTGTACAGCAGGATGCCACCAGCACTGTCCAGGCAGCGCCAGTGGCCTTTGAGCTGTGCAATCACCTAATGCCACAATAACTATGCTGAATTGATACTACAAACGCACCATCATTAGTTTAATTTATGTCATGTCATTTGAAATGAGACCTATTTAGTGAACAGTCTTTAAGTAACTATTTTTATTAGAAAACTGTATTGGTGTCATTTTGCACACTGAAAGATGCCCCCTAGCTGTTTTGGTCTGAAAGTAGTGTAAATCTACTAAAAATTAATTTGATAATTAAGAGCAACAAGTAGTTTACATTATGTAGAAACATCAAACATCCTGCACAGGTTGCTTGAAGTCTCTCCCAGTCACCAGTATGTCTAACCAAAGACCAGGCCTTATTTCTCTCTCTAATCAAAGAGGGAGTTTCTGCAGAAAACCATGGGCTTGATCTGTTCTTTATTCCATATTTTTAAATGGTGCTTATTGCCTATTTACAACTGATATTAAAAAAAAAAAAAAAAAACGATTTAAAGAAGTGGTTCAGAGCTAGTTCTACATCTGGAAGCTTATCAGTGTCATGAATGTCACTTGTTAGGAGATCAAGAGGGCTCGTTTATCAAAATTTTTGAAATTCCTTCTGGACACTATACAGGTAAATTGTTTTTTAATACAGGTACTTCTGATGCAGGCTATATATGGTAATGATAACTTTATTTATATAACTCCTTTCAAAACAACTGTTACAAAAATATAGAGGTTATATTAACACTGATTACAGTGTGCACAGTGATGATGTACTCTTCAAACTTTGCTATTGAAGTCCAAGATGTATGACAGCATGATGATTACAGATTGCAAGATATGAAACTGTTCCCAGGTAAAAAGCAGAAATTCAAATCATGAGATCATATGTGAGCAGTACTTTATAAATACTGTACTTTATATTGTAACCAATCAATTAGGATAGGATAAAGGGATTTGACCACATTTTCTAAGCCACACTCAAACAAGGTCATGAGTACCAAAATTAATTGGCACTAAAATGTTACATGTAACACTTTTGAAATTTGTAAATGATGGTATTTGTTTATAAGACAATTCACTTAAATTAGTCATGTATTATATCTTATAATTATCTTTAAAAAACTTGAAATATTATTAAAGAACTGCTAACCACAGAGGCTAGCTCTTCTCTGTGAAGCAGCAAACTGCAGTCAGATTTTTTAAAACGAACCATCAGAGATGCAGTTTGGGAGACTTCAACATGATTTTAAAATGTGTTTTGGTTTAAAAGACACATAAAGTAGGACAGCAATTTGGCATCTGTCTCTGCTCTCACTGCCCAGCTGGTAAACTTGAGTCTGCGAATATTTGGAGGGAGACTTTGTGATTTTATGCCAGACTAGCTTGCTTGTTGTTAAACTTAATGGTGGGTTATTCCCTTATTTAGGCTGGCTCTATTGAGGTGTTTAATGGTTCAATTTCACAACAGTTACAAACAATGTTGAGGGTTAAAGGAAAATACGATTGTGTTAACTGTGGTGGCTGTTATGAGGAAGGTCAATGAAGGGCAGAGGCTAGTGCAGGTTGCAGGATTAGAACTTAGAAATGCTGTTGCCTGTCAGTACAACACAGAGTAAAATAAAAGTTGATGCCATGAGCTCAATTTAAAAACTAAAAACTTGTAAAAATGTCTCATGAGCCTCGAAGGAATTGTATTTGTAAGAAAATGTAGTTGTCTATTTACGATGTTACCACCACATTCTGAACAGAGGTTGTGTTGTCCTTGATGCATGGGTATTATGAAAAGAATGTCACACTCAAAAATGCATTATTATAACAAACACAAAAAAGTTAACTTAATTACTCTACAGGATTGCATAGTCAAGTCAAGGGCTTTAAGGGAATCAATCTAAAGCTGAGTGTCTTTACTCTAAAACCATTACACTGTGCAATCAACATTTACTACTTCATAATGTCAAATTAAACAAAAAACCCTTTCTATTGCCAGTTAAATCTACAAAATAAAAATATATAAAATGCAGCAGGATGTACCTATTTTCAATATGTTATCACATAAAGGACTATTACTACCAATGCATTTACATGGAAGCAACCTTTGGTAAATGTCTGCACGTAAATAAACTTTGAATAGTTTAATATGTAACAAGGTCCTGTTTGCAAAACCGTAATGTGCTAAGTAATAAGTGTTTCCAGTTTTTACATCAAAGTTGTAGAGAACAAAAAGGCTATGAAGCAGCAGAAAAAGGACATTTTTAAGTGAAGTACAGATCAAATGACTTAGATCAGGCCACTATAGCCAAACATCCAAGTCGGTGCGTCATTACGCACACTAAATCATGGATACCTTAATTAAATCAAGCTCAACTACAAGCGAGCTTGTCTGAAATAAATAGACAAGCGCTTTTGCTTTTGTATGCACCAAACTGGTCTTAAAACACTGCCTCCTCTCACAGTGTGAAGCGGTGGTGCATGTGATGTGGGTGAAGTAGGGACATTCTGAATGCAGGGCAAACTACTCTCTTCTACCCTATTTTCAAAACACATTTCAGTACTTGATGAAAATGAAGACAATGGCAGCATTTGAAGTACAAGCTCTAGGAGTGATGATTAAACACAACAGCAGTAGCTGCAGGTTCTTCAACAATCACACACTTATGGTATTTCACTTCTTATTATTCACTCGGGCTCCTTAACATGTTGTTGCGTTTTAACTCATATGAGAAAAATTAAAGCCTGCCACCTTCATCTCATTAACTTGAATAAAAATAACTACTAAAATTTTAAGTTACAGCAAAACTTCCAGCAGTCACAGCCAAAAAACGCAACTGTATCCACAGAGAAGCAAGACTTGGTTTATTTACACCTGCTTGTTCTCACATTCGCTTCCACACGTTCCATCGTCTCCATGGTGCACAAGCGAAACAGAACTTTCCGCGTAATTCGACAATTGTCCTGGTCGCCATCTTTTTCCTCAAAACGTTGACAACAAATTTGGAAAAAATTGACCCTTTTTGACCAAAATAAAAATGTTTCCAAACTAATACATCATTGTTACAACAGTCTACACATTTCCCATGAAAATCCATGCATTTATAGCATCTCATATTCATTTCACACCAAGAAAACATTGTGCGCGTGTGTGTCTCTTACAATCTTGAAAGTTCCACTGAATATCAACTTTTATATTTAACAATTTACTTTGATTATCACACTAATTTTGCACTGAAAATTGTTTTTTAATGGATCTTATAAAGATAAATAAATATATCAGTAATATTAGAAGATGTTTTACCTGAATAATAGCTCAGTCACAGTTTGACTCTGTTTAGCAGGTGCTCCTCTTCAAGGGATGCATTAAAGGCCATTTTCTCAGCAGTAAATTACTCTCACCATTGTAAAGTTGGTAAAAACAAATAAATTATTATTTTTTCGTTCTTCTGGCACAACTCTTCAACAAAAATCATCCTCCAAATGAAGCTTCTAGAGAAATCACTCTTCCAAGAGTTAAGCCTGCATCTCAGGTCAACCTCAAGCACTAAGCCCAAGTGCAAATGAGAACCTAGAACTGCCTGTAGCTCCAAATGTTACATCACCCTCGTATCAACATTCCGGACTTCGGTGTAATTAGTGATTTGTATAATCTTTCATTGTCTGTCTAATAAACTAATCTAGAACTTTGGAAGCACCTGTATGGATCAGTAGAAAGATGAATTAAATTTCACAACTTGTTGATTAATTCTTGACATATGCCTATCATAATGTTACGTCAACATCAGCATACAATTGTTTAATCTAAGACTCATGCTGAAAAACTTTTTGTTGCGAGTCATAACATAATAACCTGACACTCAGGCTTTAATTTCTCTCAACTGAGACCGTAATTTAGTCTCATGAATCAATAACGCGGCCACTTTAAAATTTGGAAGCATAAATCAAATTTGGATTATTTGTAATCACACATTTTATTCCTGCCTTGCGTCAGACATCTTCTGATGTCGCAGTCAATACATTGAGTTTGGGCATTATGAAAGTACCTTTTTTAGCATGACAAAAGCCTTGTACATATAAAACAGTGACTTTGGAAGCCAGAATCAAATTTTGATTGTTTGTAATGAAGCATTTTATTCCTCCCTTGCGTCGGACTCCTTCCGAAGTTGCAGTTACACATCACGTTTTGGCATTATGAAAGTACCTCTTTTAGAATGAGACTATGTTTCTTTATATAATACAGTGACTTTGAACACATGAGTCAAATTTTGATTATTTGTAATCACGCATTTTATTCCTCTCCCGATGTTGCAGTCACACATTGAGTTTGGGCATTATGAAACTACCTTTTTTAGTATAACAAAAGCCTTGTACATAAAATACAATGAATTTGGAAGCCTGAATCAAATTTGGATGATTTGTAATCACGCATTTCATTCATTATTTGGCATTATGAAAGTACCTTTTTTAGAATGAGAAGAGCCTTGTACAAATAATACAGTGAGTTTGGAAACCTGAATGAAATTCTGATTATTTGTAATGAAGCATTTTATTCCTCTCCTGTGTGGGACTCCTTCCGATGTTGCAGTTACACATCGAATTTGGGCATTATGAAAGTACCTTTTTTAGAATGACAACAGGTTTCTTTATATAATACAGTGACTTTGGAGCCCGGTTCAAATTTGTATTATTTGTAATCACACATTTTATTCATCCCTTGCGTCGGACAACTCCCAGTCATGCATCGAGTTTTGGCATTTTGAAAGTGCATTTTTTAGCATGACAAGAGCCTTGTACATATAATACAGTGACTTTACAGGTTCCTACTGGTACCTGAGTGTAGGTACATTGGAACAAATGGGTAACACTTTGGTATTTCAGAGAAAAGGAAAAACAGGTTAAAGGTCTTTATGTAGACCTTCGTGTTTTACAGTAGGTCTATTGGATTCCTACTGGGTTCAGTACTGGTAAATAAACCAGATCAGCTGAAAACAATGACATCAGGCGATAGCAGCTTTTAATAATTATGGTATAACATGTATCATGACAGGTTAAATGATAGATACACTGACCTGCATCCTGAAATCACACACAAATGGAGAAAATAAATTACATACCAGAATCACTTCAGAGGTACGGCAGGGTGTCATTGTTGTGAACTGACTTAACCTGTGGAGTACAGTACATGTAATCAAAAGGAACAAAGTGACTTAACACACGGGACCTGCACTGCACCTGAATGTATGTAAATGTGAGTGAACTACTTTTGCTAATTTCAGTGAACACTCAAACACAATCATATCTGTGCTTCAAAAGATGGGTTTATGTTAGTTGCAGTGACTAAAGATCAATGTCATGATCAATGTCATTGACCTTTTTTCACATTGCTTTTAACAAATACTTGATTAGAGGAGTCTTATTTTGCTGAAAGCTAAATATGTTTGCTTATATAAATCTATCTGGGGTAGGCTTCCACCATGGCATTAAAATTTTAATTTAATTTGATTCAAAATGGGCGACAATCGGTAATTCCCGAACTCTAACCTGCCATTTGTCAATACAGCCACCAGATGTCCCCACACTTTCCCTCTCTTCTGTCAGCTGATTTCTCTCACTGGCACACCTGTTCACTATTCCCAGTCACCACACTGCCTGTCTTACCTACACACCTGTTCCTGGTTTTCCTCATCAGCTCCCCTGCATTTAAACCAGCTATTTGGTCAAATCTCTGTCAGTTTGCCTTTTTCTTTATTCTGTTTGTGTTCCTCTGGTCTTCCCTGTGTTTCTTGCATCTACTTTTAGATCACACAGAATAAAACAAAACATTTGGAACCTAGTGAGCCATGTATTTGTATAAAGGACAGAGCAAACTTATCAGTGAAGTGTCTAACTATGAGCTGAGATAAACCTCAACATGCTTGAGGTCTGACATAACACTTGGGCAGCCAAGTTGCATTACATATGTTAACATGGTGTATGTATTGGGACAATCTCTCAGTTTGTTTTTATGCTAGCACCTTCTCTCATGAATAAAAACATGTCACCGAACATCACCTGAGGCAAAACACCACCAACAACACCAGACAGCAAAATAAGTACATCATCTACAACTGAAATAAAAAGTACTAAAAGGAAAGGTTTTTCTTTTTCTCCACTGAGGCATTCTTTTTTTTCAGATGCCCCCCTCCCCACAAAAACCTGTGTTTAAACACTAGTGTGTCTAAAATTCCTTTGAATCTACCACCAGAGAGCAGCAAATCACCATCACTGTTTTTATAGACTCTGCTTTTCCATCTTAGAGAAGAAATTAAAGCCATGTCATCACATAGCACACACACACACACACACACACACACACACAGATGTTCACTTCTACCCATGAAATGCTTAAAAAATAGATCAGCTGACTGCACTGCTCACCAAATACGGACATATCTGGTGCATGGAGGTGGGAGGACATCCCATGACAAACTACTACTACACTGTGCCCTAGGTGGGGCGTGATTGTGGTCATTAGCATGCAAGAGGTCTCGTTTTGATGAGAAAGTTTAAGGCCCATGGGTTAGACTTTAAGGGGATGTTTCCATTATTTGTCACAGTCAGAATGGCATTGTTCCTCACCATCAGTACATCAGCCCTCTGGGAATCAGAGATACATCAGGATCTTTTTCTTCACAGTTTTTCCAAACAATCACTATGGGCACATTCACAACAGTTGAGGCAACAATTTCATAATATTGTGGTGTAGCACATAAAAAAATTGCAGTAGCAGAGAAAATCTGCAGTAGGAGGGAGAAATGCTATTCCCACATGATCTGAAGAATTTTTAATGTCTCAAAGCTATGAAATTGCATTCTAAACTCTATCTTCAACAGAAATACTACATTTGCAACCCTACATGCAAAGAAAAAATTACATGTTAGAATGTGAGGAAACTAAATGATTTTTAACATAATGTACAGTATGCATACATTTTAGGATTTAGTGCAAATCTTTAAAATGTACAACTCAATTTTAAAATCATGAACAAGTATTGTAGGTTAGTGTGTTGTAAGGATGTACGAGGGATGAAATTTGTGGCGCAAGGTAGAAGGGGATGCTTTATAGAGCTCTAGGCACGTGCACATGTAGTTCAACTCTTTGAGTGATTACACACAAAGCTTGGAGTTAATAACTTTTGTGGTATTTCCATCTTTGGCAATTAAAAAAGCAAGTCAGCACTGTGTGAGAAAATGGACAACACTGGCCTTCATGCAGTCATCCATCCACTTCCTCTGTCTCAAGGACTCACCAGAGGAGGTCCAAAAGGACATACAGACAACAGAAGGGGAGGGTGCTCCCTCCTTTAGCATGGTGAAGTGAAGAGCTATTAACTTTGTGATTTCATTACATGCACAAACATGTATTGTATGGTGTATATCTGACTGTTATCATGGAACCTTGTTTTTGGATCAAATATTGTCATTTGTATATATAATAATATAATTTTATCAAGTTATTTCAAAGAAACTGATGCAAATATTTATGTCAAATTCTAACTTTTATCCTGGTATACAGAGCACATCAGGTTGGCTATAGGGGAAGATATGAAATGGGAACTGTGTGAAGTTTGTTGGAGGGTACTGGCTATTTCATAGAGAGAGAGGAAGTAGGCTGATAGGAAGGACATTTATTTGGGATGAAGAAATTACTGTGTTCTTGTCAAAAGAAATGCACACATTGTTCCACCACTCTGAGTGCTGTGGTGCACCTGCACAGGTATTTTCACTTATTATCCCTGATCAGACCTTTTCTCTGGGCTGAATGGGTGTACTTTGACTTCTTGATATTTTGCTCACACTGGGTGTGCTACAGCTGGGGCACATTCCAGCAAGAAGCAATGATGAGAGGCGAGGGAGGAGTGTATCTCCTAAATTGAGGGGAAAACATTTTCTGGCAGGAGGAGACGTCACCTTCAACAAAGTGTGGATCTGTCTGAGCGATTGAAGTTTATTGTATCTTTAATTGTTGATGAAATAATGATGCTATGGAGAAGAAATAATACCAGCAACCACCTGCTGGCTGCTCTGTTGTATGTTAAGTAGTTTTTATGTCATTTTCTCATTCACTTGTGAATATAATATCTAGTTCCCCTTTATTTAGGGCTAAGACTGTAATTTAAATATTAAAAGGCTTTGGAATGTTAAAGTGGTTTTGCTCTCTCCACAAGTCAAAGATTTTTGAATATTTTTCTACAATAGAGCTTATTTTATAATAACCCCACTATTACCCATTTTTCTGTGGACTACTTGAGGATAAAAAAAAAAGAAAAAATATGGTGCTATCATTTCAAGAGCACTTGTTCCAGTGCAAATTTAGGCTGTCCAGAAGTGCCTTTGAATATGTGTTAGAGCAGTTAAAGAATATGCTAAACAATGCTGAAGCCAAATGAAAGCCATTACAGCAGGAAAGAAACTTGCTATTCCATGCAGGTATTTGGGTTTCAGGGACACCATAATACAGCTCAGTCACCTCTTTGATGTGACACAGTCATCAATTGTCAATGTACGATGCAAAGTCTGCACTGCTGTTTAGATTGCCTCCTTGAATGTATAATCATATGGCCGAAGCCTTTGCATTTACTACATATTTCACAGCTATTCAATGTCACGGGAGACTACAGATTTCCAGGAGATGTAGGATGCAATGATGGAAGTTATATCCCGCTCATAAGCCCATAGGTGCAAGACGAGGGAGCATATTTCAACAGGAGGCACCTCCACCGAGTCATCTTACAGGGAAGACGCAGAGAAAACCTGCAATTTGTTGATGTTGGTGTGTGTTGATCTGGATGATGTGTGATGTAAATGCATTCCAAAAGTCCAGTCTGTAAAATAGAGGCTTAGCTCTCACAGGGAATGGAGAGTTTCACATCTTAGGAGATTCTATATATCCTGTGCAACCCAGCACCATACAGGAATAATGGAAATATGTCCTCAGCACAGGTCCACTCCAACATCAACGCTGCATCAAAGCAGCAGGTCATAAAGCAAGCCTTTGGTCTCTGGGAAGAGAAGGTTCAAAAGATTTATAAAAGGCATCAACATCACGGACATGGATGAAATGTATGAAATAATCATGTGTGCCTGTATCCTGCACAATATCTGCATCCTAAGAGATGACTCCAACCTCAATGATCAGGATGCTCCGCCTGAAGAAGATGATTAATGTGCTGAAATAGTGGATGTGATTTCAGTATGAGACCAAGATGCACATCCACACTCTGGGCAGCAAAATGCAATCTGATTATTACTTTCTTTTCCCCTACAGAAGTGAGCAGGACAGAGCTGAACACACATATTTTAGCTTGAATTATTTGTCACTGTATTTAGAAATCTTTTGTCATTTCATTTAGACATGTCTTTGTTTTTAAAATGAGTTTTCCCTCCTCATACTTTCCTCTGCATGGGCTTATTTTTTTCTTGTAATATGCAGAATATAGTAGGCTGCATGTTTACTTCAACATGTCAGTGGGAGACTTTAAGACAGAAAGCTTTTCTGATGTCATCACTCTTCAGTGTCCTCTCCAGTTCTGAAAGATGGTCTAAGAATCTGCAGTGGGTTTTCTTTAACAGTCGAAAAAAATGTGAAAAGACTGTCAAGTTGTCAAACACACATTTCATAAGCGCAGAAGTCATTAAGAGTCAGTGATGTGAGATCATAATCTCTACAGGAAGGAAAACATTTGAAGTACACTCACCTGAGGCCTTTTTTTTCCCAGCCACTTGGTTTTGTTACATCTTCATTCCGCACCTCTGGATCCCTGCTCTGTTTATCTGGATATATTTGATATTTATCTTACCTTTTTACTTAATATGTTTATCCACCAAATGTCAAAGGGAGCCCAATGCAACACTACCAGGTAGCTTCAAGCACTGGCAGTTCACTCTGATGAGAAGGCCTCTGCCAGCTTGCTTGGAATATGAATGAAAGACTCCCTTTCTGGTTGTGCCCTGTTTTTGATACAGTTTTGTATTTATTACGTTCACTTTCAACTTTCAGTTGTAATCTCATGACAAAAACTTCATCAGAAGCACAAAACGATGCCATATGCTTGTCTATTTTCTTCCAACTAGATATTTTTTTCCCCTTTACTGTAAGTCTTAAATTGCAGAAGGTTTTCTTTGAACCACCCTTCGTTATGTTCTAAATCTGAAGCAAAGGTTCATAGGCCAGCTGAGTTACGCAAAACTAAAACTAAAAAGAGATGAGCAGCTGCTACTTTAAATACGTTATCATGTTGGAGTTTTTGGGCTCTGCCAGGCTGTGAAACTCTGCTGCTGGGTTACACAAAAGTGGACTGCTGGTCTGTGTCTGGCCTTCGGACTTACTGTGTGCAAAAAAAGGACATTTTTAGATTGGAAATGGTGCATTATAATATCACATGCTCTTTCGTAAATACTCATTTAAGAATTGGTGGGTTTTTCACTCACAAATTGGCAGAATTCTAGCCTGGCATGCCAGACCAAATTTGCAAATGTGAATTGTTCTGGTACTGCTATGTTTATTTTAGATTTCCAGATGGCTTGATAAACAAGCGCAGAACAAAATGCCTCTGGATGAAATTGTAAAAGGAAAAACTAAAAGGAGAAACAAATCATGAGATGTAACACTGAAAACCTATCAGAGCAATGAAATATGGGATATAAATGGACACTGCTATTTCAGTTCTTTTATAACATTTTTTTTACATGGACTGTTGTTAGAGGGGTGAAAACCTTTTTAAATGGGACGGAAGCCTGACACATTACTTTTATATGAGTTTTATAATTGCTTATGCACCAATGTATTTTGGGTTGTGAAGTTGCTCGCAGTCGGATTTGAATGTGATATCTTTAATAATAACGACCTTATGTGGTAACTTCACCTGTTGGTCCAGATTGTGTCTCATTCACATCCAGGTAGACCACTTTTTCTGGTCGATGTCATGGCCAGCTCCTTGTCTGATTAAGCGTACCTGCGGTTGGGATGTTGATGGGCTGGTTTTAATCATTCCTGTCTGCATCCCTTCAGAACCTCTGCCAGTTGATGCAGGACCACATGTGCATGGAAGAAACGGGTGTGTACTTTTGAGCCAAACTGGAGTAAATTTCCGGGACTTGGGAGGATGTGGACCTACTAAAGAAGCTTAGTCTTGTTCGTGGAATCTCTCACCTGGCCCACATCTCAGTTTCTCTACTTCTGTTGCCATGATCTTGTATGTTCTATCCTTCTGGTCACTTTCACTCATGCACAGCTTTGCCAGGCTGCAACAACCTGACTGTCTCCTCGTGCTTCAGTCTGGTTGAGGGTGCGAATGGTTTGGCTGAGTCTTTCAACTTAAGCATCAGCCTCACACTCTGTAGCTCAAGTTGAGCAATTTCAGTAGAGAGAGTGTTTTCACCACAAAGGGCTGCAGTGGAGAGGCATGGAAGAAAACCCAGTCATTTGCAGTTGTACAATAATTGGCTTACAAGTCAATCTTCTGTACTGATTTTGAAGCAGTCTCACACAGTTTCAGTGGCCGCATCAGGCGTTGGTGCAAGGTGAAGTCAAGCACAAGGCCTTGAATTTCCCTGCAGTCTTATCCTCTCTGCAGGCCTTCAGAAAGCTGCATCAAGAGAGAGGAATCCATATGTTTGCCTGAGAGATCAAACATGCAAACCCTCCCCAGATCCCACACTGACAGCAGGATCATCTCCCCGACAGAGAACCATAGAATGACATGTTGTCTTTGGCACCTTTCAAATATGTGTATATATATATATATATATATATATATATGTGTGTGTGTGTGTGTGTGTGTGTGTGTGTGTATTGAATATACATATATATACTTATATATCTAAAATGTCATGATTCCCTACCATGCTATAGTTTCAAGTTTATTCTTTGTTCTCCGGCAGGTCAGTTCACAGACACGGTAAAGAAACAAACAGTACACAAAAACAGCCAAGACAGTTTTCCAAGTGGATCACACAACTACACATGTAAACACACCAGGAATAAATGCTTGTGGAGTGAAGGCAAGTCATGAAGACCATAAAATAAATCATCAGAATCAGTGAGAGCAGTGCTGTGCAGCTTTAAACAGTCTTTTTAAGTCACTTTGAAAGTGCTAATAGAGCTGCAGCTTCTTACATCATCAGGCAGGGTTTTCTGTTGATTTACAGCTTTTTAAAAACACACTTGTTGTTTTAAACCACTAACAATGTTTTTAACTGTAGAATGAAATTGTCTTCAGTGATAGTGATGGTACTAATGTTTGAAACTGAGGATAAAATTAAGAATAACTTTGCTATGATATGAGCGATGTGTAAGTGTTGTTAAGCACAGGTTTGTCTAAAACTCTGCACAAAGACTTGATGTCCAGGTACACAAGTGTTTTTTTATGTGTGTGTGGTCTTGTCCTTTCTTCAAAGACTCCTTGTGAAGTGTATTCTCAGGCTTACCATCGGACGTTGTTCAATAATTCACACCCAGTGTCCTTCCTCTTCACAGTGACTTTTCTTCTCTCATCAAAGGCTGTGGGGGAAAATGTGCTCTCTTCCTGCTGTTTCTGTCTGTCTGCGGATAGTTACGGGGTTCAGAGTGCACATCATGAGCATGTAGTGGTGTGTGCTTGAGTCCAGCCTGTGACCTTTGTTACATCATTCATCTTTCATCCCCTTTTTTTAAAAAAAAGTTCTTAAAGTAAAGGCAGATCCCCAAAATGTCTGAATCCCTGCACACTTGACAGTAAAAGACAGAAAGTATAGGCCGGAATTTTGATTTTATTTTATTTTTTTCAAACTTTATTACTGGATTAAATTTAGAGATGGCAATGTTGATCTGTTAAAGGCCCAGATTTGCCCATGGACTTACCAAATCTGATTTCATTCCATCTTGTCATTTTAAGCCACTAAGATCTCTGCACAGTTACCAGGTTTGTGTGTTTTCTGCAAAAAATGGAAGTCTGAAGATTTTGACTTTATCTGCAACTCCGGTAACAGTGGTAATCTGAAAAGTCATGAATAAATCGAAGTTTAAAATTGATATAACAACTTCCCTGCTAATAATACTAGTCGGCTGATGATAGTCATAAATCAAGTGCAACATGTTAGCTTATTTGTGATCGTTGCTGAGGTTTTGAGATGAATTATGGACTTTCAGTTGAGGCTCTCTCAAGAAGCATTGTTTTAAACTTTTGTCCTTTGTAACCCAAATGAACAGACTGAAAGAGCCACAGAAATTCAGGTGTAACATATTTATCTTTATTAACAGTTATGCATTCATATCAGATTCATAAATACACAAAATTTACATTTATCTCTCAAATCCTTGTGACAGAGTTCCTCTAAAATTGTGAACTTGGCACTCTGTATTTCTAAACTCTGTATCTATTTCACAGTCAAGTTCCCTTTTTATACAAAACCATGTAACTAGAAACCAAAATTGCTTTGTTGAGGTATTCTGATTAAAGTAGCTTTTTTCTTTACTCATTAAATGCCCAAGCTTTTTTGCTTGTCTCGGAAGAAAACAAAAATTTACATTTTCACACCAGTCTGTCTTCAGTACTTGAGCTTGATCCACTGAGTTTGAACCTCATAATCATGATTGAGTTGTAAGGCTACCAGGACTTGGTTTCTCTCCTTAGTAGCCCTGACACTTAGTGCACCCTCTCCACCTTGACTTTTCTCACCCTGATGGTCAGTGAAAGAAATTTGGGAATCTCTGACTCCAATAAAATGTGTGGCTGAGGTGCCTTCTGAAGAAACTAGCAAGCTGATTAATCTTAGATTTCTGTGTCCTCCATGGCTTAGATACATTGTTCAGCCTCACACTTGGTTTCATCTTGCAATTATTTCAATATGTCCCCAATTTTTGTAGAATAAGGTCCAGCTTAGATTCAGTCAGAGATATTTGTCCTAATTGTGTTCATGGTCTCTGTCATTACAGGCTTCAGTTGTTCCGTCTGTGTAAAGCTATCTTGTGCTTTGTTAGCATTGCTTGGCAATGTGTTCTTTTTAGCCATTTTTGAAGCAATTCTATCAAGAGCTTTTCCCCCAAATTGCTTCAAGGACATCACATAGATTTCTAACTGTGTCTAAGTCAATTTACGCTGGATGAGATACAAAAGTCAAAAGTTTTTTTGTAGCCAAAATTCGGGGAATTCCCATCCTTATTCTGTCCACATCAATAGAAGGCTCTCTCAGTTGAGGTCTAAAAAGTGTATGACCTATCATCCATTTTTTTCTTGTTCTGAAAAACTATTACATTAGAACTTTTAAATAGTAAAAGTAATCACTTACTGTAAAATATTACTGTCTGTGAAAAGTAATAATAAGTTACTGATTACACTATTTTTTTGTGTTATTTTTACCAAAAATTCACCAAAGTATGTCTAGGCATTAAAAAATATAAGTGTATAATGTTTTTTCATAGCAAAAAATCTAAGTACTTCAGTTCAAGTTAACTGCGCTTCATTACAAATCCAGCAGGGGCCTGCATTGT
>JAPZDV010000009.1:19844453-19858930 GCA_029814665.1 Acanthurus lineatus | reverse complement strand
ACTGCGCTTCATTACAAATCCAGCAGGGGCCGGCATTGTAGAACCTAATGAGGGTTCTCTTGCACTTACAAGCAGTGGTTCTCATATTAAAATTATCTACTTGAATTGAAATAGTGTGATTTTACAGGACAACTGAACAGCCAAAACACTGCGAGTATAACCAGTTACAGAATGCTGAGTTTGACTCTGCTGCAGCCATTTCGCAATACCTTAAAATCAATTCTCCTGCAGGATATTTTTTTCTGTTGCACTGACAGTGGTGGCACTGACATTTTGTTGATAAACCAAAAAAAAAAAACAAAACTGTGAGCACTTAATTTCGGCATCGTGTTACCGGTGTACTCGTGTTATTAGTAATGCTTTATACAACTTCATTACTGCCTAAAATGATATAATATTGTGACTTTGCTTTTTTAATGCATTACCCCAGGTTTGCTTTCTGAATTAACAAATTTTAACAAGATTTAAATGATGATTGACATTATAAACTGCTAAATATCAGCAGCTTAGCACGATATTTTTAGCATCCCAGGATGCTCATGTTAGCATTCATCTTACAGACCTGCATTGCCAAAGCAAAGCCTCACACAGGCCAGCACTGTCTAATTTTTGTGTGCAGCTTTTTAGTGGTCTGGATGAAAACATTGTCACTCCAGTTTCTCTGCAAATACACACCCCTCTCAAAGCCTCTGCGGAGCTAAAATCTCGAATGTAAATGCAGCTTCAGTTTAGCACTCTGTCTAGAGGGTGAGGATGAATAAAAGCAGGAAGATAGAAGAGATTCAGGGACACTGAAATGCGATGAGTGACACCAAGCCTTGAACCAATGTTCACAGGAAGAGAATCTCAGTCTAAAAGCCCCTACTTCGTCCTTTCAGCCAAATAGATTGATGATGATGATGTTTGTGTGTGTGTTTGTGTGTATGTGGGTAATTAAAAAGTATGATCTGCCTCCTCCTCAAATATTTACTTAAGTGGACTTTGAATAATGTCTGGCTACTGCAACACAGTCTGAACAGTGCAAAGAATGAGAGCATCTATCTATCTATCTATCTATCTATCTATCTATCTATCTATCTATCTATCTATCTATCTATCTATCTATCTATCTATCTGAGTGTCAATCAGTGAAAAACAAATGAAGGAAAATGACAGTGATTTAAAAGTAGAGTCTGTAGTTCCTGCAAGTTTCAGAGGATGATATAAACAAATAAATTAATAGATTCTTTTTAAAAACCTGTGGTCTAGAGGGTGTGTATTCTTGTGCTGTATTTACCTGCCACCACAATATTCACATCATAGACATGGCCAGTCAACAGTACTGCATGTTCTAATGAGAACAATGCTCAGTGTGCAGACAGAGCTTGGCAGTAAGAGGTGAGTGTTCTAATTTGTGCCATGAAAACCAAGCAGATGTTGAAAAGTCTGGCATGGATGTCATCTGCCTCCTGTTCCTGTCTCCTCTTTCTTTCAATGAAGATGAGATTGTGAAAAAAACCCTGATTTTTCTTTTTTTTTTCTCCACTATTTGGATTTCTGGGAGAAAATGTAGCAAAATTTATAGTGTAGCAGAGTTTTTTCAACTCTGTGATTGGTTCAGTGGTGTAAAGGTGCAATTACATAGTCCTTTCTTTCAGGTGGAGGCTGAGATAGGTAATAGATGACTTCAGCTTTTTTGAAAAATCCTGTGAAAAGGCTACAATCAACAAAGTATTAGACGACTTCTTGCTACTTTCTGACTTCTTTCCTTGTCTTTGACACTCAGCTCCAAGCACATTGGTTCTTACAAAAGACATGAATAAAAAATTATTGCTAAAAGTTTAAACATTGCGCCTAAAATGTCAACTTCACTATGGTGCCAGATAAAGGGTAATAGTAAGGGGATTACCATTAGAATATATCATCTAGAAACCTGCGTGGACAACATTTTAAGATGAGAGAAAGATGAGGAGATAGTTTACTAAATGAGTGGAAACTTTAATCTGCATTTAACATGAGAGAAATCATCACAGGATCAGAATCAATAAGATTCATTCTCTGGAAACTATAAATGTCTGAAGTAATTTAATGGAAATCCTTTAAAAAACTGATATTTCAGTACCAATCAAAGTTAGACTGACCAACCATGAATTAAATGTAGCCTAATCAGGATTTAATAAGTGAAATCTATTGCAAGCATGTATAAGTTGTTTTCTCGCACTTATATAAGGGGCTTAATTCTCTAAATGATACAGCCATTTGTTTGTGAGGGTGTTTGTGTCAAGTTAAAAAAGTCAGGTTAATCACTAGAAGGTCACCCTTACATACCATACATCGTACTAACCTGGTAAAGTGGAATTTACACATGTTCAAATGTCTATAGCACCAGATTTTTTGACATGTATGTAATAGAGGACAGAAGAATACTGCCAGATAGATATTAATATTCCTTATTTGTAACAGCCCTTAATATATGACTCTGATAAACAACAACAACCTCTAATTAAGATTGCAATAAAATAAGCAGATTGTTATTCTTCACTTGTGTAGCTCATGTGATTGTTTTTTTATTTGTTTACAGGGTTTTATTCATAAAAATCTTTTTTAACTGGTCCCCCCAGGCAAAATTTGCAGTCATGGTGTTGTAATGTCCACTATTTTCCCTGTTAGAACAACTAAAATTACAGTTAAATAAATTTTGGCAGCTTTGCATTGGTTTAAGTTAATTGACTGAACCCAGCTGCTCTATAGCAGGGAGGCTGGGATGAATCCAGCTGCAGCTGTTCTTTTCATTGTTTTACATGGGGCCAAGAAGCATAAAACACGGTTTAGGTTATTGTTTTAAAATACGCTAGTTAACTGTTATTGTAATGCAATAATTTTATTTCAGTAACAAACAGCCCGTGATAACTTTGCATTTAATATTTACATTCTTGTCATAGTTCCAATAACATTGTCTTACTTTAACACTGGACGAGATCAGTCTTGTCTCTGTGTTCAGAGGACAGACCAGTTCTGGAGGTGTGAGCTTTGCACAGGGGTTAAAAAAGTCGATGATAACTTGTTTGCACAATACATTATGCAGGAATATTTCTTGTACACACAAGCAAAATTATTTACTTTTCAGACCCTCAGGGGCTCCCTAAATTTGCAGTGTGATGAGTATCCCTTAAACTCTATTATTCTGACATTTTAGAGACTGTCATTTTTGCTGACTTACTAGAGATTAAACGGGACAGTTTTTATGAACTTCATATCCAGGGGATGTTATAGTATTGCCACGGAACAAAGGTGACAAATACACCTTCTGGGAACTCTGGAAGCTCTTCATTGTACATGTGTCCTACTATCTTCTTGCTAAAGTTACCTGCTGGTAATCCCTTATTCAGAAGTCACCTGGTCTAGTTGAGCACTTACATGTGTGCGATTAACACAGCATAATGAATGGAGCTTCTAGAGTGCTGCTGCTAGTCTTATCAACCATTTAGTGAATTACTGATTGGAACAGTAGGAAGCCGATTTATGGTAATTAAGCCTCAAAATTTTCTTTGAATCCACAGATCTTGTTTTGTGGAAAGCTGGAGGAGGGATTATGTGTTCTAATTCTGGTGCTCAGTTCACACACTGTTTGGCCAGATTGAGGCGCTGTAAGTCAGCTTCAGAACTTACAGGCATATTCTGCCAAAACTTCAGGGCAACACGCGTTTTGTTGTGGTGTGTTTCAAGGTATGCATCATTTATGGAGGATGAGATGGTCATAGTTAAATAATTAAAAGATGCTTCAACTATGCTTGAACTGTTTTGTTGATGTGAGGGACCATCTATGACTAACCGACAAGAATTTAAATGCAGACTGCAGAATATTCCATGTGTGCTGAGGGGAGATGCCAGACTGATGTTACTACTACTACTAGTAAAGTTAGGTTGCTAGGATACAATGGCAGGCTGGAGTGAGATGGAGGGGGAGTTGGTGCTGTGTGTGTGTGTGTGTGTGTGTGCGTGTGTGTGTGTGTGTGTGTTTGCGGTAGTGGGGTGTGTGTGTCGGGGGGTACAAAATTTAGATGGAACTGCCACTGAATGCTTATCAGACATCTAGGAAAGAGAGTGCAACAGACGGAGGTAGGAAAAGACAAAAATAGGGAGATGAATAAGAGGCGGAAAAGGCATAAAACAGCAAGAGAAAGAGAGAGAGAGAGGAAGAGTGAGCACGGTTGTGAAGATTTCTCTTGAGAGAAGAAAAGGAGTATAGGTGAGAGGAGGGAGGAGAGGAGAGAAAATGTGTGCTTGTGAAGCTGAGGGTGTGTGGAAAACTCTAGGGAGTGAGGGAGGAAGAGGAATGTAGGAGGAGAGGAGATTAGAAAGCAAGAAGCAACTGTATGAGCGAGAGAGATGAAGGCATACTTCATAGCCAAAAGTATGTGGACATATGAACATTATACTGTATGTGACTGTTGAATGTGAGATTCCAAAAGTATAAGCATTAATGTGCTGCAACAACAACCAGCCTCTTTCTAGTTTCAGTCTTGTCAGCAGATGTAAACCCTGGTTGCAGATATTTTCAAATTAGCAACAAGAGAGTCAGTACTAAAGTTGCAATCCTGACACAAAAACATTCATATTACAAGACTTGAAAAGTGCTTGATTACTGTCAATACTGATGTTTTTCAATGTCTAATGCTAAAATTACTTGAAATTTTGATTTTTTGACACCAAACCGCAGACAGACAGTAAGCCAGGAACTGTGGAACATAATGGAGCATTTTGTTCTCATAAGGAGCCAGACGTTTCCCTCAGGAGTTTGTAGAGACTAAAACAGCTTAAAAGTGTTTAGGAGCTGTAGAACAAATGAACCCGGGTGCAGAGTTAGACACAGAGGCACATTAGAAGTTAAACTTATTTATTGTGAAAAATGGAAGGTTAAAGGGAGGAAATCAAGCTGGTAGCAGAGAGCTGGAAATTGGTTCTTGAGCAGGTCAGTGAGGCCAAGGTGCAGGTCCAGAGTGACATCCAGAGCAGAGATCAAGAACAGAGCATCTGAGCAGAGGTAAGAAGTCAGGTTGGCTGAACTGTGGGGAAGACAGAAAACAGATGGAGTCTCAGGAGATCAAACAACAAGAAAATTAGAAGCAAGTAGCAAAATCAAACAACAAAGGCTCCAACTGAGCAACACTAACTGGTAGCTGAGTCCATGATTTGGCAGCAAGGAGACGGCAGAGCTGAGAGGTCTTAATTACAGTGATGAGATGTAACTGGTGGCTCCGCCTTGACTCCAGCACACTTGCAGAAAACACACACACACACCCACAACACACACACACACACACAGACACACAGAGGGAGCTGCTTCAAGGGTGACATCAGGTTAATGAGGCACTGAAGAAGAAGTCCCAGGGGCAGATGTAACAGAAAAGAGACTGGATATCAGACTCACAATTAGCAGGTGGACATAAAGAGGAGTCCAATAAAAGGAAAATGTTGCTGCCTTTCTCCTGGATATGAAATAACTTCATAAGGTAATAATATGCTATTTGGTTTTGTGGCAAAAAAATAAAATCTTAATGTGATTGGAGAGTGGTTTGTGTGTCCCGCTGTTCCTCCAATCCACATTCCTTCACTCACATCCACACTTTCCCCCCAAAAAAGGTTTAGGTGGCCAGCCTCTGCATATGGTGTCTGTAATCAGGATTTTTTTAAGCACTTTATGTGATTTTTAATGTTAAATACTCAGCAGTTTAACTTTTTCCTTTTGAATTCTCAATTTTTACAGAAATATTGTGAACTGGAACTTACTTTCAAGGTCCTACGCAAAAAGTCTATTACATTTGTGGAAGCAGAGAAAACTCCAACCTGATGAAACTTGACTCAGATAATAGACAACAGGGCAGAGCTCAGCATTTGTGATTTATACCTCTTGAATTCAGCAGATGATGCAGATGGTGTACACAATCACCATGTTTTAATGTCAAAGATGTAAAGATGATAACCTGCATTTCATTGTCTTCATTGGCAATCCCTGAGCCAAAACACTGCAACAGAGATTAGAGGACTAACATCCTTTTGGTATGTTAATGGTTAAGACAATCAAATGCTGATAACACATCCTAACACCAGATTCTATACATTCCCTTGAATCACTAGAGGTGCACAAGGCTTATTGTGTTGTCTCTTTAGTGACTGTGGGCAGAGAGCTTACAGATTTGAAACACTCTCCACAGATTTCAGTCATGTTAACTTGACAGTTCTAAAAAGGTTATTAGTTAAATTTTATGGAATTGCTTGGTGTTACTTAGGGTGGAACAGCGCCCTCACCTGTTCCCCCAGGAACAGATCTCATGCACATAAACAAAAGTTAACAACTCTGTTCCAACCCCCTCATGTATGGTGTCTGCTATAGGCATATGTTACAGTTTAGTCTGTGTGTCATAGTCTGTACATTTTCCAAATGTGTCATTGTCAGTCTTCTGACTTTATCAACACATGGTGACCCACCACTCTTTTCAAACAACCATCTGACTTTTCAGCTGAGCACTGTGAGGACAGTTGACAGAGAATGAAGCCAGACAGGCCATATGAGCCGTTCAAGGCCACAGATAAATACAATGCTTGCCTTTTAACCCCTCCAACCTGCACATGTGCTTTCTTACCAACAAAATGTTCAATGTATAAATAAACTTTAACAAATAGCTGATTTACTGTCCTAGCTGATTCCATAAAATGCTACAATTTACCTAACTGTCTCACCGATTCCTCTCACAGTAAATACATGATTAATAACCCTGTAGATGCACCATCTTATTCTACAATACCCAACATGGCCTTGGTTATGAGAGTCTAAATACTAATTAATTAAGTACATAAAAACCGCATTGGATATATTTTGTTTTCAGCTGAGTGCAGTGAGGTCGCAGCAGTAAATGAGACAGAGGAGGTCATCAGAGCTGCTGAGGCTACAGGACTAACTCTTTTCTATTAACCCATTCGAATCTATGGACACAACTACTGTTATAGATTACAGTTGAACACACCAATAATTAATTGCTTTGTGGGCCCTATTTCGAACAAGTACTTGACTACTAAGCTGAGCACATGGGAATGATCATCAGAAAATGAGGCCAACTGGGTCGTTAGAGCTGCCTGAGGCTACAGAGATTTAATTACCTTTATTTTCCCATTTTGTCTTTCCTACATGGTGTCGATTACAGGGATATATAATAACTGCATCATAAATAAATATTTTTCAAGGCCAGATTCAAAGTGTATTGTCTCTGTTAATGTGTAATCTATTATACATATTGCCTTTAAAACAATGCTCTTCCACGTGTTTCTTCAATAATTGTTTTATCCCACCAAAATTTCTTCATTTATTTGTGTTGAGCTGAGGTCATCTTTTTGTATTCAATCCACACATTTTATGTACCACATTCTGTTGATTTATCAAATTTTCAGACAATATTCTGAGCCAGCAGTGGGAAATATCAGACAGAACCAGAGAGAAGGACAGAAACTTCAGAGGACTGTGAGAGCACGACAAGAAGTCACAAATGCAGCTCAATTTTCTCGCCCTAAAAATGTTGTGGTCTGCATTTCCTGCAGTTCTCTCATGTTCCCATGGGAGACATCGAAGGCTAATGGTGATCATAATTCCTTCAGTGCCTGTTGCAACGACAGAATAATCCAGCTCCAATTATTCAAAGACCCTCCCCCTAAACTCAGGCCGTCTTTCTGACAGAAACTCTCATATATCCAGACAGGCCTCTGCTATACAATTGATTGGTGTTTATGGCTTCTAAAAATTACTATGCCCACATTAATGGAATTCAAGGGAACTGCACATATATATATATGTATGTATGTATGTATGTGTGTGTGCATGTTTATTTATATCCTGGACCTTATCTGATTGCAGATTATTGAAAAATGTGTATGTGATGAAAAAATACATTATTTTTATGTTGAAAAAGTACAATATCATTAATACATCACTGTAATTTGAGAGCTGTATGTGAATGTGCAGGTTTTCCACATATGTACCATACAGCTTTTATCAAATCCCTTCTAAAATCCCAATAAATACTGCTTGGAGGTCTGTTTTTTTTGCACGGGACATCTCTAATGGAATGGGGGCAGGAGGTCTAGAGGCTGGAGGTGAAAGCAATGGAGAAGGGTAAAAGTCTCATTGGTCAGGGGATGGTTCAGAAAATAGGTCACAGTATCCAAAGGGTGCTCTGTTCTGACTAAAATTATACACTATGACTGTCTTTAAGGAAAAACTATACAAAAATATGTACTATTTCTCTCATATGTGGGATTAATTTGTCTACAAAGATGCAGTCACAGAAATTAATCCCACAGGCATTAGAAGCAATGAGGTCCAGGCTCTGTAGGAGCTAGCTACATTTTTCTGCACCAAAGTAAGTAAACCACACAGAGATACACACAAACAGGACAATGAGACAACTGTAGCATTAAGATTCTCTCTAGCCTGAACAATGAGCAGCAAGCCAAGAAGAAAAGTAAAGAAAAGCTTGAGGACAAGGCTGTCTGCATACTTTTGGCAGTATTTTACATAGCCACACAGTGACAGACATTCCAACATCTACATCATTGCTCCTCAGTTCTACACAGTATTTTTTCAGAAGTAAACAAAGTGTGAGAGAGATAGAGGAGATGAAATACACAGATACAGTGAGTGTGTGCCAGAGAGAGAGACTGATAGGGACCATGAGACAGAGAACGAGTGAACTAACTGGAGAAATAGCTTGCTTCTAACCTGAGGGCAGAGCAGAGTGTGATATTCCCCTGGCCACTATTGTGATAGACACGGAAACCAAACCAGACAGCAGGGTGCTTAACACTCAGCATCAGACCCTCTTTAATCTGACAAAATACAGCCCAGCTGAGAGCTGGATGGATATGCACACATGCGCACACACACACATACACACACAAACACACAGGAAAACAGGCTGGCACATGTACCCACACACATACACCGCAGACTTCTTTTCGCAGTTACAGCTCTGAATCCAAAATGATAATAAATATTTGATAAGGAAAGCCTCATGAGCTGAATCTGCAGACAAATCACGTCGCTCACCGTGTCCGTGGAAAAAAAAAAAGGCACCACACTCTTTAACAGAGGATGTAGGTCACATACAGTGCAGCTCCTTCAGAGGGCCAACTGCTAAGGTCCCACCTCTCGGTTTGACTCCAGACCTTTCTGCTCCAGATTCAGTTATACTGAAACTACTGCAAGACATTTTCTTAGTTTTCTACTGTTTTGTGGATCATGACAGATTGGAGCTCGTCCTATTTTAATTTTATTTACTCTGTGCATGACACCAGTACTAATGGGCAACCATACAATGTAGTTGGGTGTCAGCAGTCCACCTGTCTTTTGTGTTTTATGGGTTATTTTGTTCTATTGGGTTGCAAACCTCTGCAGGTATCCTGCACATTTAAATGCCTAATTTCTGGCAGAAATTTTTGGTTATCTTTGCCGTCCTTGGTGCGAGGGTGTTCAATTCTGGAGAGTAAACATAAGCCATGGCTGCAGGTTTATGGACACGAGACTCTGTTTATTCATGTTTTCCAAATGTTGCTGGTTTAACTGTGTTTGACATTTTTATTCAAAGTATTCCCAAAACTACTCTATTATCTCTAGTTATTTCAAGTGTTAGTTTTCCTTGGGAGCTGCACTTGCCTGTCGAGTCAGCCAGCCTGCATTCCAAATTTTGTAGTTGAAGTTTAAAAAGGTGAATAATTAAAGTTCATGTTGGTGGATCAGTCAAAACTCTGTGTATCAGTCTTTTTTTTCTCTGTAAGAGCTTAGCAGTTTGACCCAAAAGTCCTTCTCTCCTCCTCCATCCTATACTGAAGAAAAGTAAAAAGAGAAAAAGTCAATAGCATCTTTGAATGAGTTGGTTTGTGGTTTTACAGAGACAATGATTGTACCTGCTGTTTAAATTGTATCTTGACATTCACCATAAGAATCACAGGACTTCAAGCTTTACAGCAATGTGTAGCAGAAGTACTGTTAGCATGCAAGATAACCAAAAATCTGAGACACAAGAGAAGCCCTTGTGTATTCTATGACAGTAATAATATAGCCCCTTACACACATGTGCTGTAAGTCTGAATTTATCCTGAGTTTTACCTGGAGAAGCTGTATGTGTGAACACAAATTTTGCAATTACTTGACCTGGACTTTTCTCTTTTCTTTTTTCTCTTTTTTCTCTCTCATGAAATTTTCTTTTCAGCCCGCTAGTCCTTAGTCTGGGTGAGCCGCATGAATGGGCATATTGATGACGTGTATATCATTCTACTGTGGCCTGACCACAAAAATACGAATGTCCATGGAGGAAGGAGGAAAGTCATTTTAAGCAGTAACAACGAAGAACTTGAAATGTCTGTAAACTGGAGGTATGAAGAGATTTGTGAAGTTCTGGTGGTTCTGACACTGAAATCCTCTTTCAGATCATCTTCAATGTAATGTAAACAGTACGGTTTTCTGCTGTGAACCTTTTGCATCATATCCTGCCTCCTGCAGGTTCCTAGCAGGACGCCGCCCCTCACCCAAACTACGCGGAGTATTTCCAACATGCGTGAACCTGTGGCACACAGACAGTCTCCTGATGTTTGCTGCATATGTGAACAGAAACATGTGGACATTATCCCGGTCTGATTCTTTGGATATCATCCAGAGTTTGTGTGTGACAGGGTCTTATGTTTTGGAATAAATATTTTCCTGGACTGGATCCTTTGGACGATTTACCAGTGTAACAGGCAAATTTTGTTGGGATGTTTCTGATCAGTAGATTACTGTGTGGTTTCACTGGTGAGTTGCTGAAAGTGTTTGTTTGTTTTTCTTTCGAAGGAGGCCTGGATTGCACCTGATGTTTTGATTGTATCTTGAAATGAATCTATCAGCAACTCTGATAGCTCTCCAGACGGCGATAGGTCTGTTTTTCCTTGTCTCCGCTCTCTGCTGGACTGCTGTCTCTGTGTCTTACAGATGAGGGTTTTATGTTGTTTTCCAGTTTCATTCCCTCATGGCGAATATCAGGTATTGTTCTGTCTTTGTACCATCTGTGCGCATTAATGCACTGTGAGGTGCCACTGCACTGTAAAGCCTTGATAATTGACTTTTCATGAAGAGGGTATGTGTTTGTAGGTACTGGATGGATCCAACTGGGCACAAACCACAACCTGCTTCTCTTTTATCCCACTAGCAATAGCCAAATAGCTCCTGCACTCATAGAATCTGGAATTACCATACATAACAAACACTCACACCTTCTTAAACTCAAACAGTTAACCGATCAGTGATGAAGTGTTGTCACTCACTCATACTTTCCCCCATGGTTGGTAAAACAGGACACCGTATGCAAACAGACTTAAACAGGCACAACAACAGCCTTATTCCAGACTTTGATGAACAGTTAAATCAATCAGTTTCACAGCATTGAACTATATTTTTAACATATCCATATCATCGCACATTGTCACTGTCAATGCATATTCTGCTCATTGTACATAATGAATATAAACTGATTTACATACATATAATGTACAAAATCTGTTTACCCCCTCGACATGTGTTTATCCAGTAACTATTCATTTTTCTTTGCATTACTTGCACTGCTTGTGTTGCTGTGACACATAGTTCACTCGACTTGTGTATGGATCCTTATGTCTTTGTGTACCTTTATGGTGTTGGCCCTTGCTGATTTTATTATGTAGGTTTATACACCTACTTTCTTTTCACGTCACAGTATAGTCCTGACCAGTCACCTTTCTTATTTGCTTGCCATTCTTTATCTGGCTGTGTTTCCTTTGGCTGTTCTTTCCTTGGCTGTGTTGTCCCCGTTCCTAGCTGTAAGTATATACTTATGTAACTATACTGAGAGCAATAAAGGACCAGAGTCAAGGTTATTGAATGTATTCAGATACTGAGCCAGTGATTGTGATTCTGATATATTGTGTGTATCCCTGAAGTTCAATAAATGTGTTGATGTATTCCATTCCTCAAAAAACATTTGCAATGCTCATTGCAAAATTGTACATTGCTTGTATCAATTTGTTAGCATTCAGTCTTCTTCACTGCTTTTGTTGGCAAGTTTCTTCTTTTTTTTTGAATGATTGCCACAAACTCTCAATCAATGGAAGCATATGATATGGTCATGAGAATATGTGTAGCACAATATGAACAAAATTGGGACCCACTAAAGAAAAAAACTGAAAGAAGAACATTTCTTTTAATTTCTTCTACTAATCACAAAACTCCTTGATGAAAGCTCCTCCACAACAATAGGACATAAAATTTAAAAAAAATTAAAAATTGAATTAAGGTTTATTTACTGTCACCATATTGGCAAAAACAGTGACTCAATAGATGAAAATGCTCCATCAGTTTGGTCCTCTGATATTTTCTTTAGCACCACCAGCAGATTAATATTCGTGGGAACTGAAATTTCTCAATAGTTGTTACAAAATCAGGTTTTTCATGGTCTTTGTGATCTTTGGAGACCCCCTGACTTTTTACCCAGCACCATCATCAGCTTAACTCAGTTTTCCCACTGTTTTGATTTATCTGTGGCACAGTTTGGCTTTGTTTGAATTGAGCAACACAGTTTCACAGAGCTTCCAGTGAGGCAGTTGTTTTTTTCCTCTATTTCCTGGTTTGCTATTCCCAACTCTGTTTTGTTCGATGGTACATGATCTACTATTAGGAACATTACTTAGCTCAAGTACAGCGTGACTCTCATAACAGCTGGACCTGCTAATTCTATAATTTTTTTTAATCATGATAATTAAATGTCAATCTTGCATGATGTAGGTGTAAGAAAAAAGGCTGCTGAAAGCATCAGTGGATTCCAGTGCTCACTAAGTCTTTTAGTTTACCATTATTCTTGTTTTTTTCATCAAAATACTATAGTAAACAGTATGAGGAATAGCAGTTAGGGCTTTTTTCTAACTTTTCTTTCCACATGTCATCCCAGAACTACAGTAAAGATGATGCTCTTGTTACATCACCTTGGTATCCGGCCATCACACAGAGTGAAATGTCTTAAAGCAAACAAGTAAGCTAAACTTGGATGTATTATTTACTTTGCTGACAGTATGAACCAGGACAACCTGACAACCCATCAATATTTCTCACGGCAGAGTTTCAAGAGCATCTCTGGGCGAAGAGGCTGTGATAACCAGTGTTAAGTGAACAGCTTTAAGTACAGCTGTGAATGCACCCAATGTGTACTTAATGTGTTTTGAGATCTGATTCGGAGGTGATTTGGGAGACATTTGTTCACATTCTTTTAGCAGTGTGTACACTAATACATACTGCGTGACACTGAAGGACCACATACACAAAAGGTGTTTTTCTGTGAGTACACATGAAAGACACTGTTAGATATTCATGAACTCATTTCCCAACATTCCTCGACTTCCAAAAAAATGTGCAATTTAAAGAGATTTTGTGTGAAGATCAACTAAGGATAAGTATAATTTCTAATTATTAATGTCTTCTCCACTTTGCTGTTAATGTTATATTAGATTAATTTTTTTCCCTTTTAGGAACATAAGTTTTTTTGATATATCAGCCTGTCAACTTCTTTTACGGCGCAATGAAGAGAGAGGTCTGGCTATGTTAGCTACTTTGTATCTAAAAATGTGCCTTACCTGCAACCTTTTGTAAATTAAAATTATGACACAGGACAACATTTATTGACAGTAAACATGACAAATTTCACAGAGTAAACTGTAACCAACAAAGGCTACTTCTATGCCACCCCAAGAATCCCTTTAAAAAATCTTACAACATTAAGAGTTGTTGGTGTCTCTCAGTAGAAACTTTATTAGCTTCAAAAAAAGCCATCTATGTCAAATTCTAACCCTAACCCAGCTGTCTTACACTATTATTCCACTGGTTAAAATCAACCACACACTTGGTACTCTGCAAATAAAAGAATGAAGGTCTGTATTTGCATTTGAGCAGTGTTGTGATATCAAAAAACAAGAATGATCACTCGAGATACATGTGGGGCATCTTTAGTCAAAGTTATCCCTCTGTATGATGGCAGTACCCAGGATGGATGTTAATGCCAGGTGTACACGCCTCTAAATCATGTTCCAGATCCATGGTTTCACAACAATACACTGCATCAGGTATTTAGGTAAAGATTTGGTTTTATAATAACTGTGAGTATGATTCCGTCAGCTCCAGAGAAACACAGGAGCAATCACTTACATAATGCTGATTTTCCTTTGGGTTTATATAGGCAGGCTTCCATGGCAGCAGTTCTCACCTGGTATAATGGGACATGCTTATGTAACCTATGCAGCCTGCTGCCTTAATGTCTGGCAGCAGATGTCCTGAAGATAATCATCGCTTTGTGTGAGTTCTCATGTCCTGTGGACCTTTGAAACTATCTATCTATCTATCTATCTATCTATCTATCTATCTATCTATCTATCTATCTATCTATCTATCTATCTAT
>JAPZDV010000009.1:19831344-19844353 GCA_029814665.1 Acanthurus lineatus | reverse complement strand
TCTATCTATCTATATATCTATCTATCTATCTGTCTGTTAAAAAGAAACTCCTATCCAAAAAAAACCTGAAGCACTGACAACACCCAACCTAACTAAAAATCTGTGTGTGAATAAAATATGTATGTGTCAATTTTGAAAGTGGAGGCCATATTTAATCGATATATTGATTGTCCATGTTAGATTTGCTCTAAATTTTGGCAGTTTAAAGTTCCCCTCTGCTCAAAATTGTGTTTTCATCGTGTTTATGTCTCCTGAAATGTTAGATTTTGACTATACTGACATGAGTCAATGCAAAGTTTGTAATCGGAGAGACGTTTTTACTTTCCTAACCTGAAGGGGGAGATATCTGCAGGGGCATAACCATTGTATTAATACAGATGGAGAAAGGGTTGAAATATGAGCCCTTTGCCTGGGTTTTTTGCATTTTTCCACATTCCCATGATATTCATATGTCAAAATTTTCACATTTAGAGCATTGTTTTGAGCACTACATTTACATTTGAATTCATATTTTAAAGTAAAAAAATGATTGATTCTGATCCTTCAAGATAGTTGCCCCTTGCTGCCCCTCCATTTTGTTTTGTTTTGGTCTGTTGCTTATTGTTTACTGTAAACTGACTTCAGACACATTTATCCAGTAGAGTGATACATTTTTCACTAGTAGAAAGATAGTTAAATGGTTTCTAGAAAAGTTGCTGTTGACCACCTGTGTCTTAATCTAATAAAGATCAGAGGATTGCTTTCCATAGGACTGCAGTCAATTCTTACAAAATATGTTGTTACTTCAGTACCTTTCTAAGCTACCTATTTAGCAAAATACTTTAACACTCAGTATGTGCTCAACCACATTTAATTATAGTCCACATTCCAGTTCCTCACCTGATCATCTCCAGAGTACATTACTGTCTGGTCACTGCTTTAAGCAATCCTCTCCCCGTCTCCCTGTGCGATCTGCATTGTGACCACATATTCTTGTTTTACCAGAAAAATGATGACTCATCTTGGTGATTAATCTTATCTAAACAATATTCTTTAAGAAGTAGTTCTATTTGCTTTTATGTTATCATGCAGTTTGTCCTATCTGTTAGCTTTTCACTTAGTGTATAGATAACAGTGTACAAGTAGTTACCTGATACAATAGGTATCATTTCAGCTAATGTTACCTGTATAGGCATCTAGTTGCTTAGTATCTGAAAACAACTTCATATGTTTAACTGCCTGTCCTGCTTTCTTTGCATTTTAGATGACATTGTTCCCTAACTTGTTCAGCTTCACCAACTGATCAAATTAAAAACAAAGTCAATCTAACAAAGCATCCAGAACATGAAGTAGATTATCTGAGCTTCTTATCAAACATTGATAGCAACAAGAACATGACAACCAACTTGTCTGTGCTAGCTAACCATGGATGCATGCTCCATGGAGTGTGTTGGTGTGTGTGTGTGTGTGTGTGGGTTTGTGTGTGTGCGTGTGGGTGGGTGTGCGTGTGTGTGTGTAGGGTGGGGGGAAACTCTGTCTTTATGTCTTGCATAAGTGATGCTTGGTGCTCAAATGAGTTAATGTTGACAGACAGTGTTGTGTAGATGTTTAACTTTTAATGTGATTTTTTTATGTTATTGTGTTGTATAAAGGACTACAAACCTCATTTTGTTTTGCACAAGGATGAGTAAATTACCTTGTACCTTGAATGCATTGTCTGTTTCAGCTGATTTCACTAATATCCCCAGCATGACTTTAAAATCACCTCGTTTACAGAGTTAATGAAGAGAAACTATACCGATCCTTTGAAATACCATTTTCAGTAACTGCTTATTCTTGGCAGGGTTGCTGGGGGGCTGGAGCAAATACTTCCCTGGGGGAGGGTGGGATACACCCTGGATAAGCTGCTAGTTCATCACAGAAATGTCACATAAAGACATACAACCATTCAAACTCATATTTCAAAAAAGTTAGCATTTTATGGATGGTTAAACACATCAAACCTTACAAAAAGTGAAGTTAAAGCAAACAAAACAGGCCCCCAGACTCCCTTTTAAAACTGCACTGTTTAGAAAGTTGGTGCGTTAGGAGAAATTCAGACTACCTGGGATGGATGTTTGATACCAGGTGTGTCCAGCCTCTGTTAGAATTGTTACAAAGAAGTGAGAATTTGGAGGAGAGGGAGGGTGGGGGAACCCGGGAGGTGTAAAGAGAAGCGGATGTGAAAGAGGGAGAGGAGAAGTGTAGGTTAAGTGTTTGTCAATCAAACCTGTAGCAGAACTTGTTCAGGTTGTCTGCTGACTAACTCGTCTATGGGTTGGAAGGGGAGTTTATTTGGTACATAAAAACTTTCTGAAGGCCTTTCCAAACTAAAGATGAGCTTTGGATTGAGAACCTCTTCATCAGCCCCCTCCTTGACCTCGTCTCCACTCCTGTAGGTCTCTTCCTCAGCTCTGTCGAAGTTTTAAAGCAAACCATTGTTTACAGAGTTGTATTTGACCTGGTGGGGTTGCAGTTGTCTTTGCAGAAACTGATATAAGATATATAGATGTCGTGTGCTCATCCAACTTAGTTGATGTCTCTCTGAACAACTCAGTCAGCGCAGTCCAAGTGGGATCATAGATCTTCACTTCCCTCCCTTGTCCATCTTTTCACTGTTCCCACCACAGGCTTGGCACATTTAAGCTCCTGTCTGTGGGTCAGAATGAAATGAATTAGGCAGAGATGAAAAAGTGTCAGTGCTGCACAGGGAGCAGAGTGATAAGAGTCGATAATGGTTGTATAGCAGTGGTCGAGTCTACTCTGCCCTCTGTTCATGCTGTCTGAATTTGAGGAGCTTACAGATGAGGTTTTCCCTGTTAAAGTCCCCCAAAGCAATAGTTTTATATAGTTTTATTCTACTGCAGTAATTTGTTTGGTGAATTGCATTCGTGGTTGGATGTTCACTCCTTAATAATACCCTTGGAAAGTGAAACAGTTTACAGCTTCACAACTTTATATCATTCCTCATTGATAGAAAACATATCCCTCCTCATTTTATCTCACCAGCTACATCTGGGCTGGAGTCTGTTTTTGTGAAGTTGGAATCCATACTGCTGCAACGAATAACTGGCTCTGGAAAGGCATGCTTAACCCCTGATCCCTGACTGTAATATGACTCTCTGAAAACAACACAACAATCACTGACAGTGGTTAACACTAAACATTAATTTAGTTCTACATACTGGCAGTGAAGTACTGCACTGAATGCAGTGCATGGACGAATGCAGTGTGTGAGGCGAGCAAAAATCACAAAAACTGTGACCCAAATAGCTGGTGGAGGCCTAAGATGAAGAAGAGAGTAAGAGGTTAACAAATGGTCCATTCCAGTATCTGTGCATCGCAACTGCAACCATGTTTGACTCACTTGTGTCTTTCTCTTGCCCCCCTCTAACAAGGATGCGCAGAGAGAAATGCAAAGACACCATGCGAGAGAGAGGACTCAAGGAAATTTGTCTTCAGAAATTTGTCTTTTCCTTTTCTCTGAAGCGTCACATAAAGTGTCTGATGATGACGGCTGCTGAACACAGCTTGATCGGCTGTCAGTTGGTTGAAACAGCTGTAGCCACTTTTGCTGCACTTTGTGTCTGCATGTGTACTGTGCTAATAGTAACAGGGACACACACTGCCAGAACAGCAGTGTTTTCTCTCTGTAGACTGATACCTGTTTTACAAACACCTGCACATAAAAAAACAAGCTGCATTCTGTATTTTTATATTGTGAACTGAGTCCTGCTAACACAGGGACTATTTGTATGTTTTTGTATAATTTTATTCATCATTTTCGTTTGTATTTATTAATATTCTGATTGTGAATTCTTTATTGAATAACTTAGAGCATGATTATTGTGTTTTTTGAGAGCTGGAAATAATTTATTAGGCTAAATGTTTCAGGGAAAATTGAAATTATGTAAAAAACGTCACACTTGGCACTCAGGAATAATCAGCCTCATGAATGTAAATGACAATAAATGATGTAAATGATGAAAAGTGTTTCTTGCTGATGGGCAGACTCTTCAACTCTCTCACACTTTGTATCCAAAGGAAAAGTTCATTGAGGAAATAACAAACTATTAAAGGAACATTTTTCTAATAAATTAAGAAAGGTCTTTTTCTTTTTTCAGAGGAACAGTTGACACATATGTTAACTAAATGGTGGATCAGAATAAAAAATAAAAATTGAATAAATTTTTTCTGACATTTTAACATCAGAATGATAAAATCTTTAGTCAGACATTGAGGGACCAAGTGGGTATCTGCTCATCTTGAGCATTTAAAATAAATGTTGTTGGCAATGCTGCCTCACAGCCAGAAGGTCCTGAGTTTGACACCTGGCTGGTCCTTTCTGTCCGGAGTCTGCATGTTCTCTCTGTGTCTGCATGGATTCTTTCCAGGTACTCTAACTTTCCCTCACAGCCCCAAAACTTGCAAGTTTCAGTTAATTTGTAACTCCAAATTGCCCGTAGATGTAAATGATATTGAGATTGGTTGTGTGTCTCTAAATGTCAGCCCTGTGATGAACTGGTGACTTGCCACCTAGTATCAGTTTAGTCAACACCAGCCCCCCCGTCACCCTGCAGAGGATAAGTGGTTGCAGTTAATGAATGATGACTGCTGTGACAGCTCTGATGGAGCTCATCCATAAAGGCTGCTTTAATGCAAACATATATATAAACCTGGAATCTGTGTGTAACAGCCCACCTGGTGTTTAGCAGAATACAGAACCTTATCTACCAACCGAGGGTGCTGTTCCTTGTGTATAAATGTGCAAAGCAGTCTCTTATTTTAAAGATGAACTTATTATTTCAGCTGCCATTTGTTTCAGCTGTCATTTGTTTTCTGTAGGTGTTACATAAACTCAATAGAAAGAATCTGACATACAATCAGCTGTGAACAACAAACAAAGCAACAGCACAGATGTTTCTGCAATATACCAAACAAATCTGTGACACCTGGACGACATTTGTGAAAGATTTAGACATTAATGTAGCACATTTCAGACCTGTCTGAGCAACATTAATAGCTGCAATTTTAATTGACATTTTATAGCATTATTTTAAAGATAATATAAAAAAAGAGAAGTGAAAGAGGCAAAATGCATGAAAGTTGTTTTGTGATGTTGGAGCCGTGTGCATACCTCTGCTGACTGAAGCCACACACACTGAGGCTGTTGTAGTTTTCATTATGGAACAATCTTTGTGATGAAAGGTGGAGAAAACACTGGAGAAAACTCTGCACACTGTAATAGTAACTTTAATGAGCTTATATAATAGCTTCATCCATAGCCTGTACTGTGTGTCTTGTATAGTGTTATAGGAGAGACTCTCAAAGCTTCGGCGCTGCACTCACAGCTGATGTGTTCACTTTCTGTTGACACGACCTCCAACAAGATTTTTCTGTCATATCATTCTGCTTTAAAACTCCAATTATGCATCGATAATGAGAGCTGTGGGCAGCAAAAGCCTTTCATGAAGGTTGTTTTCATGGAATGAAGAGTTCTGGAGACATTGCAATGACTAAAATTGCATTTTTTGAAAAATATTCAGTGTGTCAGACAGGGTGTTACATTAAGGAAATCTCTGTTTCAAATTGGGCATGTGCTGTTGAAATACAGCTCTGAAACTTGGGATGTTAGAAAAGTCCAGAAATTTATATTTTGTCAAAATAAAACACGCCCACTTCAGTCATTTCCAAACATTGAAGCATCCGGCTTGTCATTTTGCAAAGCAAATCTAGTATTAATCCCTGCAACAGATTAAGACATATAAACTTTTAGCATTTGTGGAGCCCCCCAGAGGCAGATAATCCCAAGACTGCATAGTGAAGTTCTGACCTTGCAACAAAACACATGCACTGTGCAATCACACACATGGTTAAAAATGCAACATTTTTACACATTTTGGCACAACTAAATTTCCTGGATAACTTTAGATCAGCAGAGTCTGTACATAATCCTGACTCACTTATGGATCAATAGCTTCCACTAAGTTCTGAGAGGTTTTTCAGATGATTGAAGAAAAGTCTCAAATTTGACATTTTTAGGGGAAGAAGACCATATAAAAAACACAAAGGTATTCCAGGATTAAAATGATGGAAGACTTTTAAACTCTAAGACTTCTCCAAATGCAAAAACATAAAGTTGTTTATCACAGAGCCACCTTGAGGTCAATGAGTGTCATTTTTGGGCCTGAGTAGTGGGTGGAATTTTAAACCCACATAATTTTAGTGATTTTTTCTATTCTGGTTTTTCCTGCAGTAGCACTGCAAAAAAGGAAAAAGAAAGAGAAAATGAGAGAGAGAAAGACAAAGTAATGATGGGAATAAAAACAAGAGAGGAGTGCAATGAGTAACAATGCTCGGACTCTGAGAGCCTGTGGAGAGTTGGAAGCAGAAGCAGAAAGGCTTTACACGTTCAACATTCACAAATACATTTTAAAGCACATCTATAAGCTAATTTTGAAAGAGTTGATATTAGACTGTTGTTGAGTTAAAGCTTTGGTAGTTCTTTCACTTATTTCTTACTTGCTTAGAATTTAGAACAATGATACCATTCTTTTAATTATGCAATGACAGAATCCATTTTTGCGAGAAAAAAAAAAGGCATGAATTTTGCTCGAAATCCACAGCCAAAATCACTGTTACAGTACTATTCAGATTATACCATGAGTTTTATTTCAGACGATCACAAAAGAAGTAGTTGGAGGTATAGTTTGTGCATTCCTGTGCTCAGCTTCATGTGATAACACTGATCTCCACCCTCATTACAGCTACATTTATTTATTACACTTACATTGTGAAAAAAAAGACAAAGCAAAAGGACCAGCTCTGTTCCTTTCTTGAGATACACCATCACAGCAAACTGAAAAACAATCAAAAAAGCTAATGACCAACGTTGTGTTGCTTTTGATCCATGTTGCCACTCCGTAATATGAATACTGCAGGTCGGCCATTTTGCAACTTTGAAGTGTGGAGCAGAGTACTTCATGGGTCCATTCAGTGGACTGAGAGCAGGCCAAGAACTCAGGCTGTGTCAGATTGAGATCATTTTCAGAGACTCGGGTGTGTGTGCCAGGTGTGTTGAACTGTAAAGATCTAATGAACAACTGTTGCTACTTCAGATCTAATAGTAAAAGGTGCCCTGTGGAGTTCTAACCCTTTGAAGTGTTTTGTTCTTTTATAAGTGTGTCACCTTTTTCATTTATCCTGTGCACTGACTTGAGAATGTCCATGTCCAAGCAACAGATACACACTCCTGCCAAAAGTTTATATTATTCCAGTGACGTACAGGAAGTGGTAAGGCATTAAAGTAAACAAACCAAAATGTCAACATTTCAATGCAAAATGTTTTATGGGAAAGAAAATGTACTTTTGTTAGACATCAAGGATACACACACACTGGACCTATTTTGGTGAGTCACACTACAAAAAAACTGCACAGGGAACCTTTGATATTTAAGAGAAACTGATTAAAATTGTATGAAGAATTTGAGCACAATTTGAAGGTGATTCATGACTTTAATAATAATATGATCAACAATATAATTTCCTTTCCACAATAGTAGTTTTACTCATCAACTTAAACTCAAGTGGCTGAAATCTTATTTTAAAATGAGACCTTTAAATTCTACTGGCTAACATTAACATCGACTGCACATTATTTTGCTGTAGTTAAATCTGACTCAGTGTTTCATGTCCAACTGACCCTTTGCTAAGACCCAACCTCCTTAGCTACTGTTGCTAATAATGTTAGCTTCTTGCACAGTTCAAAAGTTAGCTGGGCATGCTAACATCACAGCTCACACAACAGCAAATAGTCACATAGTTAATCCATTCTAATCATTTTGGCTTTGTCAAGATAATAAAAAAAGACAACCCCAAAACTTTGCTACAAAGCTTGACAGGCCTGCTTTGTTTATGGTTGATATGATTGGACAACTGCAACTTTCAAAAAAAGCCCATGTGGGTACTTTGCCCTTTCAACATGCCCCCAAGTTTTGAGTGAAACTGTGCCACAAATACAAATCCAAGCTCTGTACAATTTAATGCCGTAAAATAAGAGTACTGTATTGCATTTTAGCCATCAGGAACCAATTCTATGGTCAGTCAGGTAATTTGTGTTATGTTGTTGCAGATCAAAAGACCAGTGTTGTTATGTAGCCATACTAAAAAAAGGGGGGGCATGATTTTTCTTTTAGTCAGCCTACATCAAAGTGAACAAAGCTGTCATCTGAATCTGCATGTGATGTATTTCTGACATCTGTCATTTTTTCTGTCCTCAGATGACACTTTATTTTGCAGTTTTGTCTGCCAATGTACCTTTACTGCAAACTAATTACATCACCTCGGTGAAGTAAGATCACTGTCACTATATTGAAAGCAATTTGTGCTTATGCAACCTTTATCTACACATTGAGAGAAGTGGGGAAAAAGCTTGGTTTTAGCACCACATCCTCCATTACTTAATGCTGTTTATAAGATTCATATGAGGAGGTAGGTCAGCTCAATATATGTGAATTATTAACGCTAAAATACCCTCTTCCCCTGATGGTCTTTTCAGTGAACAGAATATTAAACCAAACTTCATTTAAAAGCAGATATGCTTTATGTTAGGGTCATATTTTGTCAAATTGAAAACTAACTTTCACTCTGATTTTATTCTACAGACACAATCTGGCATAACTCAGTAACATCACTGAGACAAATGAGCACATACTGACTGATCAGTTCCCACAGGTAAACATTGTCTTCCTCCCTTTTACTGGCCTGAAACCACAGATCTTTCCTTTACTGTTCCTCACTCTATGGGGAGGTAAAGAAAACTTTACCCTTTTTTTGATATTTTATCTCAAAAATGCAACACAGCAGCTTTTAGGCATAATGGCACTTTTACAGTTCTTGTTTTTAGTCAAGGGGGCGCAGTCATTTTAAGAACAGGCATGTGATGTTTTCCTGCTCTTATCTTTTCGGTCATGATTGGCTTTGAAGAACTAGGCCTTTCTCCATGAACAAGCTTTATTGGACATTTTTGTGAGTCTGTAGCTGCAGAGGGAAAGCCTGCCTTTTATGTTGCTGTAAAAAACAGGGACCTGATGTGAACTTAATCCTGTCACCACTTTTTTTTTTTTTTTAATCCTAGAAGACAATTAAAGTATTATAAAATCATGCAAAAATGAGTGACCTACTCTTTTCCAATCTCCAGTGACTCCATCTGTTCAGGTCTGTAAAATTTCAGAGTTGCAGTCTCTCCCTGTTTTTCTCTCCTTCAGCTATGTAACCTGAATTTCACATATTTCCCATTCTCTTTGAAAATTACCTTCTGTAGTTTCTATTCGATATCAGAACCCGCAGATTTTTTATATTTCTCATCATACCACAGCTAACTGTTTCTCTTTCGCCAGGGGTTAAGACCATCAATGGAAATGTAATAATTCCTCCAGTCAGTGAATGATCATTTTCATAAATGCCTCCTGTAGGCAGGCTTTGAATGTGGACGAGCGACAATCACAGCCAAGCAGAGAGTACTGTAGTCTTAAGATAATATCCATCCCTCTGAAAGCCAGCCAAAGAAAATGATTGATAGTCTTTACATCTCCAGTCTTTTTCAGTTCACACAATAAAAACACAATGCAGTGTAGACATCAGAGTCCCTATAGTCTATTTCACACTTTGGACTCAAAGTCTGGTCTGTGTCCTCACTGCGCTGTCCCACATTGGTTTTGTTCAGATCGTAGACGTGTAGGAGGCCAGCATGGAAGATTGTCTGGAGTTCATTCAGTTGAGCTTAGCTGATATCGTATTAGTTATGCTGTCCATTCAGTTCAGTTCAGTTAGCAGGTTCAGATGGTCTCTGGTTTGCTCAGCTAAGCTCGGTTTGGCAGTGTGAAATAGTCTTGAATGAGTCCTGCCTCTTCTCTTGTGATGCTGCAGCTTGACATCTTTTAATGTTTTACTTCAGGAGCCACTGATTCACTGAGGAAGAGAAGAGAAGAGAAGAGAAGAGAAGAGAAGAGAAGAGAAGAGAAGAGAAGAGAAGAGAAGAGAAGAGGAATGGAGATAATTAGTACAGTAAGAATAAGCAGTATGGAATAACACAGAACAAAGGGATGCCTCAGGTTTCAGAGGTTGTAAAGAGGAGGAAAGAGCGGAAAAGAGAATATGTGCATGAAACAGGATAATGAGACAAAGTAGAGGAGAAAAGGGACTAAAACTGTGCCTCATTTCCATGCTTTGTATACAAACTGTTACTGTTACTTTTCACTTACAATAGAAAAGTGTCAAAATGATGTGTGCCTCAACAGTGCACACACTAAATATGATCCATTTTCTTTGATGGATTCCCATATTCCTGCTGGCAATGACTTTGTCAAGTTGCAGTTGGATGGTTGTTTAGATTGTATCATTTTCTGCTGGGATAAAATACTGATTTTTTAGCAACTGCTGAGATTGGATACTATAAGATTGGTGTGTTGTGGAGTTTGGCTGACAGATTTGGTTGGATTATGTTAGCAGTAGCCTTTCAAAGTTGCTGCTGAATGTATGTGGGTCAGGTGAAGTCAGTTTTATTTATGCCGGCTGGTATCATACATCACAAACTGGCCCTACGGGGTTTTATGATCTGTTGAGTTCACTGCACCGTCTTAACTTTAATTTTCTTTTGTGATTATTAAAATCATCTTAACTACAACTTCACTTTGGATCTCTGGAGGCCAAAATCCAATGGTGTGGCTGTAAGAAACGTATTTAATTAGTTTTTGGACAACAGTGGAGCTCTATAGCACTGAGGAATAGAATATAACAGGCTGTGGTCACTATGAAATATTTGCCACTAGGGTAAATTGTTTTTAGTCCGAACATATGTCTAAACTGTTTTTTGAGTTGCAAAACTTTCAAGACTGTTTCTATTACAGGAGAACTGAGCACAGCACAGTAACATGTAAGTAGCAGGGGCAAACTTTCCTGAGTAAGTACTTCAGGTAACATCACTAGAGCATCATCAGCATCTGAGTTATGTGCATTTGTGTTATCACTGGTATGTGTTCATTAGCTGTTGGACTAGCAAGTAATATTAGCTGTGTCTTGGTAATTTATGTGTCTTGTTTTGTAGCATTTGATTGTTGCTTGGCTGTGTTAGCAAAGTTCTTGACTAGCTTATTTTTGATAACAAGTCAAATCAGACCATTTTAACAGAGCTTTAGCGGGTTAATGCTATAGTCAGGTGTTAGCAGCATGTTGCATCTTGTTCAGGTTGCATTTGCTTTGAATGCTGCTGCTCTGAGTTGTGTGCAAAAAAAAATTAACTACCCAGCAGCAATATATGTCTGATCATGAATGAATGCTTTGAGAGAAATTTTCAAAACAAAACATCTTAATGATGCAGCCGAGTTTTGTTTGTAGTTAGCACATACATTTTTTTGAAACAGTTGTTGCAAACTCCTCAAATATGTATTTGTGGCTGTGGTGTTGCACTCAGAAACTATGGGGGTGCCAAGTTACACAAAATATTAAATTTTCACGATGCTCCTTTGATAAAAAACACAAAAAAATTCACTGAGGTCAGACCTTGCTACTAACAATGTAAGAAACAGAAAACACAAGACACAACCAGAGAACTGTAGTGAAGAAATCAATGAGTGTGAGTAAGATAACAATAAATAGGAAGAGATAAGCAGAGAAATTCAGAGTGATTAAAGCTGTGAAGGAGAGAGATTCATTGAAAGTAACTCCGGCCAAAAGAGAAATCCATGCTTTTATATCCCACCAGGGACCCTCTCACTGCCAGGGAGGGCTCTCTACTGATGGTCTCTCCCTCTCTCCTCCACCGTGAGGAGTTTGACCCATCAGAACCTGTGTGCTTCCAAACTTTGGCTGCGCTCATGTTTCATTTCATTTCAATGTTATCTCAGCTCTCTGACCCTCTGTTTCACCATCTGCCGTCATCATTTTCAATAATGTTTGCTTGCTTTGCTTGTAAGCAAAAGGTTCACATACAAATACAGCTCAGGGCTGCTTATTTAAGTATCAGCAGTTTCCACACTGCAGATTAACTCTGGGCAAAATGTACAACAACTGAGTACATGGGTCTTTATAATGTGACCCTCATGTCCAAGAAAACATGTGCAACACTGTTCAGTTCAGTTATGAGCAAAGTGCTAAATGGGATTACCCCTGCAACGCTATATGTCCTGTTGCTTTGATTTTCTGCTGAATAATTCGAGTCAGAGGCTAACATCAGAGAGAAGAGTCAAGTTGCATATTATAACCATATTCTCCCTCCAAGAGATGAAGGCGGCTGATTAGAGCCAGGCAATTATTGAAGGCTAATATGTCTGAGTCTAGCAAACCTGAGAGACATACATTTTTGACAGCAACTTTTTTTTCTTACTCTATATATTTATATATATATATATATAGTGACATTATTAAAATGATGACTCTTATGAGCTGAATAAAGTCCACTAGTTGTCAAGAGCACTTGTGGTGTAGTAAAGGTTCACTTATTGCTGTGGGTCCAGCTGATCATTTTTCATGTTTTTCATTGTCTAATTGTTGTATTTTTTTTGTTTTCTTTAGTTTTTTTTGGCATGTACTCAAGACTCTAAGACAGAAAATTCTCTCAGCATGTGTTTTTCCCGGCAGTTCTGTGACTTATGTTTCTTTGCTTCTAATCATATCTTACACTCCTCATTGGTGAATCATAGCGGATTATGTAAATTTTCTTTTTGTTAAACTAAAGTTTTTAACATTGCACTCCTATTACATTATCAGACTCCCAGTGGGCAGCAAAAAAAGGAAAAAGATTTGATGTAGCAAAACCAGAGATATCGTCCTTTTTATAACTTGTTTTGACAGACAGAAGCAAAGATTCCTCTTCAAATAAGCTGATAAAACTGCAACCTTGCAGCTGATACATTATTTAATTTATTTTATTTTTAAGGGGTTATTATTATCATTATTATTATTATTATTATTATTATTATTATTATTATTATTA
>JAPZDV010000009.1:19810418-19829142 GCA_029814665.1 Acanthurus lineatus | reverse complement strand
ATTTATTTTATTTTTAAGGGGTTATTATTATCATTATTATTATTATTATTATTATTATTATTATTATTATTATTATTATTACTGCATTATTATTACTGCACTATTTTAAACAGTGGGGGGTGAACAGCTTGGCATGGATGTAGCAGATCATGAGGATGATGACATGTTATAATGATACCACTGCTCTGGAATGCAAGAAATTTTAACAATTGACCTGCTGCTGACAAATGATGGACTGTATGGATAAAATTTCATGACTTCTTGAGGAACACATTCTTTAATTAACATGTAACTGTAACCACAGTCTTTCCATAACCTCAACAAAAGTGAATCCCATACATCAAGCCCCCATTTTGTAATTATTTAATTTTCTAATTCATTTTGAAGACACACTGACTTGTAATAGGGTGAAAGGTGTCTCTGTTTCAGTCACTCTGCACTCAGACCCCTGGTTACTGCACTATGTAACTCAGAGAAACAGACACCAAATAATATCTCACAAACTGAAACTGACACATTTGTTTCCAGCTTTGCCCCTAATATTCTATGACTGCTCTGTGATTTACAGAATTTTGTGAAGTTACCTGTCAACTGCTGCCACTAGTAGCTAGTTAGCTTTGTTAGCCATGTGGCTAAGGAGTGTTTGTTTTCAGGCCATATCACAGGAGCTTTGGACCTCCATGTGGTGCTAATGGGTTACTGGAACACAGCATCAAAGCCAGTGAGGCTGCCAATGCAAACAGGCTCCACAGCGTCAATGTGACTGATGCGAACATACAGGGGATGATGTTAATGCAGGAGAGAAAAAGAAAGAGTGACTAAGCAAGATGCTGTGACAGAATTAATGTCACACTGACTTTAGCAGGAGCATTGCAACATAGGAAGCAAAAACACAGAGGAGGATGTTGATGGAAAAGAGAAAAAAGTGTGACCGAGCAAGAAGAGTAAGTGTCAGACTGGCTTTCAGTTGCTATGCAAAAAAAGTGCTGCAAGACAGACGCAGAGGTGAACTTCTAGCTGTTGGACTAGTCAGTAATATTAGCGGACTTGCTAAGCTACGTGTCTTATATTGTTGCCCGTGCTCAGTGTTTGACTGTGTTGGCATAGTTGTTGGCTTGCTTGTTTTTGATCATGAGTCAGTCTGTTTCAAGCCACTACCCCCCCCCCCATTTCTACAGCTCAGTTCATGGATGCAGTGTTTTTTTTTCAATCATATAAATAAAGGAACGAAGGACTGTCATACTAATAGTAACAAAACACATCAAAAATTGTGTCCATGTAAATGAACCCTGTGAATGCTGCTGAATGTCCTGCAGGACTGTGTTTATTCTCTGCTCTTCCCTCTGCTCGTCTTTCTTGTCATAAATTCAAACACTGTTGGCTCAGAGTGGTTTCAGACACATCTCTGACACAATGTTCTCTCTGCTCTTTGACCGTGAACACAGAAACTCCTGTTGGGCTTCTGTATTGTAACAAATCATTATCAAAGGAAAGAAGAGGCCGCGGACTCCATTTGATGTTGTGGAGAGCACATGGGGCTCGACCGGATCGATAACAAAGATATTCGTAGACCACAGAGCGCTGAAAGGACTCCCACACTCTCTGCATAACACTTCCATGTCTGTTTGTGTGTGTGTGTGTTTGTGTGTGTATGTATGTGTGGTATGTACCAGCGTTCTCTTTAACGCCAATCAGCTCACCTACGCACTCCAGTCTTAAATCTGCACAAACAGACAATACACTCCTACACTTTTAAAAAGAAATTTTTTTCCTGTGTGTCTCACCCTTCTTTTGGTCTCGGGAGGATTCCCCCTTTCTGTTCCATTCTCTATTCACATTCTCAGGACTGAGCTGACATGGAGCCATGCTCAGTCAACCCTCCTCTGTGCTGCAGGCAGCTTTAATCATCAGCTCTATCTCTATACTTGCAAAGACTGACTTCTCTCAGTCACCCACAACTCAGCTGATCTAAACCTATTTCAGATTCAGACCTTTAAAGATTAGACATTCACATCTCTCTCCGCTGCTGCTCAGAGTCTAAACACTCTCATGTATTTTTACGGAGACAGAAACCATTGCTGTAACCCATGTACACCCCAGTAAATGGGGATTTAAACACTGCAGAAACAAGTTGCTGCCTTAATGTCAAAATATGTCATAATGTTACTTTATCTTGTTCTTTATTCTTACAACAGAAGGCCTTTTTTTCCTGGAATTCTTTTTACAGAACTACAGATTGTTTTTTTTTAAGGATTTGTATGTGGATGTACTTGGTATTTTTTACAGTGGTTTATTTTTCAATTCAGTATTTGGAAATGGAGTCTTTTGAACTTTAAATCAAAGACGAGGATCCTTTTTCTGATGCAACACCATTAACTTGACTTTCTTTCATTTTTTCATTTTTTGAGGCTCTAGCTGACAGATGTCTGTCTTGGTTTGTCTGAACGGGGGTGAACAAGGGCTGCATGGTGCTTATGAAAAGAATTTACTTCACTGTTTTCATGTTTTATTGTTTTACAGCACTGAATAAGAGAAGAATTAATGAAGCTTTTTGACAATGATCAACAAAATAGTGCTATTAGTTGTTTTAAGAAGTCACATAATGAGTTAAAAGTGTGATTTGCAACATTTTTACACTAAAATGCCTATAACAGCTATTTCTGTTAAATCATTTGTTGAGTTGTGTTCTTTCATTATCCCAGATGTTTCCAACAATGTTCACACTCAAAGCAATCTGTCATTTTAATTAAGCTAAGGGTGTGTTTTAATTTTGTCACCCTTTTTTGATCTGTTCTTATGTTGTGTATTTTTAAACTTTGCGTTAGAAAATTGAAATACTCATAAAATTGATTAATAAAAATGTACTTCAACAGTGATGTCATAAAAAAAGAAAACACAAAAAGTATAAAGTATTCAGTCAAACAGGGCTGAATGTTCTATAGGCAGTCTAAACACTGGGTCAGATGTCCTCGGCCCGAGGGAGGATCCGAAAGAGACATCATGGAGATCACCTCTTGGTCATGAGCCAAACACACAGCTGGTCTGAGAAACACACAGCTGGCCTGGGTACTGTATTCACTACTGAGGACACAGAGTTGATTTTCTTTGTCATGTCACACAAAATTATGGGTTTCAACAAGTAAAGGTGAGCTGAAATTGTACAATCACACACAAATGATGCAAGTTTGCCCACCAAATTCTGATCATTTTTAAGAATTCAAAGTAAAAAAAATCTTTATTTTGACTTTTTTAGGCCAAACATAAGTAAAAACATAAATAAAGGTACTTTAGACAATTGTGCTCAGTATTTCTAAAATCTTGGCTGCAGGCCTGGTTAGCATATTACATTTTGTTGAAGATTTGCAAACTGAAGAGGGAGGTTGTTCACTGTGTGAAAAATACAGCCCCCTCATTCATTCTCAAGGTGATGCATAGACTGCATTACTGAATAAAGAAAACTGAACCACATCTTCCCATCAGTGTCTCCTGAATGTGACAAATCCTCTTTTTGTCTGCCTGTGGGTCACTAGCACATCTTTTACCTACTTTTCTCTGACATTATACAACTGTTTGACTGTGATTTTTGAGTGGCTCTCAAAAGCCTTTTCCAGAGACATTCAGTCCAATCATGACTTGGCCATCTTTGTAAGAGACAAAGACATTTCAGCAGCCATTTGACATAAAACTTGATCTGCAAGCGGGGATGCTGGTTGCTAAGAATATTATCCTCCTGACCTGAAGTCCACCACCGCTGTCTGCTTTGTGTTTCGGCTCAAGTAGTTGTTATCTGTTATGTGAATCGAGAGACTCTGTTTGCATAAAGCCAACACACAGAGCACATTTGAGAGAATATGGAGACCTAGCACTACATGATTGGTTTCTGGGTTTAACTTGATTCATTCTTTTACTTAACTTGATGCAAACATTTTGAAAATAATTTTAAGGAGACTATTGGGGCTTTCTTGTAAACTGTCCAGCAGCCTTTATGCTTTACTCAGTTTGTTTTCCACTTGGTGTTGTAGCTTTTTTCTTTTGTATTGCCTTCTAAATACAGTTGTCATTGTAAAATTTAAAGCTGTTTGTTCACTTTAAAATGCAGCACATGCTTGACATCGTCACAGCTCAATGCAACATAATCTGGGAATGAACTACTTTAAACCTTGCGATCATCATATTCGAGTACAAAATACTTACCAGAAACATCATGAATCTGTTACTTGAGCCCCTTACACTAAATGTGCTGCATGTACATTTTGATATATTTTCCCCTTCATGTGTTAGAACATTTTCCTGATGAGGCAGGAGCATGCAAGAGCTTTGAAGGACACACAGATTTATCTGAAACTTGCAAGCGACAATCATTTGTGAAACATGGCGCTCGACTACAGGCGATATGTATCTGAATAATGCTCGCAAATGGCCTTTGTAAAACAGGCCCCTAGATAGTATTTTATTATCTCAGTGGTACCTGACGCAAAACACCCTCACCCCCACAGCCTCTTGCATTTTTTATAATTATGCTGTTTGAAGTCTGAAAATCCAGTACACACTTCTGTACTAGTTTCACTATAGTGCTACTATAGAAGTAACTTTTTGCAACTTGCAAATGAGCCCGATAAAAACAAAAATTAAAACATGACTGGCATTGCCTGTTAAAAGTGATTTATTTCCCCCATTGGGTTCACTGGAAATGTTCCTAGTTGCTCGTAAAGAAGTGAACGGGGTCCATGTTCCTGAGAGGTTTGGCAAAACTGACTTAAAAATATCTCCAATCTTGGCAAGAACATGTAGAAACTGCCCTAATTAGCTTTAATTAGATGAAAAGTATCAAAACTAAATAAAAAGCTAAATAGTACTTGGCTTTCATTTCTGTTGGGAGAGGATATTTTATGTTTTATTTTATTTATTTTTGCAGGATCGCTGCTACTCCTGACCCGCCCCCCTCCCATGTGTTACCTCTGTACTGTGGGCGGAGGGCACGGTTGTTTGGGCAGTCACGGCCCTGCTTGCTGAAGTTGATATTGGTTCGGATGCAGCGCTGCAGCAGAGGCTGGGTGGGCCGGGTGTTGTCGCTCATACTTAAGAAGATCTTGTAGGGCTCGTTCTGGCTGAGGAGGCGCAGGGAGTGCATCTGTGGAGGAGAGCCGAGGTGGTAAAGAACAACACGCTGCGATGGTTTATTCAAGTTTAACGCTTCAAATAACAAATAAAACTTGGTTTAACTCTGTTCAGTTAGTTCAAGATGGAAAGTCAGGTTCTGTTGTTAAATTCTTTTTAGTCTCAATTTCCAATTTGAAATAGAATAAAACAATAATTTATTTAAAACAAGGAAAAGTCTTTGTTTTTTGCACTTTTCTGCATATTTTGGGCATGTCTCTGTATGACTTGCTTAAAGACAGAGGTTCTGGCTGCATGTTACCAGTGATGAAACATGCAAAATACATGGGAATAAAGGAATAGCATTGTTCTTTTATTGCAGGGAAGGCTTTTCAGTTCAACTGCACAACAACTGCAGTCTATGGGCTGCTCCAACACTTTCTACTCTGGTGATATAAACCAGTAGATTAAATCACTTTTAACCTATGGGAATACTGCCTCCTCTGCAGCCGTCCACTGAATTGAAAAACTGAGGCTTAACTAAAGGCTGAAGTTAAGTTACATTGCAGAAAAATCTGGAGTTTGCTTTGTTGACATGCATTATATGAAGGACTGGATAAATTATCAACAGTGAAAAAAGGGTTAAGGGATGCAAAACATGCCATAAAAGTCGATTTAAAAAAAATCATGTGCAAGTATCATGTGCACTATCTTCATTGTCTCTGTCTAAGGTTTAGGTACAAGATACAATATGGTTAAGGTTTAGGCATAAAAGCCCTGGATGAGAAATCCTACTTTTGTTAAAGTTCCTGACTATCAGCAGTAAAATGAAGGCAAAGCTAGATAAGGATAAGTATAGATAATATAAGGAAGGTCTTTGATCCTTACCACTGATACATTATTAATACAACATGATTAGATTATTGATACTAAAGCATCAGTCACTGAAAGCAGAGCTAGTGTAAACTACTTTATATAACCTACAGTGCAATTTACAGGGACAACTGATGGGTCTTGAGATAATTAAGATAGGAAAGGAAAAAAGAAAAAAACTGTGCTGCGTTTTTTTAAGTTTTGGGACTTTTCTTCTTTTTTCAATGTTCTCATGATTTTTTTGGATCACATCAATATCTCACCAATGTGGAAGCTGTTTTTAAAAGAATTTGGACCACATTTTTAGTCTTAATCTTTTTTGAAAGCTAAAATTTTAAATCCTTTCCTAGCAGTCAGAATTATTGTAAGTGCTACTCTTACTGAGAACTGACAGTCTATACATACTAAATAAGACCATTTTTTAAAATTAAAGGGCTTCATTTTTTGTTAACAGATGCTTAAAGATGACTATAGACAGAATTATTAAGTTTAAAGTCCAATGGTATAGCATAAAGCCATATCTAGGCTAAAATCAATTAATAAAACAACAATAGCACATAAAATAAACCTGAGTGCCCCCAACCAGATGGGAAATTCATGCAGCGAAGCACAATTCTTGCGATAAAAGGTCAGCTACTTAAGTAAAACTAAAATTATTTATTTTGTAAAACACTAAAAAAAATACAACCACACAAAAGCATAGTTGTTAGATTAACAAAAGAAATGTAATTTATTACTTTAAACATTACAGCAAGGAGGGAGATAAAAGGATTGGCAGGGGAGAGGAGGAAGGACAAAAGACCGTGAAAGTTATGTAGTGAAAATTATAATGAGGAAAAAATGATAAAATAGAAACATACTGTAAAAGAGGGATGAAAGAGAACAGCATGAAATGGGAATAAAAAGAAAGAGAGGGAGATCAGACAGGGTTGATAGACAAGTGAGAACAAAGGATGGGTGAGTGAGAGTGGGAGTAAATAAAGTGAGAGCAAATGGCAGATGGTGTGTGGGAGTTGATTACTTTGATGCATGCAGGTGAGTGCAGTGCTGGATTGTAATGTGTTGCACTTTGACGTTGAGCTTCCTGATATGAAGAGCTGAGGTTTGAGTCTGATCCATCCAGCTGCTCCTCACTGACATAAAAAGGCTTTCTGGCCGAAAGCCACCATAACATCATGTGCAGGTATACAGCCACATCACTGTGACTGCATGCAGATGATGACATTTTTTACATCACCTACTAGATCTGCCACATTTTTAAAAAAATAAAGAAGTACAAAAACATTTTTTTCAAACATTAAGACTACCGAGATGTAAAAGCAGGTGCACTTTGACGGATAATTTTGTGTGCTATGTCTACTCTACAAACACTGCATTTCATTACATTACTGTTACAACACAGCCTCTTTAGTCTAAACCACTCAGGGAAAACTAGATGCTTTCTGTTACAGGTTATGAAGTCGTAATTTGCAATTCAAAGCTGTTTGCACCCTGTGCTGGCGAGATATTAGAAATTACATTTCTGCCCTAATCAACAAGATGAGTGTTGTTTTTCTTATGGCACATTTACATATCCTACACTAACGTACCTGCATCTGTGTCACATAGATGGGCTTGTTGATAAGTATCCAAGTGGACGTCTCATAGCACGGAGGGATGGTGATTGAGCCCTCGTAGGTGATGTAACGTGTGGTGTCAGGGTAAAGGTCGGCTATATTCAGGCCCATCAATAAGAACGCATCATCTAGACAGAGAAAAAGAAGAGGCAGACAGAGGGAGTGTTAAGCTGATGAAGCTCAGTGTGAAAGTTCGTTATGTTGAAACCTATTAACAGGAACGCTCTGTCACTGGAAAAGAGAGGAGAGATGTGTCTATGTGTGTGTGTGCGGTTTATGTAGAACACTACATCAGGGTATAAATCTATAATGTTTGGACCAATTACAGGGAATGATTTGCCTGAGAAAAAAAACAGATTTGTAGCGAGGAGAGTGTGTGTTGTATTAATTAGGGCCAAAAATCTGTTCACACTGTCGCATTGTGGTTGCTCACCTCCTGTTTATGGACAAACTGCTGTTGCCACAGGCTAAACAATTCAATTTTAAGGTTTAGACTTGCTTCTTGGTTTAGGTTGGTTCAAGTCTCCAGAGAATTAACAAATATAAGTCAATGTAATGTCCTCCGAAGAGACAAAAACAAGTTTCTGTGTGCATGTGTGTGTACCAGTTGTGTAGCTCTGCTATGTTTAGCCCCATTAACGAGGAGGAATTCTCAAGAGGGCTGTAAATCTTCACTGCAGAGGTCGGAAAACAGATTTTGGCAATGTAGCCTTGATTTGTATGAAATTTAGAATGCTTTCTTGCTGAAGGAAAACTGGAAAATTAGTGTGTGTGTGTGTGTGTATGTGCAAGTGTTTTTGTGTGAGAGAATGTACAGAGAGTATACTAGATTCCCCATTTTAAGGACTGAACTGTCTTCAAAAGAAAAGGGAGTTTAGTGTGCCAAGTTTAGACCAAAAAGGTTTTTTCTTGTGATGATGCTTTATGACTGTTACGATGTATCTTTGGGTCGTTGCACTCTTTTGGTCCAGACTTAACTAAGTACCAACTATCAGATAGATTGTCTAAAAATTTTAGACAATTATAGTCTGCAAAGGATGACTCCAACTGATTTTGGTGATTCCCAGACTTTTTAATGCACACCAGAATGAGGTTAACAATTGTGATTTTGTGTGATGGGGAAAAATAAATTTGGTTCAGACAGTGATCGATTGTAACATTTAATGATCCTGATTTCACATTTTGTGCAAACACCTGATCAAATTATTTTCCCAAGTATCTAGATACCTAGGGCAAATTTTATACTAAATTCCTTTTTTTTTTTACCAGATAACTAGTATCTGCAAAAATAATACCCATCATTAGCTTCTAGCTCAGCCTCACATGGCTAGCATTGCTGTAAACTCTTGTCAGTAAAATAATTAATTCAAACATTGTTCAGCCAGTAGATGCATAAGTGAGTGTTATTTGTTTTGGCTAAGGCCGGAATGTTGCTAAATAACTCTGCATTGACGTAAGAATATGACTGATACATATCTGTTGTCCAAAGCTGCTTTGTACTGGAAGAAAAGCTTCTCCTTCAGTTCATTAAATCCCTGCAGACATTTGAAGGCAGCACGAGAAACATGTTGATAAATCTGCAGCCTCTGATTGGAGAAATGCATTACACATAGTCTTCCGCTGTGTTTATCTTGATTAAATCATGTGCAAATGACACCAGGCTGCTGCAATATAAGCACACACACTTCGACACACATCAGACTGATCTATCATAGCCCAGTGTTCTGCTGTTTATGTTTGGAACATCAGATTTTGCGAGCTCAGTAATCCCTTGTCACAGCCTCCTTTCAATTAAAAAAAGAGGTTGGTGTTTTATTCTTGAAAGACATTACAAATAAAATCCTGGTGTGTTACATTTTTAGTTTTGATGGAACCACTTACAACATGAGATCAAGTAGAATTCTGACTAAAATAGCACCTGTTTGGTGCGATTGCAGAAATGGCTTTGTCAGGCTATTCTTTATTTATTCCTTTCTTAATCACCTCATGTGATAAAGGTTTTGAAGATGCTGGTTTGGCCTGACTTAAATTGAACATGATATCATTTCTAGAACCTCTGCAGTTTGCCTGACAGCCTCATCTGGGATAGGATGATGCCATAAACTACCTGCTGCAGCAAGCTCATTCCCATCTAAATGGAACTGGTTGCACTGTGAGAATCACATTCTTTGATTTCTCCAGTGCATTCACTACCATCACACCACTACTGCTACTGATGGAAACTTGCAAGTAGATGTGTCCACTATCTCCTGGATTACTGATGACCTGACAGGCAGACTGCAATTTGTCCAATTGGGCAGTCTGAAATGGTGTGGAGTACTACAGGAGCTCCACAGGGGACTGTGCTGTCTCCCTTCCTGTTTATTTTCTACACTACAAACTTTCAGTGCACCTCTGGGTAATGTCTTGCAGAAGTTTTTTGACAACTTAAAGTTGCAAGGTTACAAATTTATTCATCTCTGTGCAACACAGACTTGCACAACAAAATACAAGTTTGTAGTCATTTATGCAATGTAAAACAACAGAACAGAATAAAACAATAAAAAGCAATATATACTGTTATAAATACAGAGCCAAAACCATATTAAAATAGATGTTGATAAGATGTCATCACTACTCTTATGTATAGTCAGAGAGGATACTGATGTGGTGGAGGACTTTGAGTACCCTGACAGCAAGACCCGCCTTTACTCCGCCTCTAGTTTATTATAACCTTCAAGGTGTTAGCTATAATACTAACCTGCACAAGTAACTAGGGAGACCAAGGAAGAGAGAGACTCAGCTATAGCAGCAGCAAGTAAGCTAGCACCTGCAGGGGTTGCTAGCTAGCTAGCAAAGAAGCAATGGTTGCTGACTGAAGTGGCGGTTCGTTTATTAAATTTAACAACACATATTATAATAAAAAATGAATCTGCCTTTTTCTCCTGTGGGTTGTTAGGTGTCAGGCACTTTTTTTTATTACTGGGTAATAGCTGTGGACTTAGCAGGGTACTCATTGCTTAAGGTGCCATTCACACGATTGCCTCTTCTGCTTCTACACAAACTAAGTAACAGCTGCCATACTTCTTCCAAATCTAGATTTAGATTAACCTTGAAACTTTACTCCTCCAGGGACCTGTCTTTAGCAGCAATAACCGGCATGCAAACGCACCCATCAGTGCTCCACTAGCTTTAGCTGTCCACACCAAGTGCTGCTTGTGCTCTCCTCTCTCCCTGTCAGCACTCTGTTCTTTATCCCCCCAGACCTCATCAGTATCAGGGGCAGCCACTTATTCTATTATGCCTCAGCAGCAGCTCCTTTCCCTGACCACAGACACTCCTACAAGAATAATAATAACTATAACTAAAACACCCTAAAGGAGAAAAGGCAGATAACCACATGTTCATGTTAATTTTGTAATGGACATTTGTTTTGTGATATTTAAACAAACCATCTACTTACAGGGATATAAAAGCCTCTTGTCTGTGGGGCAGGTCAATTATGAGAGCTATGGCCAGCTCCCAGTGGGGTCTATGAGAGTAACCGGCTAACAAGCAAGTGAGAAAGCATACTCAGTAGGCATGTCCAACAAGTTTGGTTTCACACCAACAGGAATCCTTATAATAGGGGAACCAGCAGACTATATATCCAACGTGTCATACAATATGTCATCCAGGCTCCAATCTTGCAGGAGATGCAGCACTGAGGCTGCGATGACACTTGAACTGGTATTTAAATCAACTAGTGATATTTCCAGATATGTTGTGGGATCCCTATCCATTAACCATGACATATATTTTCATGACATATTAGATCTTTTATTTATATTTTGTCATCACTATCACACATAAAGATTCAAGTGTCTCACATCTGTTATTTCAAAGTAACAACTAAGGGGAATGAAAATGTGTCTGTGTCAAAAGGCCTGTTCAAAAAACTGCAAATGTCAATAAATGCACAAATGTTCCTACTGACAGTCTTATATTTGTGTCATGACTATTTCAGCACCTAGATTCTCAAATAAAACCTAGGTAATGGCCTGAGGTCTTTGTTGATGCTTAGCTCAGTTGCAGTGTGGAGATTTCTGGTAGCTATGGGCCAGAGTGCTGTGCACCCAGATTAACTTGTGACACTACATTTAACAATTGATCATGTTTTATTTTCTACTTTCTTACAACTTTAAAAAAAAGTCTACATACATCAAAATACCCATCACAATGCTGTCATATTGTTTAATGCTTTACAATAATAAAACATAAATGCATGTAAAATGTAAGTGAATTGTGCTGTTATGTATTGTGGCCATACAATAGCTTTGCAATACATATTGGAATTACTGGCTTTATTTCCTACTTTTCATTATTCATACCCACCAATATCAAATCTTGAACACAGGAAACACACCAACTCTCCAGTGTTTCATGTGTTAACACTGCTGACGAATTTAAGTTCATTATGCAAATTAGGCTTTATGTCCTGTTGCACAGTAGTTAAACGACACCTTACTGTAACTGAAAGAGAAACAACTAAAATTATAAGTAGTCAAGGATTTATTTACAGTGCACAGGCTTTACACATAGTTTTGTTCTGTAGAGAGATGGCTGACACACACACACAGACAGTGTGGTATCATAGACTGCAGGTCATGTACTTTTTAATAGCCCAATATTTGAACACTGGGTCTTCTTTCTTCACCTTGCCCATATTTCTGATTACAGTTAGAAAGAAAGAAAGAAAGAAAGAAAGAAAGAAAGAAAAGAAAGAAAGAAAGAAAGAAAGAAAGAAAGAAAGAAAGAAAGAAAGAAAGAAAGAAAGAAAGAAAGGGTTCTTGCATATCTACCTCTAGCATGTCCCCTTTCAATGTTTGTGCCTGTTTTTTGTTTGTTTGTTTGTTTGCCCCACTTGAAAATTGTCCTCCTTTTTATTAAATCTTTTTTTTTTCAAAAAATTCTGTCTCTTATTTGCTTACAGAGTTCATTTACCATACTCATTCACTGTGGTAGGTAAGTACAGGAATACCTGGCTTCAACACTACATATTGCATAATAGGGGCTGGTCTCATAGGAACAGTAACTCAACACAGTATTCTAAAAGAGCTGGGATGCATTCAAGTTTTAAAACAAAATATCCCTCTTTTGCACCTCAAACAGTTTTTCTACAGAGTCACTGATCTATGGATGTCAGGGAGAGCACTGGCTTCTTTTGATGTCCAGACTCTCACACAACTCACAGTTGACCTTAAAATGATTATTTGGACAAACATGAAATAAGCCAGCACAGCAGTAGCTCCATATTGAGGACACATATGTGATCATTACTGTACCCCAATGCAAAACTCTGAGCCCTGCTCTCTTAGCAGTGCACCCTTCTAAAATACTGAGAAGCTATCAAATCACTACTGGTAAATGCTCTCCTTTGTTTAGTCCATGTTACATTGTACACAAAAATGACTGCAGTGAAACTCTGCAAAAAGATGGAGTTTGACCCTTTTAGTAAAGATGCAGCTTTTTCAGATGCTTCAACCTATTTTTCTTGTACTTGTACTTGTACTTGATGTGGCCCAGGTCATCATCCGGTGTTGCAGTGTTATTAAATTTATGGAGAATTGCTTTTTTTTTTAAATCCAATTGGTTTAGATCCCCACCTTGTATCTTGAATGTACAGTTCTTCTCTTCATCACATATTTCCTCTTTTTGGTTGAACCCTTAAAAATACAATGAACTCTGACATTCAGCACCTTTTAACAATTTTTGCATTTGAACCATCTATCTGTTCTCTCCAACGTACCTCCACCTGTCCTGCCCATTTACTCCTACTTCCACCTTTCTCTAGCCACTCACCCTCAGCTCTTCACACACAACCATAATAATACAACAAATAAGTAAAATAAGAATCACCAGAGACAAGCACACACAACAAAATACCAGCTTCTCCCGGACATCCGCTCTGTTGCAATTAATACTACATCATACATTATCACTCAATATATGTATATCGCGGTATCACTGTCCTATCACCATCTAATCGCTCTCCAACCTCCCCAAAACCACACAGTAGTAAAATTCAACTTGTTTTAACCAGGCCAACACTGACACAAAATGCTTTTATTTTCCCAGCCTGTGCGTCGTTACCCAAACTTAGAGTTCAGTGTAGGACACACTGTGTGTAAACTAAAGTAACTATACTATCTGTGTGAAACACTGCAGTCACAATGCCCACTGTAAAACTTGATCATCTTACACATTATCTAACAGTTTGAAATAAGTAGGGATCTGCATGACATGTAATTAAGAATTAAAAAAAAAATCAGATTCCATTTTAGTGATCCCCACAAAAAATGTGTATTTCTCATGAATTTTTCCATCAAATGTCATGCATTGACTATACTGACTTGTATCAGTGCAAACATCACTGGAGAGGTGTTTCACATTCCTCTAATGAAGGAGGAGATGTGCACGTCCCCAAAATCTTTACTTGAAACTTAGCCCAGGAAAGCAAGATTTGACACCTCACAAATTTAAAAGCCAATCGCAGGCAAAGAAGCCTGAAACCTTCAGCACAGAGTGGCTTATCAGCACAAAGAGAGGGAGTTTATATTAGAAAAGCCACTAATGTTTTGGCAGCCACATGTTTTGATGGATCTGTTTGGTTTTTTTGGAAATGACCCATCTTACTCTGCCTCTTTTGACTAATCCTGATGTTCAACCTTCATTCCTAAGGATCTTAAGTTACCAAATAGAGTCAAGTGTAGGGGCTGTATTCCCTGGTTGTGTCTGTGTTTTTTCTTTCTCAGTTAGCTTGTAAAGAAACAGCCAGCGGCAGTGCTGAAACAGGGATTGTGAGATGTAGTCTCCAGCCTCTTTAGCTACAGCAGTTCTGTCTCTTGGCTACAGAGAGCAGATAAGCTGGGTGCTCGAAAGGCCGCTCCTTGTTTCAGCAATGGGCAGCAGCCCACCATGCAGACACCTGGCCTGCCCACTCTTCCACCCCAGCAAAGAAGAGCTGCTGTGGAGGTGGAGAGACCCCGAGAGGACAAGAGGAGCAGCATCGGGCCTGCAGGAACAACTCGACATCTGAAGAGGTTGTTGTGTTGCAGTGGAAAGTACAGCTTACAAGTCGCTGTGTTAACACCCCCACTGGCTATTTGCTGTACAAATCAACCATAAAAAACATGGATACCAGCCCAATGAGGCCAACCAATCAGAAGCATAATAGGGCAAGCACTGCAGGAAGAGAGGTGGGATCCATAAAAACACTGTTAACCACTGCTAAAGGCTGTTGCACAAAAGTTACATTGCGGATAAAGCCTGAGTTTTCAGGTTATCCTTTGCTAAAGTTAACTTGACTTGGTTGCACAAAAGCAGAGGCACATTGGTTAACATTGAGATTTATTCTGTGAAACTAGCCTGGTCCAGTCCAGGTTTACAGCAATGCTTGATAAATCCTATAGCTTTATCTGCTCTAAGTCTGATTAAAAATAAATGTGTTTTACAGTTATTCTACAGTCTTTTGTGTGTATTTTGCCTATTTTTTTATTACCCTGCATTTAAACATCATAATTAAGTGTCATTCAATCATGTAGGCCAACTGTTGTTTTTTTTTTTATTTTAACCATTAACATTTTATAATCATTCATATAATAGTCTAATGGGCCAGGTCTACTGTTATATTGTGTATATGAAGACTGCTGGTTTTATTGCTGTCAGAGGTTAGATGAGTATATTTATTATTGCAGCTCTCTAGATGATTAGATACTGCTGATTAAGTTGCAAATGTAGTTCAGTGAAGTAAGTGACAAGGTCAGGATGTAAAGTTAAATTCCCTTGTGCTTCTTCCTTCACAATGGCTTGCCATTTTTTGGAAGACACATATAAAGTAAAAGTATTACCACGATGACGGGCTTTCAGACATGACAGAGTGTTTCAGGACAGGTCAGTCCCAACAACTACCTGGATGAGAGGTAGGCCTATGGATGTTCTGTTGATGGCATCCATTGATTGTGCAGGCTGTTGGGTCCCACAGTTCAGTACGGAGCTGCACCATCAGTGTCCCACAGCTGGTCTCTGTTGAACTATTTTCCCTCCCAAGTGGTATGTTCTGGTTTTTCCATCGTGAGTTGTGAAAATCTAAGTGGGGCCTTATTTTCTGCTGTATCAGAACTGTGTACTTGTCTTTAATATTACTGGCACACATTTTTATCACTTTTCCCTTACCACAGAAGAATCTGCTGCATTAATTCTACAAGGTTGCTGGTAACATGAAATACAGATAATGAAAAAAGTGTTAGATTAGATCTGTTACAGTGGAATAAAGAGAGAGAGGGAGGGAGTGTTGAGCTAATGGTTGTTGTACATAATCTTTCATCGTAGATAAGTGTTTGCAATTAGTCTTCATGTTAAATTTTCCTTAGTAAAAATAACTTCCACTGCTCACTTTCGAGGCATCATCTACAGCCATTAATATCTGCATATGACAGCTCATTGAATTGTGATTATACCAATAATTACTGAATTGTAATATTGTAATTTATGACAGTTTCAGTGGAGAAGTTTTGAGTCATTATATATTTTTGGACTACTTACAGTTTGCCCACTTTAGTCTGTTTTTTTTTTTTTTGTTTAATTCCAGCAGCCATATTTCGTATTTTACTTACATGTTACATATTTCATCTCCACGTAAGTTTCCATTAGACACTGTGGCTCACTTGGCATGCAGCATGTGTCTTTTCCTTTTTTTACATCAGAAAGTCTACAATCGACCTCATGGTCTTTTTCATTTATCTGAATTACTTGCACCTAGTTTCACATATTTGCACCGTCTAGTCCCGACTTTGCAAAAATGCAACCAATTACACTATGATGTGCAGATTATACCAACTTCCCTTTTTCAGTTATCCTGATACCTGAACTCTGCTTTTATGCATTTACCCTCCAACTAAAAGCTAATAAGTTGACAAAAGACAATAAAAAAGATGTTAACTACATCTATCATTCTGTTGTGCCTGCTATTTGCCTATGCGCACATTTAACTAGATATTTTTTTGTAAGAAAACCATATTAAGTATTAAATAAAATAATAATCATGGCATCATATTTATCTAACCTTAACTGTACTTTTTTGCTTCTCTGTTCACAAGTTCAAATTGAAAAAGTCAACTTTACACATAAAAGGTCAAGCATATATTTTAAATGCGATGATTATTCGAGTTTAAATGTTGCTAAACACACTGTGTCAGTATTTACGTGATTGGCCAGGTCCATAAGGGTTTAATTCTAATTGTAGAGAAATAAGTTAGATGTTATCTGTTTCTACAGTAAAATTTTAGAGTGCTGTAAAACATAGTGAAGAGTTTCAATATGCATGTTGCGATACAACCCACACTAGATTCTGTTGTGTGTAAGTATTAATACTTTACCAGTATTTGACAAACAATACAAGTTTTGTTAAAGCTTGATCCATAACACTAAATATGACACTGTTGTGATGTGAATACAGTAATAGATATCACTAGCTAACGCTCATTTGATGCAAGCCACGACTGAATTTCTGTGATTATTTCAGTGTATTTTTTCTGTTCCTGGTCTCTTGGACACTGACAGCATTATGATTGTAATTTGTGTTCTGTGATATGTGTGTGAATATGTATTTAAAATTTCTGCTGTTTAAAACCAGTATCCATGTTCTTACTGTTAAACTGGAGAGCTTTCCCTGTTGTCTCATCACTTCTGTTTGTTGGTTTTTAGATGTGGAAGCAAAGTCTCTCACAGAACAGACTCTGGAGGGTTTTGTTTTTTTTTAAATCTACTTTCGTCTTTCTTGTTCTTACACAGTGGTGTCTGTAACCTGCAAGTTGGACTTGAAAGTTCTCATTTCAATCCAAAAATAAGATTCAATACTGTGGGTGTTGAAAGCAGAATTAGCTTGTCCGGGTACAAATCACAAAGAGAGACTGTTTGTTTGTATTTAAGTGTGTAAATGTGTGTGTGTGCGTGTGTGTGTGTGTGTGTGTGTGTTCAGACTAAATAACAGGAACAACTGTCACATTACCATAACGCACTACAAACACAAACTACCGCTTTTAAAATGATCATATTGATTTATATGTATGTATTGGACTTATGTCCTTTGGACATTTACAGCACCTCTGCTCTCCCTTTTCACATTTAAACATCATCTCGTTTTACAAGCACACGGCCAAATTCTCCCAAAAAGCTGGCAACAAAGTGTGTGCATTCAGTTTTTATAAACTGGCAGTGCCCCGATAATGAGAACACAGCATATGGCTGCATTGGCAGGGTAGTGGTTATTGTGTTTTCATTAATAGCCAGATACAATTACAGCGTGTTACATAATAAGTTTGTCGTCATCAGAGTTTGATTGGTGTCCCTGTGCTTTATTTGCTCTGCCAGCCAGGACAGAAACAAATACAGCACAGGCACTTTTTCTCACCTGGGTCTCTGCTCCTAATAGCCAGTTTTTTTTTCTGAGGTGGACATACTTGCCTCTAATGTTCACACATTTCTTTGTACATTCCTTGACGTCCAAACCAATGTTTGTAGGAATTCCTTTCTATGAATTTCTCACCTTCTGGTGGACTTTGTAGTGTGGCAAAGAGAATTCATACAAATGTAAAATAATTCCACCTTGAGATGTTCAATGTTTGTTTGACTCTTTAAAAATGGAGATAAAGGGCGGGCACAAATGTTTAGGAAGAAATCACACTTGTTGCAGTCTGCATCATCGAGATGTGTAGTTACATTTCTAGAGAGGCATATCAGGCTGCAGTTTATACACCATACTGGCTGCACAGATGCGGAGCAGGTAAATATCAGGCTCTAAGATAGTTTCTGGGACACATTTCAAACTCAGAACTTTTTAATTGAGATTGACTGATACAACTGGGGACAAAAGCCTTGTGACTGTTTGGAAAAAAGTTTGATTTCTGAAACACTAGTTAAAGTTTGCCTTGAAATAAGTTTCCAGGAAATGAACATGAGTCTGTAATTTCCACAAAATTGATTAAGTTTGTGTGTTGTGTTGTGTGTGTGTGTGTGTGTGTGTGGGTGTGTGTGTGTGTGTGTGTGTGTGTGTATGTGTGTGTATATGTTAGAGAGAGAGAGAGGAAGAGATACAGAGGGTCTTTGTATCTTACGTCTGT
>JAPZDV010000009.1:19780462-19794193 GCA_029814665.1 Acanthurus lineatus | reverse complement strand
ATATATATGCAGTGTTATCTTCATTTTAGATGTCAAAAGGGTTTTGCGGCTCTAGGTGTTTTCTTTTCTGTGGGAAACGGATCCAAATGGCTCTTTGAGTGTCTAAGGTTGCTGACCCCTGACTTAGGCAGTTCCAATAACAAATTTCAGATATATAGATAAGAATAAGCACACAGCTAGAAACAAGGACAACAAAGCAGAGCAAAGATACACAAACTTAAACATTTACCTGTGATGTACATGCCAATATGAGAAACAAAAATGTTACCCAGAGCATGAATTCTGCTAACTTGGCACATGGTTACGCATGTCATTAACATGTATCCTGAGTTCACTCGATGTCCTCTGCATAAGTAGACAACACAAAAAAATGCTGTCTAATATACTTTTAATTCCCTGTACTACAAATTACATGTTAGGGATCTCTTACCTGCCAAGACAGGACAAAAAGTAGATGTCTGTGAAATCAAAGTTTGATATCTTTTATTTTACCTTTAGCAAGTTTTGCAAGAAGCAAAGACTTAATAAACTTTGTAAAACAACTACAACCAATTCCTAATCATTTGTGCCACTTTGCTTTAAATATATTTATTCTTTTTAAAACAGCTTGTCAGGTTGTAGTAGTGTTGTTGTAATAGCCATTGTCTGTAAACAGTGTGTAAAGTTCATTTTACCTGCCAACATTTAGCAGCTTTTTAAACACTGTTTTAACTGAAAAAAAAAATTAGATAGGTGGTTCTAGGGTGGCGTCACAACAGCCTTAACAAAGTTACAGAGTCCTGTTTGATTTCCAATATTTGGATACCCCCAAGTTCATAGGCAATTCCTACACAAATGAGTTTTTGTGCCCCTCAAAATTAAAAAATGTACTTTATTAAATTACATGAAATATGTTGAACACAAACTGATAAACAATTAAAACATGCAAATGAATTAATAGATTAAAAAATAATAATAATAAAGTTATTGCCAGGCCAGCTGAGATGGTCTGACAATACCTTTCTGGCCAAGATGTTTTTAACTAGGTTAACAAATGACACAACTGGGACAGATGACCAGGTTTATCAGTGTATTTATCTAGAAACATGAAAATAAGGTTGTATGTAGGCGGTAGGCTGAGTCAGAATAAAGTGACATGTAATCACTTGGCTGGAGCGATGTGTAAAATGCATTACGTAAGGTAAGAATACTTTATGCTTAATTTGGGCTTATAACATGTGGGTACCTGTGTTTTACTATATATGGTGCACCATAGCTTGTCTTTTTGTCATCAGTTTTGGAGGATTTGTTAATGTTAGAGGTAGAAAAAATGCTTCTCCTACTTGTTGTTGAGAATAGTGTTGTCTGTGTGGTGTATTTTGTTAATGAGCTGCTGGCTTTGTAAACCCTGTGTTGATGAGTTACAGGTATATGACTTTATTGTGCTGTTGGCTATGAGTGTTCAGGTAAATCCTATTAAGATGCAGGTGTGATTGTATGTTCAGTAGACCGCTCCTTCCATGCTGTTTGTTCATTGCAGTGGCTGAGTTAAATTAGCATCCTATTTTTGTTTCAGAGCTGGAACTGGCCCTAACTTTTGCAATGCCATAGTTGAGGACACGGAGAAGTCCCCAATATGGCATCATATAGCCCACCTACGGATGCTGTGATCCCACTTGGTCTGACAGATGACGCTGCTCATTTTGGCAGTTACCTCTGCATGCACTGATACCATGTGAACAGTAGATCTAGCCATTGAAAACCCATTGCCCCTTTACTGGTACTTGTCTGGTGCTAACACTGTTCCATACCAACCTCTTGAAAATACTGAAATTTACTAGGGATGGTACATTAGCAATATGTCTCCTCGACATAACAGCACGTGTGAGAATGAGGAAGAAGGCGATAAAACAGAGTGTTGCCACCTGTAAGCTCCAAGAGTAGCTCCCCAGGTGCTGTTCACTCCTAGCACCTCTGTTCGAGATGTCTACTGACCAGCAGTCGCAGGAAAAACTCAACTCAAACAGAAGTTTGATCAGATTTGATTGACAAACCAAACAATCCACCTGATCAGCACAAGAAGAGTTCAATACTGGGGAACAATATTGTTTGCACTCAATAAATGAAAGAGAACACAACCAACTGTGCTAAAAAAAATCCCCAAAAAACAAAAAACACCAGAAATAGAGAAATACTGGGAATAGCAATATTACATTGTTTCACAGTTCATTACAGCAGTTCTAAGAAAACCCTAGATGACTTTCCTGTGATACAGCTGGCCTGGCTGCAACAAAAGAATTGAAACTCTGACCAACTGTTAAATAAGAAAGCAACCAGCCTGCCATGAAACATCTGTGTGCTAAAACCATCCCACAGGACAGGTCCAGTTGAGCCTGCTGAGGTAAACAACATGGATTGTGGATTGGATTCATGGCAGGATTAAGGCCCCCTGGAGCCCAACTTTGAACACGCCGCTCTGTCTGAAACCATTTTGGACAGGAACCCCCGAGGGAATGGAAGGTGCTAAGAGTTTTTACAGCGTGAAGTCGCAGGCTGTTAATGTCTCAGTCCCTCATCCCAGCAGAGAGCTGAACACATTACACCATTATAACACTCGATTTCATTAAAGGATCATATTCAAGTCTTTAAAATTAAACAGGAAGCTGTTGTTAATGCTAACAGATAGTCACAGGCCAGTGGTTGCAGTGGTGGAAAGTAACTAAGTACATTTACTAATAACTGAACTTCAGTGCACCTTGAGCCATGAGTACTTTACTTGATTATGTCCATTTTATGCCTTTTGATACTTCCACTTAACCACATGTTAGATGGAAATATTCTAGTTTTTATCCCACTATATGTGTTTAATAGCTCAAGTTAGTCATTGCTAATTAATTAATTAAAAGTTTACAACTTACCTTTATAATTATAAAGAACTGAAAGTTTTCACCTCACAAGTGAAAGTTTAAGAAGACAGTGAGAATGAGAGGATGTGAACACAAAATAACTTTTTACTGGCTTGAATGAACATGTGCAAGAATATCAAGCAAATGTCAAACAAACAATGTCAAACAATCAACTCCATCATTGTATATATGTATGTAGAAATATGTACAATGAAGGAGCTGATTGTTTGATAACTTGGTGCAAACCAATATTTTCTACAGGCAAATTGGTTAACTTTTTTATGTCATACACCTGCCATTTGCACCTAAATTTTACCATCTACAACATAGTACTGTGTTTACATGTTTGGTTAATGAACAGTGCGTTAGGGCTTTGTGGAGTGAGTAGTTGCCACTGTTTGTACTTTAAATCATTTCTGTTTTTCACTATCAATAACCTACTTGTTTCTGCATGATATGTACAACTCATCATTACATTAACGAGAAGTCGTTATTTGAACTGTATACGTGTGTTTTCGTCATGTTTACAGTTTGTGTCACACTCTCAAAAGCAGAAGAAATATTACAAACATTAAAATTCCTTTTGTTATTTTGAGCAAAAAGGGAGCTGCAGTTTGCACTGCAGTGTGCATTTGCACGCATATTAACAAATACTCCATGCAAATGTATTTCAAATGAGCTCTGGCACAGTGTTTCAGTAATCCAGATATTTCATTAGCCCAGGCGACCTACATTCCCCAGTGGTTTGGATTAGCAGAGCCTGAGCTTCTGCTGCCACTCATCTGATCTCCCACCATCCTCATCTGAACCGCAATGTGCCATGGCGACCAAGATTAGTAGTTGACACTGACTCGGTGAGTAACACGCAGCTCACCCCTTGGCACTTCTTAAACCTCATCACCGTGAGCGAGTCTTAGAGGGAATTACAGGGATGGAGCCTTCTGAAGAGGTCATGAATGGGGCTAATGTTCCCTCATGGTTTCTGTATGACCTGTGGGACAGTGTTAGCCACTGGAAATAAAAACGATAGAAGTATCTTGTTAGCGTGTGACAAAAGAAAGGACCTTGTGGATGCTTGAGCTGTGAGTCAGCTAAAATTTCTGTAGCCGTATAATGACAAAAGTTCACAGTACATTATTGATAATGGCAAATCAAATGATATTGTCAGAAACAAACTTATATACAAACCGTTACAGGTACATATTATCTGGATGGAAATTGTGCAACACCTTTAGTCTTTCAGTTCAAAGGGACTAAGAGTTTGATTTTAGAACTTGCAGGACTGAATGTAACTGCTCCTTTAACCAGAGCCTCAGATAAGAGGCTCTCTAAAATGTAAGAGCTAAGTGGATGATTGGCCTGATTTATCATTTAAGACATGAAGTGGATGCTTTTCAAGTGTAATCATCCCTCTATCTACCCTCGCTTACAATCTTTTATACACACATTTTGATGCATTGTGCAGCAAACATGTTCAATTCATTAAAAATTCACATTAAAATTAATTTGAGCTAACTTGTATTGAAGAGTAATACCCTGCATGTGGAAACAGTGGTATAATGTCTTCTGTAACTCTAATTGAGCTTTGTGGGGAGCTAAATAACCCTGTTGTTTCTGGTGTTGCAAACAGGAGGAGTGTTTAAAAGATATGGGTAATTAGTAGGCAGGAAAGGTTTATTGAAAGATGATATCAAGTTGCTTTATGGACGGTGTGTGATACAGGGCTGTGGAGCTTAACCTATATTAATGATTAAAAGTCAGGATTTCTTTGCCTCTACATTTACTTTTTCCATTCTTTTTTTTAACCTGTTTCCCCTGCCTTGTGAAAGTATAGTAGTTAATTGCTGGAGTATCTTCATATTTATAATCAGATATATTGATAATGGGGTTATTGGAACCACTTGAAACCAATCCTTTGCTTTATAATGGTTGAACTGACAACCTAATATGCCAATCCTATATGCATGTGCAGAGTAGAGCTTTGCAGCAGTTCGGTTCAACTAACAGCCCAAAATATGAAGTGTTTATCATCCTTATGAAGCCACAGTAAACAGTGTTGACTTGAAACAAAGCATGTAGGTTAGCAAAAGCACTCTCACATATGTTGATGAAGGCACACAGTCTAACTCAACGGCTCTGTCTGGATTTAACCGTAAAGAGTTTGTGTTGTTTGTGTTTGTGTCGCGCCTGGGTAGTAGAGGTATAGCTTATGGAAAAAAACATGTTGTAAACATTATTTTGGGGCAAAGACACAAAACTGTTTTAGCAGTTTAAATAAGATTTCACTGGGGAATGTATATATACAATTTTTATATGTGGATGACCACTAAGAGTGCAGTTATGGTCATCTCCTCATCCATTTGGACAGGGCCTGGTCTTGTTGATCCAAATAACTGCCCAGAGGTGTTACCAAGATGGCTGCTGAGTGGTGGGACTTGTCTGTAGGGACCTTGTTTTAGCATCATTACACCTCCAGGGCAAGGCTTGTTGTCCTGCCCCCTTCTGCTGTCCTTGATCCGATGGTCCCCCCATCCCCTCCATGCCATGTTGGCCAGGGGCCTTGCATACCTACTGTATTTCCCCACAAAACTAAAATCACCCACATCTCACACTTAACATACTTATCATTATTTATTATTTTCCCCACCTTCTTTTCTTTCCTTTTTTGTTTGCTATTACTCATTAACCATTCTCATGACAAACATACCTCAGGTCAGGTCTGGTCACAATTTAATCCTCCCAGTTGATGTGAACTGTAGTAGAGTGCACTACTTATTTCAATGTCTGTATGTTTTACACTGTTCAATAGTCCAGGCTTGTGATGTTTGTAATGTTTTATTGTACTAATTAAAAGTCTGCTAAATTACCCCTTCAATAAAATTGGTGACTACTCATAAGCGTTGCTAATATGAAATCTAATTGCTAAACATGACCTTTAATATACAGACAGTCGTTCCATACTGCGCAGCAGTGAGGGTATTTTTATGTTGACTGGAGGGGAAACCTAAAACATTCTTTTTATGGGTCGTGAAAAATTTAGCACTCCAGCAAAATAAAACTCTTTTCAAAGGCCACTATACACAGTAAAAGTTATAAAAGGAGTTTTTAGAAAAGTCAGAGATAGAACTGAAAATATTAGTAAATATTATCTTTGCATGATAATATAAAATAATCTTTTTGTTGTATTTTATTTTTTTTTTTATATTGTTGATCTGGTTACACATAAACATGCCCATCTAATCAAAAACAATCATTAGCAAAAAGGAGAATGTGGGAATAACAAAGAGCAGATACACTGACTAGTTTTCTGAAATGCTTAGTTTTTGCTCATGATTTGATCATAGCTGACCATGGTTGATGGTTTTTTATGGGGAAAAATTCCATAAACTGTGTGTAAAAGCAAAAAACAGAAGTTCATCCACATGTTCCCACATCAGAATAAGACAGTTTATGATTACAAGGATACATAACAAGAGTTATGTGGCGGAAGGTTATTTGCAAGAGAAGATGAATGGCGCGAAGGGTGATAAGTTAATCAAGTGTATGAATTATAAATTTGTGCACACAAATTAGTTTTTTTCATCCATGACTACTCCCTGGCTCTGTACCAAAAGAACAGTATGAATTATTACATTTCATTTTAACCCCTATCACAATTATTTTGCTAGCAATATTTTCTGTAAGAGTATATTTATTTGTTTGGTCTGTCTGAGATTTTTTACTGCACATTGTCAGTTTTAGGGTCTACATAGAAAATGCAGTATTTTGCAACTTAACAATAATGCAACTTGTCTTAAACCTTCCCGGTGCTGATATATTGTACAGGCAGTTTTAAATATCAGTTTTTTGTTGTTTTTTTTAAGTTAAGAAACACTAATTGCTGTCATATCCAACTCCAGCCAACCTTAAACCTTTTTTTGAGAGAACAGTGTATCTGTGCTCTTTTGGAATCCCTTAAGAGAACATTAAAACGTAACAACAATGCACCATATTGTTTCTTGCCAAGATCAAAGCAATCTGCCGTGATCAAATTTTAATAAAGACATGATGTGATGAAAAAATGATTTATGACTCATATTTTCTTCTAAATCAAAGGGAGAGAAGTTATTGCGGTGAAATGTCCCTTCGGTTTGAAGTCTGTTTTTTGGTTACATCATTATATATAATGGACTCTAACACCTCTAGCAATTTTGTAAGTAACACAGAAAAGTATTGATGTACTTTACTGTAGATGTGAAAATGATAGATTCTTTACATCTTAGACAGAAAGGGCAGGGCAAAATTTAAAACAATTTTTTATCACTTATTTGCAGCTACTTATTTAATATTATTTACCAGTGAGAAAATTCCACTTTTATTTGCTTTGACTGTGTTAGATAATATCAATCTGTGCTATACAGTTCTGCCTATAGAGCACGTCAGTTCTGGCATTTTTTTTTCAAAGTTCTGCCTCACACTGATCTCTGCCTTCTGTTTCAATAACATGCGTACATTGGTCCACTAAAATTTACACATGCATAGCCAACCAATTTAGTACCTGCCTCCTAAATACCATTGTCTCACACAGTGTGAAAGCTAGTGAAGACACTACCTACCAGTCTTTTTAATCAGTGCAATGGAGTTTGCCTGCTAACTGTGCAGAGAACGGAGTCACAGTCTCAGGAGGCTCAATCAGCCCTGTTTTGCACTGACTTCATTGCCGTATCCCACATTCAGTTCATTTTGAGTGGCTCAGCACAGACCATACACAGAGTGGCATTACAGCTGCCAGCCTGTGTTAGCTGCCAGGCTCTTCCTCTACTTTGACATCGGCAGCAGTGGGATCATTTCTGCACCCTCAACAAGCTTATATGCAGCAAAAGTTAGCAGAAGATGACCATCAATCTTGCCATGGAACACGCCAGCTGACAATTTGGTGCCTCAATCCACTGAGACTGAGATGAACCGGGAACTGCCTGTTGCAGATGAGGATGACTGGTTTTCTTCATTCTCTGGGACATACTCTGCCACCCTCTGTCCCCTGTGACTTTTGCCAAAATAATGTCTACCTCTCTGCAAACACGACCTTCACCCAAGCCCTGAGCCGTTAGAGTTTTCTGAGCCAGCTCCCAGAGCACAGCCAGTCTTCACCTCTCTTTAGTTTGTAAAGGAGATGCTAAAAATGCAAACTCTAGTAAATGTTTTAGTGAACTTTGTACAAGGTCACAGGGCACGGTGGTGTACTACCTGGACAAAGGACTTACAGAAAAATGCAAGTTATTTGAACAGTATTATCAAACTTGGAGCACAGCTGGTCGCACCAGCCAAAAATATGGGTGTGTAATAACAACTCCCCCTCTGAAGACTAAATTCATGTCCTGGGTTGCTTCATCAGCCAGATGAATAATTTGATTTCAGGTGCTCTGATCACAGCAGGGTGTGTGATATCCCTGGCCATGTCTGGTTCTTGCTATGTATGGCTGGGACTTACAACACTCCAGGAGAGGGACCAAGATGATCTCCTGGAGTGTTCCCATCAGAGCTGAGAGGTTTTTTTTAAATCCACCTTGTCCATGACTCAGTCCTTCAAATAGCTTGAAGAGGGAAGCAAGATCATCATCTGCCGCTTGCCTCTGTTTCCACAAAGAAGAGAGATGAACTACAGTGTAAAAGCAACACAGTGAGAAGGTGAGAGTACTAGCATGGCAGAGCTCCAGGTCCATCCATCACCCTTTAGATCACCCTGATACAGAAACAGAAACTGAAACTGATATGTGACAGGCAGGACTTGCTCCAGGCTCTGCACTCCAAGCGACAGCTGGCATACAATCTAGGAAAGCTGTCAACACATGAATGGCTGTCTGTAGGAAAGCTGCCTTTCTTTAGCCACCAGTGATGCCAGTGTCAGACTGTTCTGCTTATTGTGTTGCTGTCTGCTGTGGATAATATTCATGCTGTCCATGAAGTGGTTTAATGATGAAAGTGTTGCTATGGTGAAATGGACCTGGGCCTTTTCACTCAGAAGAGCATGGAGGTCATGTCACACCTAGTGTTCCCATACTGCCAATATCTCAGCCTTTCTTTTCCCAGTAGAGGCTGAGGACCTGGATGTTTTTGGCTCTGTGTGTGACAAGGTGAAGAGCTGGTTTCCAGTCATGAGCACAATGCTCAGCATGATACTGTCAGCAAATACACGTCACCAGCTATAGTGACATTCTTTCACACATGCATGCATCCTGCTTTGTTCACCTGAGCCTTTATTTTGTTTGTCTCATTTCTAATCTGTTTCCATAAAAAAACACAAAGACGGATGACACCAGTAACATTATACAAGATGCTCTGACAGCTCAACTGACAGTGATATGAGCAGGGACCACGCTGTTCGCTCACCCTTTTTGACACAGCAGCCCCCCCTCCCCATGCGACAATCTCCCAGGCACCGTTGAGATTGCAGAAACTAACCTTCCACCTTTTACAGCTCAATGGGTACATCTGCCTGCCTGATGAAGATGCTGGAGGAGGTAACTATTCTGATGAAAAGAAGGATCCTTGCAATGTTATGTCCAACCTGCAGTGCCTGTTACTTTGAAAAATATGTAATTTATGATCAAGATAAACTAAATTCAGTTTACTATCTAGCTAGCTGCTGAGCATTTATTGTAGTTGGGTTATAACTCTGCCATGCTCCTGCTGGGTATGTGTCTGTTTATAACTGCTGCAGGTAAGCAGAGAATGACACTGACTACATTTAGAGCTCAGACAAGAATAACAAAAGCTTAGGCCAAAAAATTCAGGCACAATTTTTTAACCTAAGAACAGCAGACAGAGGGACAGCATCAAATGGGAAAAAAGTAATGTTTTATTTTTTCATTTTCATTTTATTCATTTATTTGTCAATGTTTATTTCTGGCACCCAGTTGCAGTGTTTGTGTTCACTGTCATTGTTAACATGAACTCAAACAAGATGCAGGTCTTCTGTGCATAATTAAAGTATGTTTAAACTCTGAATATTGAGTAGAAAACAATACTTTCTTTCAGTTTTCTTTCAGGTTTTTGTAACATATGACATCTTCTCAAATACAAATGTAAATGGGCCAAATTTCCATGTGTCATATTTTGGAGCCTTTCAGCTACAGTGATTACACCTAAAAGCCTCTTTTGTCTCACTTTGGTGCAACTGATGTGAAAAGGCCTCAGTGGGGCTCTGGAAATTTTATTTCATATCAAACTCACAATGTGTCAAAGCTTCACATTTTATGTCATATTTTTGTCAGAGGAATGGCAAAAACGCAAGACCTTGTCCCTACAGGGGCTCAATAATTGCCAAAATATCTAATATCACAACTCCCTGCAACAATTAACAATTGTATTTTGTCTATTAAAATGGTAATTTTATTTCCCAAGAACATTTCTTTCTGTTAAACAAGACAGACAGCCATAAAAGTACATATAACATCTCAAACCATGTAGATTACAGATAGAACCCATAAACACAAGGTGATTAAATGTTAATATAACTAAACTTGTGATTTGGGTCTGTATGCCACATTTTCAACTGATGAAAATGTGGCATACAGAGCTGAAAATACCTCAGTGTGACATCACTTCATCTAAATATGGCCCATAACTAGAATACACAACTAAAAACCAAAATTAATCCAGAATGCACCACCAAAAGCTGTGTTTTAACAGTGATTCAGGCTGCTTTAGAGAGGATTTTTTCCTGTAAAGATTAACTGTGATTGCTGTGTAAAGGGCTAAAATTGTAATACCTCCTGAGCCTATTGCAGTGAAATGCAGCTGGGAATTTTAAAACCTTTGGATATGGATGGAAAGCTCATAGTCTCTCTCAGACAGAAGTTTTACTGAATCTTGACTGAGAGATCGTGTCCTGTTCTATTCTCAGCCCCTGTGATGAATAAAAGCCCGGCGCTGTCAGAGCAGGACAGTCCTGCTTGTATTGGAGCATTTGATGAGTTCTGTTTCAAAACGTCAGCCTGAAATTTATTGGTCAGTGTCGCAGATGGCCCTGAGGATGTGTTCAGAGCCATTTTTCATCCAAAGACACATATCAGGTCATTTTCACGGGGGTGGTCCTTACCTTTCGTCCTCCTGTGTTGAGCCTCAGGGGGGTCAGATGAGGGTCAAAGATCATGTGACTGGTCTCGATGTCGATGGGCGACTGCCTCTTCCCTATGGCACACAGGTTCCAGGCAGAGTGCACCAGACCCCAGAAGGATGGGACTGGTGGTGGGTGGGATGATGTTTAGGAGAAAGCGAGGGAGAAAAAGACAGAGAAGCCATAAATAGTGTGTGTTCTCTTGTACTCCAGGAGATCATATCATAAAAACAGAGACATAATGAGCTTCATTATGATGGGACAGGAGAAAGAGGGAGTTTAGGGAAATTTGAATGGCTTCATTAAAATCTGACTAAAAAAAAAAGCTTTCATCAAAGTCTCCTGGTTATCATCTGCAAGTATAACTAAGGTAGAGAAACTGAATTATTAAAGTCTGTCTACAAGTTCCACCACTAGTTTTTATAGCTTATAATCTACAGCAGTGGTTCCCGGCCGTTTTGCCTTCTGCTCCCTCTAATTGAAGCAATGTGTACTTGTGATTCACACTGCTTTGTATCAGTGGGGTAATTTGTCATGAATTAAATTTATTAGAAGGATATCAAAAGGCCTGAGGACGTAAAATGTTCCAGTATTTCACAAGGAAAACTGGATGAAAAAGAAGGAAAAAAAATGTTTTCTGCAATTTTCTTTTTTAATCACTTTGATTATTTTTCACCCTTATGGCATGTCCTGGGTGACCCTCTGGGTGGGGGCTAACACCCAGGTTAAGAGCCACTATGAAAATGAAATGGTCCTCAGTGGTTGATGTTTAACTCAACATAAACAATGAAGATTCAAAATAGCACTTTGCTGATACAGCACGGCACTCATTTAACACTGTCAAACTGATTGCAAGCCAGAAAAAATTAGATGAGTTAGTTTTGAGCAAAAACAGAGATGAAATCTTTTACTTGTTTAAACCTTGCACATGCATTTCCCACAATGCAACCTTGTAGTTTAGTAGGAGGGTGATATGTGTTATGCTAGTTGCTAATGTAGCCCTGAGATGTTAGCTTTAAGCAGAGCTAAGGAATGGGCAGTAGATGTCCTTTAAACTCCTCCTCTCAATCCCAAACTGATGCGGACTCAAGTGACATCACTTGAGGACATTTATCAACATTCACTCAGCTCTGCATGAATAAACAGGGTTAAAGTTATGATATAAATGATCCTCTGCAATCGCTTGAATTTTCCGAACTCGTTTTGTTATTTGATTGTTCTGTTTAATGTCTTGAACATGAAATCTGTGTAAGCACAAAGAAAATAAGATGTGAGAGGACCACTATGAGAAAATTTTCAGTGAGGCAGAGAAATTCCTTTTCATAGCTGCTGGCTTAAACTAAAGCATCTCCTAATTCTATGATACATGGGTCTGTATGTCTGGAAATGTGAGTCTATAGCACAAGCAGGAAAGACCCAATCTGCTTCAAAAGCCGCAGGCTCGCCCTGTATCAGCCGCTGATCCTTTACCATAACAGGATTACTGAGATCTTCTGACTTGACACAGCAATGAACAGAAATTCACACACAAAGTGTATTTTCATAACTGCATGCACATTGCCTCAGATGACCTGACTAAAGTCACAGAAAATTTAAGGCAAGCAAACATAGACTCTCTCTCTCTCCCTCTCTTTCTCTCACAAATCACACACACACACCCAGACACAGACACACACATACACAAACCCACACCTACACACACAAAAACACACAGATAAGAGGGCTTATCACTATCTAAACTGTCATAATGCTTGTCAGAGGTGGGCTTAATGACAACTCACAGTGTAAAACAGCTGTCATTATGATTAAAAGGCTCATCAACAGTAGTTGTAGTGCTCAGCCAAATGGGAAACATGTCTAAATGCATGATGGACATGAACTAATTTAATATGATTTTTTTTTTTTAAGTGCACATGAGGATGATTTTTACAACTGCAAGCTCTCTTCATTTTCAGACCGACTGATTAGCACTTAGGAATTGTCAATAACAACCTCTGCCCTCTACTCTATCTCTATTTTTGTCACTCTCTTCTCCAATTCCTTCATTTTTTGGTTTTCTCTCTTCATCTTCATATCATTCTCATTCTCACCAGCTCCATTCATTCATCTCTCTCTGGCAGCATACAGTGGAGGAGAGAAGTGACAGATGTGACAGTCCTGACCTGCACAGTGAAATCCTGGCACACAGCTGTGTGTACGCCTGTGTGCGTGTGTGCGCATGTGTGTGCATGTGTGTGTGTGTTTATGTAAGTAAGTCTCTATGTGAGACACGCATCTTTTTAGCAGCAAGCTACAAATTGCTAAATAACACAAAGTGCACAATGCACAAAGTAAAACTGAGGCTGATATGACTTTTACAGCTATTTTGTCATAAACTAAAGTATAATTACAATTTTGTCTTAAAGTTAAGGGGTCACCAACTTTATTACCATCCATCTTGAGGGGATCATTGGTGCCAAATGTTGTGGATAAAGAATCAAATATGTGACGGCCTGTGAGAAGGCCTTGTGTGGATTGTCTGCTGCTGGTGCTGGCTGTTGTCTTCTTTGTTGCAGGTAATTGTTGGGTGGAGCTGGAGTGCCACAGCAATGCAGTACACCTGAGTAGGCTGAGCTCAGGAGGCCTGAAATAGATCCAGCAAGCTTCACTCAGTCTCTCTACATTTGACCATCCTGACTGCTGTTTGTTGGTTTTGTGTTGCGTTTGGACCCACACACACTCCTCAACATTTATCCCCTCTCACAGACT
>JAPZDV010000009.1:19769109-19780362 GCA_029814665.1 Acanthurus lineatus | reverse complement strand
TTGTTGCTGTTTTCAGTTGCTTTAATAGTGTGGACCACATGATATTTTCTCTTTGATCCTCACAATGTTGGAATCCAGTCGCGGGCCAGATTCTGCCCGCGGGCCGCCAGTTGATGATCACTGCTCTACACCTTAACTATTTATATCAGATACAGCATCATTTATTGTCTAACTAAAATCAAAAAGTTATTGAAGCTTGTGATTTTATTGATATGAAAAACTTTTTTTCACCACACCAAAGGTTTTTCCAGGGCGGCACCTGGATAGCATTAGAGTGATTCTAGAGAATAAAGTGGTTCACTGATGAGGTCAAAATGATGTCACTGGTCAGTGGTCCAGTCTGACCAAATCATTTAAAGTGGTGGTAATTGAAATACTGGAAGACTCGCCAATAAACTATCTCCCTCTACAATCACTTATTTTATTTTTAAATCTTGACTTTTTCTGTTCAAATGTTGCTCATTTCAAAAGTTTAACTACTGGCTACAAGAGGATCCAAACATAATTGGAAAACCTGACCTCACTGTAGGTACACGAAAGCTTTAAGTTTCCAAATGATACTTTTGTGTGCACTGGATCATGTAGATCATCAATCCAAAAAAACAAAAAACAAAAAATGTATCATTAATTACTGATTCACATAAGAAGTTATCTCAATGCTTTTAAAGTACTCATGTTGGCCTTTCAGGCCTTTAAGGCTCACAGGTAGTGAAAAAATATATTCCAAATGTTTCATATGGAGTTTAAATCCTCCACAGACACAAACCCTTTTCTTTAACTAGTTTATACACAGGGACCTTGTCATGTTTAAACAATTACCACAAAGATGGAAGAATATAATTTAAATTTACTCTACTGTGCTGTAGAATTAACATCTCGTGTACCAGACCGTTGTGCTGGAGAGCAAGCAGAGCATTAGAGGGAAGTTTTCAATTTCACAGTTAATCTATGCTCCAACTTCCACATAATGAGCTTTGGGTAGTGACAAGAAAGAAAAAGAATAAAGAATAGAATAAGAAAGAAAAAGAATAAGAATGTTGCAAGCATAAACAACCAAAATGAGTTTCTTCGGTCTGGATTCAGTCATAGAAATATGGTAAGGAGCTGGGGAGAGGGACATCTGGACTACCCTGCTCAGCCTACTATCTTTTGGAGATTTATCTTCATTGAGAACTGGGTCTGACCTACAACATGACAAAAGGGTTGTCTGTATACTTTTCGCCTTATAGCATACATACATTTCACAAAACCAAAAGAAGACACTCATTGACATCTTTTCAACTGATATGCTTTTATAGTGTCAGTCTAAAGACAGATTCAGTTAGTTTATCAGGTTTAGTTTCATGCAGTTACATATGTATTGGTTGTGTTATGCTGTGTTTTCTCTGCTTTCTGTGATAAGCCAATACAGTCATGTTAAACTGTAGTCATCGTCTTTTATTCATGATAAAAGCACCGATGTTAGTTCACACTAAACCCTGAAGACAAGAATCAGGGGTCTGGCAGATTCCTGAAAGTCAGAAGAAGAAGAAGAGGACATGTTAGATTTTTGATAAGTCTGTTTTTTATCCATCAGCCATCCAGTGAAATGAGCTCTCTCTGTCTCAGACAAAGACAGATTTCAGATTATTAAATCCTTATTTATCTCCCCTCACACAGATGGTCTCCTCAGACACAGTGAGATCAACAGATTACATGCTATGAAGATGTGAGATTCAGCTTTGACCCACAGTGACATGGCTTCAAGATCATCTTCAGCTCTTTCATGTCTCTCTGTGTCTCACCTAACACCTTCCCCAAGCCTACCTCTTGTTTGTCGGCGGAGAACCGCTTTGTTAATCTCCCTTAACAGTGTTTCCTTGTTGTTCTTCATGTTGGTTTTTGCTGTCTCCAACACAAACTCAATCTTCTCCTGGCTGAAGGGACGCTGGAAAGTGGAGAACTCTGCCATCTTTGCTTTGAACTCCTCAGCATCTGTAGCAAACAGTGAACACATGTTTAAGCTCTGATCAGCTCTTACCAATGGTGAACTCAGGATATAGTGGGCTCTGGTGATTTTAAAAAATGCTCCAAAAGTGCTGTTCCTAAATAAGCTAATAACAAATACTAAATAAATGGTGGACCATTGTGCAAAACATGGCAAAGTGTCCTGTAGGTTGCACTTCGAGTGAAAACGTATGACACAGTTCCACACAGGCTCCCTGTAGAAAAAGACTTAAAATTGCTTAACACTAAATGCATAATGACTGTCTGTGGGCTGGTATCCCATCACATACAGCTACATGGAGTAAAAGCTCATGTTGTTACTCTAGTTAACGTTATCACTGACTGCCTGCTAGGTCTATTAAAAAATATGAAGATTCCAAAATGTTCACACAGTAAGTGTCCATCTTTCCCCTCAGTCACAAATGTATTGAGGAACATGAAGGAACATGAAGTCTTTTAAGCAAAGGGTACTTTGAGTTTGGTGTTACAGACTCTTTACACCAGTGTAACTTTAACCAAACTTCTGACTAAGAGGTAAATAACCAAATACAAGAAAGTGACTAAGTGATGGGGTCGTAGCTCCAGGGCCAGAACACCTCCATACAAAAAATAAGACAGTTGAGACTAAAAAAAAGAAATATCCTGAATTCTGCTTTATAAAATTCTGCATTCTATTTATTTTTCTCAATTTTGTTTTTGTTACTGTTCACAGATAACTTGTCATTTTGTTTTTTTGTAAACTTATTTCTATGAATTAAGCATCTGGTAGACGGTTACCTTGGTTGATGTTGGACGGTATTTACCATGAGATCATGAGTTAAAGGATTATACTTTTGTCTACATTGAAACAGTTGAGTATTTCATCCCTACCGGTTATAGTTAAGTGATTGAAAAACAAGACAAAATAAAAAAAACAAAACAAAACAAAACACTTTTACTCACTTATACAAGAATAGTAGACAATACAGTAAACAGAGTTCACTACTTGCATTTAGAGCAGTGAGAGGAACTCAGATCCTTTTGCTTCCATAGCAGTTCCCCTTCTCAGAAGAAAAGCCATTAAAAATATGCATGTGAGGCTGTAACAGACCTTTGCAGTTTTCTCTGTTGAAGAGCGGCATGTAAATGATCGTGGGCTCCTGCTCTTTCCCCTCAAACACATAGCAGTCCTTTGGAAGGTCTTTTTCCTCCAATATTTGGTCATCTATCTTTGGGAAAGGCTTCTTCACCTCAGCTGCATAGTCTCTGGCAAGAGTTAGAGTCTGTGAATTTAGCAGCAGGTGAGTGTTGTTTCAGACAGGTTTCAGAGATTTAATGCTCAAAATCAACATACATATGCAACAACACAAATTTGCACACAAGGGCAATAAATCACACTATTAATGGTTAGACTTATTAAAAGTGCATGTTCCCAATATTAATATAGAAGTTATATGCAGGAACAGGAATAAGTGACATTAATCAGTTAATTAGATTACATGAATACAAAGCTGAAATCACAATGATCTTAAATAAAATGTAATGGCATGTCCTTCAAATGGCTTAATTGTTCAAAAGGGGGACGAAAGTTGCAGTTTGTGTAACATTATTGGAAGGAATAACTAAACAATACAGTACAGTATATGTAAAATATGCACTAGAGCAGAAATAAAGAAACTGAATCAAAACTGAGACTATTGGAATCTTGCTGGAAGTTTATTAAAAGTTTGCTTTGTGTTTGCTGCACAGTCACTGGAAAAGGGTGGCAGAGAATGAAGTGTAGACGTTAGAGTGGTATTTGGAGGGTTTTTGGATATTAAAGCACTAAAATCAACCCTAGACTAGTTTGCATTAAGTTGCATTACCTTCCATTAAACATTAAACTATGTGAGTTGGGTCACTAGTAAGAGTATTTCAGTCATACTTTCAATGCAACTTGATTTGATTGACTTGTAGTCAAAGGCTTACATATGATATTAGTACTGCACTGCAGACATCCGTCCAGGGTTAAGGAAGACTGAAACACAGACACACACTCAACAGTACCTCAAACATGTTTCCAGCACTGTACTCTGGTGCGATTATGAGGTCAATGTCTCTCTTATCTCCCAGAAATGGAGGGTATGGAACATTAATCAGCAGCCCGGCGTCTATCAGGTGGAATCTGTCTTTCAGGTGGAGGCAAGGTGGAACAGTTGTATCTGCCCATCAAAGAAACAAGTAAAAACACAAACCAAACTTCAAGCTAATCTGTTTCAATTTATTTATCTACCTTCTTACTATGCTTCTTCATTATTGTTCTGTGCTTGTCTACTACTTTTTAAAAAATTACTGCTGTCTTCTTACTTTATGTCTTTTTCTTTTCTTTTTTTCACATGTAAAAGTCTCTCTCTCAAAGAATCTCTTTCCATATGGCAAATAGTTACACATCAAGCAGACATGGAGAATCATCTGCATTCATTATGAGTCATGTTTTCCACATCTCATGAATGAAAGTCCAATATTTCATATTCATTTCTTTTAGCTCTGATTTTGGTCTCTATCAACTCCAAATCTTTGACTCTTTTGCAGCTAAATGCTCCTCTGCGTTCACCAGTCATTCACCTACTGTGTCCATCTGCAGTTTTTGCACACAGCAGGTTTATCAGCACCAGAAACAGCTGCCTGCTGCTGGAAACAGCACTAATGAGAGCAATAAGAATGAACCAAAACACGACAATATGCTGCCAGGTAGCTCTCAGTGAGGACATAATTCAGGAAATTACAGTATCTCCTTAAGAAATCATTTAACATATAATCTGCTGTAGGGTGTTAAATTATTGTTTGTTTGTGGATAATATAAAAAAGATGTCACATGTTATTTGTTGAGATTTGGAGGTGCTTTACGTGGATATTGTCACATTTGAAAAGAGCCATTCTAGCTATTTCCCATTGAATCCTGTCTAAGCTACATTAACCTGCTATTAGCTTCAAATTTACTGCACAGACAGGAGAGTGGTAACCAACTTTTAATCTAATTTTCAACAAAGAGTAATGACATCTATCTAGCATATAAAAATGTTCCTTTTTTAAAATCAAACAATTTAAGTTTTTTTCACCAAAGTTTTTCATGATTAGTACTTATGAGGTGTGTATTCTAACCTTGGTATTGGTGTAGGAAGTTTCCAGTAGTTCCCCATTCCCATTTAATAATCAAAGGGAGGAGTTTTTTAGTAAACAGAGAGACTGGGGGAAAACACACAGAAAAGAAAAAAACAGGCATGTTAATGACTCATTCAGATGAAAAGAGTCTTTCATCTACAACACTGATAGGCATGGCCATTTATGTGCCACACACTGACCATGTGCTTTGAACTCTCCGTCCTCCAGACTTTGGCTCCAGGTCTCCACTGCCCCCAGCAGCTCCATAATCCACTGCTGAGACAGACTTTTTCTGTCCTCTGAACTCTCTATCTCCCGCCATGTAGATTCATTGTGATTTACCTTGTCTGCAAAAGACAGGACTCTCATGGAAACTGTGGCATTTTGAATCAGGCATTTTTTATTCCATTTCATCACAAACACAGAAGGTTGAACTGGGAGGAAAATCGAAACATTAATGGTATGGTTTTTGAGAACCAGAACCAAAACATATGGATTCCATGAAAGAATCTGGTGAAAGGTCATTTTAATAATAAACCATCTGAGCAGGATTATCATCATCATGATCACCCCTACCTTCCAGTGCTTTCTGCAGCTTGTTCAGGTCAGACACAGCAGTAGGATCCTTATAGAGGCTTGCGGTCAAGGCAACTAGTTTATCAAGGACATTGTATACACGCAGGTACTCTTCAGCAGCACTGTCTATATGCTCAGGCACTGAAACAAACACACATACAGATAGCTGTGACCACTTTTGTAACTCAACAAAAGATTTGCACCTGCAGCGTGAAAAATATTGTTAGTATATATGTAAATGTCACATTGAGATTACCTTTTAGCCAGGACGGGATGAACTCTTTGATAACCTCCTCATGAGCCAGTGCACAACCGAGAACACCTGCAGGATTTTAACACACACACACACACACACACAGAGTTTGACAGTTAGGCTTAATATGCATCACCTACAAATCCTACAGTTTTTCTCTGTGCACACTTAACAGGATCCAAGAAGCCTGAGCTCATGTAAAAAGAGGTGATGTCATGAACATCTAATTTTGATCAAATTTGATGTAACATTCAAAAGACAAAAGGAGCTGCAATATTTAATTTTTTAATATCCTTACAAGTCAGCAGATGGCTAAAGGGTTTGTTAGTGAGCTTACTTGGCTAGCGGAAGTCTCCAGTGTTTACAGTTGATGGGCCCCACAACACGGGAGCAATGCTGAGGGTATTTAATACTTTGAAGTCAAATTTTATTGACACATTGCAGCACTGACCAACTCTTACAGGAACAAACAGGGCCTTACCTCCAACACTAAATCTAGTTCTCTTCAACACATCAGCAACTGAAATGTTCATAAAAGCTGAGGAAACTGCAGTTGGAGTTGGATAGTTAGGGGCCAGGCAGACTGGTACAAATTATAAAGTCCATTCTGTTTTTTTCAAAAAACTGTAAAACCAATTAAATCTCTCTCCTACCACTTTTTTTGCTCAATCCACATCAAATTTCTCCACTGCATTTTCATCTGTCCTCTGCAAATGATCCAGGTAGATTTTTGATTATCAAAAACTTGAGCCTATGGTGCATTAAAATGTTTTACCTAAAATTGAGACAAAAAGATACTGCAAATTCTTGCAAAATAAATCTATGATGCTCATGAAAAAAATGTCAAAATTACATTGTCATGGTAGATTTAGTGTGGTAAATTTAAGAACTGTGTCTGAAAAACATTTTTTTTAATGTTTGACTAATATCCTCATGTTGCCCATTGCACACAAGATGTTTTTAAACATTAGTTTGTCACTCATGGAGCAGTCAGTCTTCAAATTAATCAAAGCCATCTCTATGTTGTCTAGATTATGTACACAAATTCTCAGAATTTTTACTTAAAAATTGAATTTTTGGCATTAGTTTGGCTGCACAGGGCTGCACAAAGGCAAATTTCAGTGTTACAATGTGAAACCATCTGTCACTCACTTATTAGGATACTGATTTGCCTTTTGAGTCAGAGGAAGTGCAGTTCCTGGATGACATAGAAGTCATTTGTAGTTACTTGCCTGTATGCTGGGGACTAGAAACACATGATTTTAGATGTTTTAAAACATTATCAGTCCAAGTTTGCTCTTCCTCCTACTTTTCCTCCTAATCCTCCACTTCCTTCTCTTCCTTTTAAAAAGTTCTTATTCTCCGTTGGTTTGTTGGCACAGTTACCCCACCCACAGTATGCATGGTCATTTTTACTATTGTTGTTGCAAAAATATTGACTGCTTCGGCTTTAATATTGTTCTTATATTATTGCTCTCATTACTCAAAGATTTCCATCAAACTCTTAAAATCTCAGTCCATGAACACACACCTTGTAGTTTGACCATGTCCATCTCTGGCTTCTGCTCCAGCAGCTCCCCACCCTGAAATTTGCTGCCCAGGAGAGAAGTTTCAACAAAAAGGCTCAACTCTGTGAAACCGGCCTCATGAGGGCTAACCTCGAACCATTTCCCTGTAAGACAGAGTCTTTATTTACATTTGATGCAAGATAAAAACACACTTATCTACTGTCGGTACAGTAAGTCCTAATGTGGCATGTGTACATGTGTGCTTGTACCTTCTATAGGCCCATCTGTATGGCATTGCTTCTCCAAGGCACAATAGATGGGGTAAGGGTTGGAGGCATTTCTACTGCTTTCATCTGACAGATGTCGTAGGTCCATCTGATGAAACACAAGATTTTACTCTAAAAAACTGCATATACTGACTTTATCAAAAGTGTCCATTTTCTTATGCCCTAAGACCTGTTTCATGATCCCAGCAGAGGTCAAGATGCCCCAGACATCAGTGAGAGAAAAGTACTCCTCTTTAGCCCTCTCGTCCAGCCAGGCCAGAGCCTGCCCCGGCTCGACCCCGGGACCTGACAGCCTGGACACCGCTCTGTCCATGTTGGTGCTCCATTGTGGATCACTATACAGGGAGGACATGGACCTATAAGAGGAGAGAGTAACACAGGTAAGAGAAACAGTCAAGGGGTAAAATTGAGTACTATTTTCTATAAGTTGTTAACTGTAAAGTTGGTCTCTACCACTTTGGTCTAGACTAATATATCTTGAAAAGCTTTGGAAGAACAGATATATTTGAAATAGAAGAAAAAAATATATATATACACATATGTATATTTAGATCTCTGTATCTAAATAAACACCTGGCCATCCATAAATCATCATCATTTATACATTTACTTGTGAGTAAGTGTGATAATTGCTACCATGTCGACCCAGAAACTCCTCCCAGGTAGAGCAGAGTGTCCAGAAGACCATCTTTTTCCATCTGATAGAGGGAACCCACCAGACCCACCGCTGCCCTCTGACCCCCACCTGATGCCAACAGAGCAATGTGGGGAACTGAATCCTAGGTGAAAAGATGATAAAGGGATTGTAAATAAAACAGGGCTCGAATTTAGCCGGGGACCTCTCTCTTTAATAGGACTGATGTCATAGCAAACAATTTTAACATTAGCATTTATTTTTTTGTCATTTCAGCAACCTAATGAAAATCAGTTGTTCTTTTTATGGTCTGATTTGGTCTCTAACTATCTTTTGAAACAAAAATAAGTGGTACTTTGTGGTTTAGATTCAGCAGTACAGAGCAGATTTACTGTCAAAAGCCAGATTACATAATTTGAAGATTTACAACAGTTCTGCTCTGTTCTGTCTCAAGCCTGCAGAAATTTTATGACAAGAAACAGTGCTCGCAGAAGACATTTGTGTCATGTATAGACAGGCAGGAAGACATATGTTCAAACATGACACATTGACGAGACAAAGACAAAGAGGGAGTTTTTCCTGTGAAGTTTCTTTCTTACTGCAGTACAGTTGTAACCCAGGCTGTTGAGTGATTCGAGGACAACTTGTTTCCTCTTGTGAACATAATCCTGTTCACCTGCACAGAGAGACTGGGAGTGACGGATGTCTCTCTGCAAAGAATCAAGCACAGCTAAGAGAATTAGAATAAATAAAAGTAACAATAATAAAAGATAGTAACGTACTGATTTTATGTGCTTTGCTTTGAAAAATCAAGATAAAGCCATTTATGATTCTTTTTGGCCACTTAAAATACAGTGAATCAAATATAATATTTTAACAAAAAGACATAAGATAAAAAAAAGGATAAAAAGGGTGGCATAAACAATGTATAAATTACTAAATATGAGAACAAGCAAATTGAAGAAAATATTAAATTTCATCTCAGAGTTGAATCTCACTGAAGATTTGAATTGTGTTACACTGTCACACATTGAAGAACCAAACTCAAAAGACTCAGCTTTATTGGCTAAGCATTCATACTTATGCAAAGACTTTGACAGTGGTTTTAAGTAGCTCTCAATTTTGCACAAAGCTCCAATTACGGCTTACAGGAAGCTAAATATAGACAAACTACAAATAACAAGCTCGCTGAACAGCTAAATGCACTATGTAAAGCTTTTCACAAAAGGAGAAATAAATCATTCGCTGTGTATCTCTCACCCCAAAAGTTGCGTGTCCGTCCATGTTGTTCATTTCTTTTGCCTGTGTTCCTGAAATCACAAGCAAAAGGCAAATAAATGATGCTGAAAAACCTGTATCTGGAGTCTGCATGTTGAGACTTGAAAACTTTTGAAGTCAAATGCAAAGCTAAGGTCAATCAACACAGAACATTCTGCCCTCTTTTGACTTTATGCACAGTTGCAGTTCTGTGATCAGATGTTGCTGGTTTTTGAGTGGATTCTTCCTCTGAGGGGCTGCTCAGGGTCCAGATTATCAGTCACACTGACTCACATAAGTGTGGGCAGAAACAGGCGTGCTCGCACACACCACCAGGCTTGAACATGTACCAGAAGCAAATCACACAAGCAGTTAAATACACAAAAACATAAACACACTCACTCAACACAGAGTCAACCAATTGTAGCATGCACGCATACACAAGCTTGTTGATTTCTACCATGTGTTGGCTGCTGAAGAAAAATGTGCTTAACACGCACCAGATGTCAAATTCAAACCAGGCTGAAAAACAAGTGATGAAGTAAATGAAGCACCAATGCTTCCCACCAAACCCTGAACAATCACACACATTCTTTCTCTCCCTCACAAAGCTGTTATCTTTAGAGGATAATAGGGAGCTTTGCTAGCCCTGTACAGGCCTACTTCAGTCCTGACGTACAATCAATCACCTGATCATTTGAGGAGCCTCTATCTATCTGTCAAGCATTTATTTAAGCAACCTCATATCCCGTTTCCACTGTACACAGCTCTATGACAAGGGCTTAAATTCATTTTTTAGGCACTTTTCTCTGCACAAGGATATTTACCTTTAACTGGTCCAGGCGAAAAAGTCAATTTTCTTGGTAAAAATGTCAATAAATTACTTTTTTCATCTGTTTGCAAATGCAGAATTTAATCTAACAAACAAGTGAAAGTCCAAACTGTGCCAACATATAAGTAATATGTAATTCAATGCAAAAACTTTATTTAATTGGATATTTTGTACATTTTTCACAAAACAACATTTTCACAGTCACTTACATTGTATACAACAAAAAAATGCAGATGATACCCATCAATATTCAGAGAGTCTTGCATACTGGGGTTTTCAACAGGGAAGACAGAGAGATAGAACATTGATGTCCAAACTTCCTTTTGGTTAAAATTAAACTGCTGCTGAAAGCATGTGAAAGTTTTTCATCTAAATACTATTTTTCTTCTCATTTCTTGTCTCCCACTTGGAAAAATCCAAGGCAATGCTGCCTTTTGCTGTCAGTCTACAATCTCACCACCTCCAATCCAAAATCAAAGTTTTGCATCTGTTGCTTCACAGACAGAAAAGAAGCCTCTGAAGTTGGGCTTAGCTCAGGTTCTCCATTTAGACTTGATGTGCTTTATTGTGGCTTCCATATCACTCCTCTTACAAGATAAGATGAAAATATTATATTATGAGACTGTAGTGAGTATGTATTGATTATAGGAAACGTTTGATGCATCACTTTGTTTTGTTAGGCTTTGTGTTTATCAGAATACCGTACTTTCCGGACTATAAATCGCTACTTTTTTCCGACGCTTTGAACCTTCCGGCTTAAACTCTGATGCGGCTAATTTACGGACGAATATAAACGAATA
>JAPZDV010000009.1:19664726-19762560 GCA_029814665.1 Acanthurus lineatus | reverse complement strand
TGAATATTTGTGGGTGAGTGAGTATATCAGTGTGTAATTCAAAAGAGCAATTCAGGTCTTTTTGGCTGTTACACATAAGTTTTCTGTTTTTTTAATAGGTTTAAGTTGCTGTTTTATTCAACTGCAGTTAAAAGTTTAAATAGTTAGTGTTAGTTGTTTTTCTTTCCATTTAAATACTCATGTGTCAGAAAATCACTGCCAATAAACAGGGAAAATTCTTTGATTCCCAGTGACATGAGTCGATAGTGCAAGTACATTTAAACCAAGCTATGTAAAGTGTCAATCCTGTTAGCAAAGCTAACTGACTTAGCAAATGTATTACTCCAACAAGCTTTATTACCCATCCCCTTTTGGTTGAATGAAATAACATACAAAATGAGCAGAAAGCCAGTGACAACACAGAACAGCATAGAAAGAAAACATAAAATTTCTCTCACCAAACAACCAGTTAGCAAGTTAGCAGTTAGCTTGCAAGCTACAACAGTCCACCTGCTAACTAAACAAATAGGCCATAGTGACTATGCTTGTTTCATAAATCAATAGAGGATGATCACAGTCTCCTTAACAGACCATAGAAGTGAGGTTTTTTTTCTCATGCTGCAATATTTTATCTCTTTGTGATGCATATGAAGTTTAAGACACATTTTGTCTTAACCTAGCCCACTTTTTAAAATTATGTTATTTTTTCTAATGTTCAAAATAAATATGAACATAAAAGCAGGTGGATCAAACCACACTTGTTCCCGTTGTGAAAGAAGACATATTATTTAAGGTTGGCTCCAGTGTCCCGCGCGTGTCCGCATCATCGACTTTGGCTGCGGTCGTCTCGTGGAGGAGGGACCCCCAAGTTCTAACCATGGTATGGTATCAGACTTCTTCACTTGCTCCTCATTGGTCAGTTAATGGGATATTTCCCATCATGCTTGCAAAACTTTGTCTCCATTCTGTCTCTCTGTGTTTTCCAGATAGTCTTGAAGTTGCCCATTTAAAGTGGCAACCGTGGACAGAAGCACAAGCTGCTCCCACTACAGTCTGGCAGCTGGGAGTGCTTCTGTACCGCTTGGTACATGGTTCAAGGTTTCACATGATGAACTTTGTGCTTGGCAATCTTCCCTTCAGCAGTAAGCTGTCACAAGGTAAGACATCCAGTTTCTGCATGTGTGAAAGAGCAGCAACACTCAGGCATTGTGTCTGTTCCTGAGGGTCATTTTATTCATTCATTTCAGTTTAAAGACAAAAGTGCTGGATAATAACATAGTTAGATTTGATGAATAACAGCTAGTCCACACACAACACAAATTTGTAAAGTTTCTCTTTTTGTAAAATTACTTTAAGCTTCTTCTAACATTCACCACGTTTAAACATGCCTATTAAAAGTAGTTTTCTGATGGATCACAGCAGCCAACTTCATCTGACATCTCTTGCATCTTTTCCATCCTTCCAGACTGCCGTGGCTTCTTAGACCTGTGTCTGACCCTGACCAGCAAGAGGCGTGGCACCTCTTTGCAAAAATGCAAAGATTTAACCTCCCCGGCAGTATGCTTGATTGGATTTTTTTTTTCTTTTTTAAAAAGTATATGCTGATGTGCAAATTCATATGGTCACTTGCTAATTTAAAGCATACTTCCGGTCTGGGAGGTCCGGAGTCTTAGTTATGGGTTACAAGCCACACACCTGCAGCACCTAAAGCTCCATCCCTGGCTTAAATGATCCAACCCTCCATTTAAGACAGGGCTTTTGTATTTTTTAGTGTGTTTTTTATTGCATGATTGCATTGATGCTTTTTACTTAGTTAAGAAGAACAGATAAGTATAATTACTGCACCTTTGCTTTGCGTTTTCAATTTATTAAAATAAATCAATCAAATCATTCTTAATGATTCGTTAAATGTCTATCTTGCCACACTAGTAACATCACACCATTTGCCAGACATATTTAGCTTCCTGTGAATCAGCTGATTTATAAGTAAACAACAGCCTTTCTCTGCATAGCCCAACTATAGTTCAACAGAAGAGAGTAAAAAACTTAGGAAATGATTCTTAAAAGCAGTCTTTATGCTAACAGGCTGCTTGCTGTAGCCTTGTGTTGAATGGACTGATATAAGACTACTCATAAAAGCATGGGAAACAGTGCAGATATATTTTCAAAATTGCAAACCATACATTAAAACCCAAAAAGTCAGAAGGATTGTGAGGCCCCGCTTTCACCTTCTGTGTTCATGCTAAAAATCAAGATCAAGCGAGCTTTTGCCCTTATGCTCCACAGGAGGTTTCTGTCCTCCCTGAGCTCGCCTTAGGACACCTGCGTCACTGATGACAGGTGTACTGCCCCAGTCAAACTCCCCACCTGCCACTGCCCCCGGAGCGGGTCACTGTTTTAAAATCTCAATAAACTGTTGAATTTTAAACTCTTTGTACATTGTAAGCATCATTATCATTTTGTACATCTCTCTTCTTATTAGGACAACTTAAGGTTTATGTTTTTAGATTTGAATGCACAGAAAAACAATTTATTCTTTTTTTTTTAAGATGAATTGAGTACAAAGACTGATAGTGGAGCATTTTTAATTTAAATTAGAATTATCCATTACCATATAAAGTGTTCTGATAGGCTTTTTTCCAGACACACAACAGTAATTGTGCTTGCTGATGGGCACAAGTCCTGGCTTATATGTAGAGTATGTTACTTAAAACATAAAAATAAAAATACAGATTAAGTATCCCATCCATCTAAATACAAATGCAATAGAGAATTAATCTTATTAGCATTAAAATAACTGACACACTTCCTGCTCCCTGTAAGCTTAATCTCAGAACAGTTCTTCTGACCTCAGGCCAGCGTTTACAACCAAAACTCGCTGCACTATGAGCTGTGCTCTGTTTGCAAGCTATCAGTATATGTAAAAGCTATATTCAGAGGAGAAAGAAAAAATGGGTGACCAATGATTTTTTTATATGTGGTGCTTGAAAATAATTCCAACAAAACAAAATGACTAAAAAAAATTACATAAGATCATGTTGTAGAGTAAATGTAACTGATTTTGAAAATTGCAACAGCAAATGCCCCCAGAAACTCTGGAGAAACTTTGTGTAGCCTGATCCTTAAGAAACGATTTATCATTTTGGTTTAGTTTAAATGATTGAAATGACAAAATAAACTTTTTTAGCATGTTTACTTTAATTGGACAGTTAATAAATAAAGAGAGAGACAGGAAACGAGAACAGGGAGAGAGAGGAGTATGCACCAAATCAATCTGACTGTGGGAACTGAATTTTTCTCCCATACCTCTTGTTTACAGTCCCATTTTTGTGTTTCGTCCTGCAGATTACTGCACTGTTAGAGTGATACAATGGACATTAAAATGTGCCTGCTGTGCTCAGAAAAGATGTGTGTCAAATGTTTGCTATTTTTTCTTTTACTCTATGATCCTGTGATTTATTAATGAGACAGTTATTATTCTAATTCTTCACGAAGACTTTTGTTAGCAGAGTATAAAAAGAATGGGAGCTCAGTTTATTATTTTGTGAGCTCTTCCAACTCTAACAGACCTCAATAATAATCCACATTCTGCCCACCTCCAAGCATGCTGTGTGGAAATGCCAGCTGGGTTGCTGGGCTGTTCAGTGCCTGTACTGTGATATTAAAACTTACAGGAGTCCCTATTATTTTTGGAGGAGAAGGTTTATTTTTCAAGGTTTTTCAAGAGGAGGGCATTAAATTTGTGAGCAGACAAGGAGGATGAAGAGAAAGAGAGGCAAATGCTTAAGTAGGGCTACAGCTGCTTCTGTACAAAGGTGTATATGCAGAGATGGCGCCAGGTGTGGTGGGACAGGGAAATAGATAGATTTCATCCACATTTTCTGATGTCAAGGGCAATTTGAAACCACATGTATACTGTCTCAAGACTCTCATGGCAAGATATCCAGCTCAGGACAGTGTCATAAAAGTCATGTGAATTCTAGTTTTATTGGTAAGATTGATGTCACATCGAAAATCAGTTCAGATCTGTTTTTGATAAAGGACCATGAATAAAAATAGGAGTGCTGTTATTTCGCAATCTGTCCAATATTTGTTAAAATATTAGTCTAGTACAAAGTGAATAACCAGCCATTTATGGCCTGTATTCTGTACACGATATTTTTTCACATCACAAAACAGGAAGATGATAGGCCTTCTTGCTCTTTCAAGAGCAAACAACAAAGAAGAGCAGATGGTGGAAGAATCACAGCTCTGTATTCCCCGTGCATTCTAACAAATGGACAGCAGCAGCACACAGTTATGAATCCTACCAGGATTATAAAGTGAACTAACTGACCAGCTAATGTCAGCATGCTAACGTGACAATGACACAGCTAACATGTCGTATAGCAGGAGTTTACCATTTCAATTACCATTCTGCCATGTTAACCATCTTCCACCAGCTTCAGTTAACATGTTAGTATCTTTATATCTGATACCAAAAAGAGCTTGTGTAGCATGAACAGACAACTTACATTTTTTCTGCAACTCTGTGTTGTGGAGAGACATGAAATTTAAACTTAGAGGGGCCATGAACAGCAAGTAATGAGTGAGTGTGTGTGAGTGTGTGTGTGTGTGTGTGTATGTGCGTGTGCATGTGCCTGTGTGTTTGGGCATGTGTGCATGTGTGCTAGTGTGCGTGTGCCTGTTTTCTAAATCTAAAATGTTTCCTCTCCTTTATTCATGACTTGATTGATGTGCTGTGTTAAATGTAGTAGCATATTTGGAACACTAGAGGCCAGTCTATGTTCACCTCATATGACCTGTATTAGTGAAGAGTTTGAGGTTTTTTTGTATAAACTAATACAGTTTTTGAAAATTAAAATATAGAGCTTTTTATGGCAGATACATACATAGATATATGTGGTGCATTCATTTTACAACTAAGTTCCTGATCATTTTATAAGCCGAATTAAACTTGATTTTGATTACAATTCAAAATAGTAATCACAGCATGTTGTAATTTCCACTTAATCTCCTTCTTCGCCATGATATAATCCTTCTCTCTTTTCCCACTCTCTAACTCTTGTCATGTCCTCACAGTTGCTTCTGTTTCTGTCTCTCTGTCTCTGTCTCTTTCCTTTCAAAGTGGGTTCAATGTCTAGAAATGGTCTGCAGATAACCAACAGGGTTTGCAAGCCAGTGAAAGTCCTGGGAGGCAAGGTCAAAATCTAAACCACCATCTGCCTCCTACAGGAAGTGACTCAAGCCTAAACCTGACCCCAAAGCTATTATGAGCTAATGTGTATCTCTCTCTGCCTGTGTGTATCTGTCTAATGTACCATGAGAATAGCTTCATTGTACTGTCCTCCTCGGCTATTTAGAAAATGACTGCGCAAAGCGCCAACATACACCATGACAGAGAACCCCAATGTGACAGCTGAATGGAAAAAAGTTTAATGTGTTTTAACAGATCAGGGTATGTTCAATATAACCAATGACTGAAGCTGCACTGATCAAGAGTGATGAGAGTTAGGGTTACTTTATCTGACTCAATCAGATAAATGCCAACCTACATGCTCTCCATGCTACATATCATTAAAATATTTCTTGCAAAGTACTTTTCCAGCATAATGCTGAGACTTTTTAAGTATTTTTTTGATAATAATTTTCTCAGATGTCCAGCATTACTGAATACATTCATATGCCAAGGGGGTAAACTATTTTGATTTAAGGAACTGCTAACCATCATCTTCAAAACAATCCAAACTCCTGTAATCCTGCCACAGGTGTGACTTTCCTCCATCTAATGCCTTTATATTATGATGTGTATAAATCATCTCATCCTGCAGGGGTCAGGAGCAGGCCTGAGATTTTCACTACTATTCATTATAGTACCACATGTAGCAGTCATGACTAGGGACATAGCCAGGCTTTTGATGATTTTTTTTAGTTTAATAAAGTCTAAATATAAAATTAATAGACATTCAAAGATCTAATCTTAGGAAAAACAGTTTTGTGTGAAATTCTGGCTTTTTTATGTATTAAACGTTTTAAACAACAACAAAAAGGCCTAATTATTTTTGCTTTCGACATTTAATTGAATCTAAAAACAATGGAATCAGATCTATTGCCCTTGAAAACTCCAGATTTTTAGAAAAACACAGTGGGCACTATCTCACCATCCTCAACATTAATCAATGTCAATATGACTCGGGATTAGGTCACACTTTTTTCTCTAAATCCATTGTTAAGATTGTGTTGTAAATGTGTAATCTGTAATATCTGTCACAGGCAACAAATGAAATGTGCCATCACATGGAATAAAATTGGAGAAATTCCTGGAAACATCTGTAGTTGTGCAATTTAAACTTACCAGACAATCACTTGTCATGTTTTGCTTTAATCGTTCATGGTGAATTATGAGCGGTAAGAATGCATGGAGTTTAGAGTGAGAGGTCTATATCCGTTGAGCTAACCTTACCTAATTTTCTTGGTTGTTTACGTTGTTAACGTTAATGACGTAGTTTTTCTTTTAATTTAATTTCACATAAGATTACATCACCATAAAAAGTCAGGTCATATTTGTCAACCATTAAATTATATCCTTTACTCAAGTTTAAATAGGTCTTATATCAGCAAGCTTATTACAGTTTTTGTATTTGGTTCAGTTAGCCATCCAACAGTATCTGGGTATTAATATTTACTAATCAATCCCAACATGACATGTTTTTTCAAGAAAATATAGCAGATCTATTGTTCATATCACTTGTGATGATCAGTGACTGGCCTTATTAGCTTAGGTAGATGTCATTATCTCAGTGTGTTACGGCTAATTAATGCCTTACAGTTGCCCATCCTCTGATCTTGACTCATGTCCATGGTGCAGGGCAGCTTTGTCTCTGTTGTTTAAGATTGGTTTTACATGCAGTGTGTACTCCCTGACCTTGATCAGAGCCTGGAGGCTGTACACACACAGATACACACATCCACAACTTGGAGTCATGTCATCTTTAATCCTTCTGTTCCCCTAATGTGTTTTTCTTGTTTCCCCTCCACCAAGCATCTCTCCATCCTGCACTGCCTCCATGTATTACTTCATACTTTCTGTCAGTATTTTTTTTTAGATTTTCTCTTCAGCCTCTTTGTCTTTTTTTTCACATTATTATCCCCTTTACTAGCTTTAATATCAAAATTGCTCATTTTAAATTGGTTCACAAAAGAATGTCACTTATAGATGCAGTTGAGACATAAAACAAAGTACACATTTTCAACATGTTGTTCCAAAGTCTTTATTTATGTCTTGATCTCTTTGACAATACATTTCCCATTCCCAAAAAGCACAATTATTTCAAATACAGCCCAACTACTGAGCAGATGCAAACAGCTGGTAGAGATGATCCAGACAGTGCTTCTGGAAGCGTGGCCATGCATGGACACGGTTGTCATTCATCGATCGGCGAGTTGACGGCATAACAAACCCACCGACAGCGATGAATGTGAACCGGAAACCTGCGCTGGTAGAGGACTGTTCCATGAGGGGTGTCTCTCAGTAAGGGGACGTAGTTGCGTAAGGAATGACACATGGATAAGTGGATAAGGTCATAATGTAAGGTGTAAACGACATTATGATTATTTGTCTTTTGCATGGAGTTGAAAAAACATACAAGCACACTCTCTCATTTCCCTGCTTTGAGTGGAGGCTCCAAAGGCATTGGTTGACTTTTTTGACCCTTTTTTTCCCCCATCTTGCTTCACAGTCATTTTGTAGGGCAGCAACCACAGCCTTTCTTTTAACGACACTGTAAGTATTGTTTTTATCATTTGAAAAAAATGTGAACGAAAACCCTTAAAAGTCCACCTGAATCTGCATTTTGACAGCATCTAACTTCTGTATTGTGACATATTTCCAGCATAAACAGCATATATAAGTGGAACAAAACATTTGAAGCAATTTGATTGGACCAGTTAGCTGTACCATAGCAGCCATGGAAGAATCCAGTGTTTTGGATATGACCATACAGAGTTGGAGGCTAGTTTTTTTCAGTCACTAACAGCAGATTTATTGACAGGTGGTTGTAATGATACTATTGGTCGATACTGCTCCAGACAAGATTACGAAAGTCACGTGATTGTAAAGTGAAGGAGTGAGAGAGAGAAAGAGATGCAGGATAACTAAATTTTTTAAAATTGATGAGTTAATTTACCCATGTCAAGTACTAGAAACATCAGCCAGCCAAGCTTTAAGACTTTCTTTTTTTTTAAAAAAAAAGTACACCATAACCATCACAGCAAAGACATGGTTAGCAAGTTTAAACAGTTAACATTAGCCAGAATGAACTTTTTACCTCTACAGGTAAAACCTTAAAAGACTTGTTAATATAATAGCTTTAGACAAACTGGAAGCACCCTACAGTTATACAAAACTACATGTTCACCTACACCTTCTAGATGGAGCCATAAAAAGCCAAAGTCCTGCCAAACTTCTACCTAGTTCTTCCTGTTCTACTAGCTTATTTTGCACTTCAGAGTCTCTTCAGTAGGCTTTCTTAACGTATAAAATATTCCATGTGTGTGCATGCATTTTATTCCATAAAATATTTGTATTCTAAATGTCTTTTAAAACTAATATATATTGTATCTGTTTTAAAAAATTTAGCACCTTTTCATTTTAGCAAAGATTAAGACCGATTCTCTTGTTAGCATTCAACAGCAAAACGCAGTAAAATTCTAGTCAATTAAAATGTGAAAAATACTCTTTCGTTTTAATGAGGAAAGTTCTCTTGCTATAAGATTGTCTGCTTGATATAATGAATGAGCTCTTATCAGTTCATGTAACTTGATAGCTTTGTTGTGGGAATGAGCCAGTAGCTGTTTTGCTATAAAGCATCTTATGCTGAGAGATTATATAAATGTGTTTTACAATAACAAGAAAAGTGGTGCACACGTGAGAAAATTACTGTTAATATTTAAAATGATAATAATAAAATATCTTGCTCAAAATCTAAGCTTGAAAATGAGTCTAAACTTGACCTTGAACTGCTGGAGGATAACCAAGATTTTTGACTTGAAAGCCATGAAGTGACTCAGTTTGTACAATATCAGTGAACTGCTGCATTTAAAGTGAAACAGCAATTGCTAACATTTTACTTACACCAGTGTATGGTAAGTCCAAATGTGTTACTGCATAAAATCCAAATATAATAGAGCTGTGCAATGTGTTGTACATGCATATGACATGTATGTGTATGCACAGTAGGTGGTGTGTAATTAAGAGTGATGTGAGCTCAAATGCAAGGGTACACTCAACACTCGATGGTTTCTCTAAGTCACAAACTCACCGACAGCGTTGAATGTTCCCCAGGACTTGAAAAACTCAGGCTGACAGCAAGCTAACAAACAGTCTGTCCCCCATTGCTACAAGGAGTGGACAGCCATGACAGGGCGGTCCAGGAAGACACTAAACAAGAAGAGACAAGAGCTCTGCAGGTGCAAGCACACATTTTAACCTGCGAGACAGTGGACAGGAAACCTACTAAAACCAGTTATTACATCTTTATTTCTTTTCAGAGCAGAGGATACTTATATTTGTCAGGCTGACACTTGAACTGAATGTGCTAATTCATGATACTGAGGTGTATGCTGTCCCTACAATGGAAATCAATTAAATTTGAGGCAGCTTTTCTAAAGTATTTTCCTTAATTTGCCGGTGAAGATTTGAAACTTCACCATTATAAATGAAATTATCATATTAAAGGATGGTGATTGGTCAAATTTTCAGATATTTGGTAGAGATTGATCAAAAATAGGAAGATCACAAATAATACAGGCAATAGTTCAATTAAAATGCTTTATCATAAATGCAAACCAGCATAAGGACTCTCTTCTTTATCATATATTTCACGGGGCAATACCTTCAGTTTCAGGGAGACTTTAGTACTGTGAAAATTTGTAAAGTGAGAAACAATTAAAAAGGCAAACTGTACTACCAGCACTGCTCTGGACAGATGACAGAATGGATTAAAGTCTCTTTTTCTGAGCGTTCAGTTTCAAATGCATTGGTGTTTGTTTATTTCACAAGTCTGATTTGTTTATCTACCACCACTGTATCACTTCTGGTTTCCCATTACATCACATGGTTATAGATAGAGTTACTTACCTGCACTAAACAACTGATTTCATGTCAACATAGGGCTTCACATACAGCTGCAGCTGAAACACAGTGACACAGATAAGAGAGATAATTGGTCACTATAGGCAGAAATCAGTCCAATCCAGGCATTCTGTTTATACTTCAGTCATTTTACTGCTGAACACAAACGAAAGTGCATACGAGTTCAACTGCCGTCATATACGGGGTTTCAAACCACTAGAAGACACTGTGCGTCACTGTAGATTAATCATTCATCTGTGGTTTTAGCACAATGCAGATGACAATGTATCCACAATCACACTTCCCCAGAATGGTTGCATTAGTTAACCCTTTAGTGATTCTTTGTGTGAGCTTTTTGATGAGAATTGATCATTTTTATTGAGTGAATAATAATATGATATATCTCTCTGGCTACTTGACTGCTTCTTGGAAATAATCAGTGACTAATAAAATGCAACAGTCATGAATGCAGAAATTACCATAAATACATTATATACTCTGTATGTTGTTATAATTGTGAATGTGCACTAACATGGAAAATAATCATGACTTAGGGAATGCCATGTTTTTCAGTCATCCAAATATGCCTTTTAGTTTTCCACATTTAACTAATTTGAGAAAGGCTTAATAACAAACAGCATCATTACAAAACAGTTTTACATTTTGCATGCAAACTCAAAGTTTGACCCTGGAGCCTGTAAAACATTTTTGTTCAGTTGTGTTTTTAAATTAAAAAGCATCATAACAGTAAAAAGGAATGTATCACTACCTTTCATTCAGCTTTACTATGTAAGCACTGACTTATCTAGTTATTCAGTCAATGTGTGAGGCATCACAGTCGGTCTTAATGGGGGCTTGTGGTCACACACTTAAACCTAAATGCTGCTACAAGCTCATAGCATAGCTGCTGTTGGGTCGATTGTGTGATGATGGAGGAGGGAGTGGAGAGGTGGGATAGGAGGAGGAAGGGGAGTCAAGGGTGAGTGGAGAGAATAGGAAGGGTGGGTGGGTGGTTGGTTATGGTGGGAGGGGGTGGCTGTCTGGGTGAGAGGAGTGTTGATCGATTCCAGGCTTGGTATTTTCCAGACAGGCTGAATGGTAAAGGTCAAAGGTTAGCTGCTCTTGTTTCCTATGAAAGAGAGGCTGTGTGTGTGTGTGTGTGTGGGTGCATGTGTGTATGTGTCCATGGGGCTTTTCATGCTCATGTGCAACGGCAAATATGCATGCATGTTTGCTTGACATCGTTTTAAGACTGTGTTTTTTCCAAAACTCTAGTCGTGCAAAGCCATACAAGTGAAAAGATTCCAGTGTGTATGTGTGAGCAAATATGTGTATATTTTCCTGTGTTTTTAAATGTGTACGTGCATAGATCTATAGAGTTATTGTGACTAAATCTGATGTTTTTTCTATATTTTTGATCTAATATAAAACTCCTTGCTATCATCAATCTATTTTTTCTTTTCTTTTCTGTTAGTTAAATCATATTCTGCACTGTCTTCAACTCCAGTGGACACTGTTTACTGCTGTTGTGCCTTATAAACTTTACACAGCATCCTATGTCAGATTCCTGGAACATCAGGTGTGGCTGTGAAAAATCTGTTTAAACATGTCAGCTACTTTGATAGACATGCAAATGTTTTTCAGTGAGGATCTGAACTTCTGAAGACTGAACTCAAACAACAGCTAACACTGATTGTGCAGGCAGGTGGTCAGGTGTCTTGCTCAAGGGCACATGGGGGGAAAGCTAAAAATAGCGCTAGCTGCTGCTGCTGGGATAAAATCTGACACATTTGCCCTCCACTACCATGGGTTTGCATAAGTGTCACTGTTTGGTTGTCTGTTTGTGTTCAGCTCCGCCCAGATTGTGGCTGCTCACATAACTACAATGCAATGACAAGCTGATGACAACACACACAGAAACACAAACAATGTCCCATTAAATAAGGGATGGATTCTTATGAGGCAAATACATATATATGTGTAAACCTGAACCCAAACACACACACACACACACACATATGCAGGTTTGGACAGGTATACATGCTAAGTATAGCTTATAGACAGTGATTTAATAACACAAGCTCAGGTAACAGCAGGCAAAATAAACATTTAACACCACTGACCCTATACATACAGACACACAAACACACACACACCAAGGAAGCACAGAGGCACAGCATGCCACACATGTATGCATAAAATTCTCAATACCTCTTATACACACAGTTGTCAAATTCCCATCAGATGAATTTGAATACTTCCTGTATATGCGTGTCTGCATGCATGGTTGCGTGTGAATGCATGTGTGACTCAATTAGAAGACAGATTGTGGTGGCTGGACTGTGAGGTAAATAGAAAGGGGGGGAGGGTAAAGGGAGACACAGAGACATGGCGGTGGGGTGGGAAGCGAGAAAGTGCGCGAGTGGCGGTCCTCCTCCCTGTTTCCCTCCCTTCCTCCTTCGCTAAGTCTCTCACTCACTTGCTCCCCCTCCCCCACCTGGGACTTGAACCCATGACCCCCCGGTGAATGAGTTCAAGGGAGGCACTGCCATTACTGGGGAAACTGCTGGTCTGTTTGTGTATGTGTGCGAGTGAGAGTGCATTTCAATGTGAACTACGCCAAGCTACTGGTGGTGTGTGTTTTTTAGTGTGAGTGGATGTGTGCTTACGGACAGAAACTGTGTTTCTTAAAAGTTGACTTTTACCAATGGTATTCTGAATTAGGGGTTTGCCTCTTTAGGGGCATTGTAAATGCTTATTGATTTGTGCGTGTGTGTGTGTGTGTGTGCACGAGTGTGTGTTCAAAAGTTACTCAAGATGAGTTTACCATTTTTTGTTTTTGTGTGTTTGTTTACAGACAGAATACCTGTTTTTTAAAGATATTTTAATGTGAATTTAAAGGAATATTTAACTTTTTTAATTGATGCATGTATATATATATGTAAAATTTTTTGAGCATGTGTTTGTCTGTGTGTGTGTGATGTCAAAGGTAAAGAGAATGGTGATGGCCCTTCCCCCTCCTTTGCCGCTGGGTGTGTGACCAAGTCTGCGTCTCGCTACCTGGCCCAGACTGGATCAATACTTTAATCTAATTGTCATTTACTTCCACTGGGACAGCCACACACACACTCACAAACAGCACACATAGTACACACACCATGCATATCTATACTGGCGAACACATGAGTGCACACACTTACACCTAAAAATAAATGTAAATTTGTAAAAAAAAAAAATCAACAAAAAAAAACAAAAAACAGGCATATCCTTCACACGCATGCACAGCCAATCAAATGAGAAATGGTGAATGAAAACCACCATTGTGTGAATGCACTCATTGCTGTGTTTGCATGCAACCTCCACGTCCTTTACTACATCCACTTCCATGCTCCACTCTGCACTCTCTTCCTGCCGCTCGGGGCGTTCCTCCTTGGCATTGCATCATGCATTCACATCAGTGTCAGCAAACATCCGCTGACACACTGTCACATCGCATTCATGTCTTCCCACAAGCAGCCTCTCCCTCACAGTGACAATGGAAAGTAGATGTCAGGGCTGCTCTGGGATCAGAGCCCTGCTGCATGCACAACAAGAAACCTGGAAAAATGTAGGAAATAAAGGTGCAAACTGACTTACCCAACATCCTCGTCTGCAGGAGCAGTAGTGTCTCCGTCCCTCTTTCTCTGCATTCCTCTATCTCTATACCTCGTTCTTTACCCCTCCCATTGAAAAGCTAAGTCACCACTCTCTTTCTCTCGTTCATCCTCTGTTCTCATCTTTCACTCATTATGTCTTTCTCAAATCCCTACTCCTCCTCACTTCCTTCCTCCTTCTCTTGTCTGTCGTTTATCACACTCTTCCCTTTCTTTCTTCCTCTCCGGTGGCTCTCTGGTGTCTTCTTCCTGCTGCTGTAAACTGCAGACTGTCTGGCAAGAGAGAGAGCGAGAGAGAGAGAGGAGCAATGGGAAGTGCAAACCAGGACACACACAGCCTCTGTCAGTTTGAATGAATATTGTGCACACTTGGCTTGTCTCTCCTCCCCCCTCTCTTTCTCGTTCTCTCTCCCTCCCTCCCTCTCTCTGTCTACCAGACACCCCTCCTCCACTTCTCTCGCTTTGCCCTCCTTCGCTATCTCCTCCTCCTCCTCCTCCTCCTCCCTCGCTGCTGCCTTCAAACATGTTCACACTCTAAGACTGACTGACATTATAGAGCTGCACTTACTGACACCCCCCCAAACACACATGCACGCACACACACACACACACACACACACACTCACTTCTCACTCTCCTAGACCCAGACAGTTAACCCTTTTGATGCAGCTGCACATCCTGTCTGTTTGTATTTATTATCATCTTCTTAGCAGATGCTTGCTCCAAAGCACTTGTCACTGTATTTTTATAAAGATACCTGAATGACTTCTCTTTCTTTGTTTTATACTCTCAAAATGTCCAAACTACTAAAGTTTATTACCTAAAGGATGATTTTATCAAACAAAATCAAGTTTTTTATCTGTGAAGTACATTTCACACATCAAAAACCTTTGGTTCATATAAGTGAATTTATGACATGTAAATTCACATGTGAGACAGTGTTTTCACACATGGTGTCTTTTCGCATTTAATATTTCGTGTACCCAAAAGTCTTACATGTAATTTAAATGTGAAACTGGTTTCATATGTCCTGTACACGCATAAAAGTTTATCCCAGAAATACCTTGTGATTTGAAGGGCAAACATTGATAACATGTAAAACTGTTGTGTCCGCATGTGATGTCTTAATGCTCATATTTAGATTATCCAAAAGTCACATTCATCTGAAAGGTGTTTCACATGCAATGATACATTCATGGGAAATTGAATATTTACATTTTATATGTAATTAAGGTTAATATAACTGAAAGCTGGTTACAATTGTAAAATTATGGAAAAAAATAATAAACTAAATGTGTCTAATGTGATGAAGTTTGTTGTGTTTCACATCACATGTGTTAAACAACAAATGTTTTTAAGTGTAATGTCCTACATATCATATATAATATACCATAAACCACACCTCATGTAAGTATATCACATGTGAAAACACACAGAAAAACTGAATCTAAAAATAATTCTTTAGTTCCTTTACAAAAAGGTTTAAAAGATATTATCATAAAAGACTTTTCAGGCTTTTTTCTTTTTATGTGACATCTCACTGACTAGATCTGCTCATATTAAGTAAATTTATCACATGTGAGATGGTTCTACAGAATAAGATACATTTTTGTAAATTGTGTTTTATATGTGCTGTATTCTCAGGTCATTTTTTGTAAAGGTGGCGTTCTTATAGTGTGAATCTAGAAACACAAGAAAACCACATCCTTTTTTTGATTATTGTTGTTTCGCTTTCTTTAAGTGTATAATTTTTCCAGGATCTTTTTGAAAAAAAAATCTAAAAACCAGCCTTAACTAATGAAGAATAGCACCTTTTTTTGTTTCCATTCTGATATATCTTGAATATTTTGTCAGTAACGCAGTAGTTTCTCTCGTCATGTTTGCTTTGTTTTAAAGATATCAGCTTTTTTCAAAATGTCCTGAAATTCAGGCACACAGCTGTTTGAGGCTACAGTGACTTCTCTCCGTGCATCAAAGTTTATAGCTGATCTAATACATTTATAGTTTTGAAAGTCATTTTTTAGTATTTTTCCAATTATATCTTTGTTTGTGCAGATAACATCCATCAAACCTCACAGGAACTGCTCTTTTCCTCGTATGTTCCTTTGCACAGTTCCTTTTGCCTACCTCCATCTTCTGCAACTTATCCCCCACTCTCTCCATCGTCCTCCCTCCTTCCTTAGTTACATATTGATTAGGTTGCTCAGTGTCTTTGTGTGTGTCATTGTGTGCATATGTGTGTGTGTGTGTGCATATGAGCCTGGTCCTGCTGTGGTCAATGAGGTCAACATGGTGGCCAGACAGACATCCCCACCCCCTTCGTTTTTCTTTTTTTCCCCTCCCTGCCTCCTCCATCACCTCCTGCTCGTTCTTCTCAAGGTTAGTGAGTGTAGACGATGTAAAGGAAGCTTTGAAGGACAACGTCAGCATCCTCCATGAACTCACCTAACAGCTCTCTTTATTGCATGTGACAGACAATGAATGCACTAGCTTGCAATGTGTACCGCAGCGTCACATCATGAGCCTGGTGTGTTCATGTGACAAGACATGAGATCTGACTGTTTTAGCACTGAGCTGAATATTGGAGTTGTTGTCTGTATCAATTATACATTCCCTGAGTTCAACCATCCAAATCCCCAAATTTCCTCACAGGAAAGTCATCACAGTCAAGAGTCAATTTTCCAAATCAGTAGGTTGAAAAAAATTGCAATGCCTTTAAAGATCAATACAATCGTTAAAACCAAGGTGTTTTATCTGTGTTAAATTGTTGCATATTTTTCTTTAAAGATGGTCAGGTGATGTCCCTCACGCCATCAGATCTTGTATTTGCTTTGAAAGAAAAAAAAAGCAGTGTGTTTTTCAAACACCACCTGACAGTGACCGCCCTCACTGACCCCGGCGGCCGACAGACTCGCTGTCTGTGTGTGGAGGAGGGGGCAGGATGGATGGGAGAGCAGGGGTCGATAGAGGTCAGAAGGCAAAGATGGAGGGAGATGCACACAAGAGGAAGCTTGAAAGGATGCAACACAAGAGGAAGACGATAGAGACAAAGCAGCAGCAACATATATTAAGCTTTTCGTAGATTTTAACATACATAATAATCAAATTGCTGTGGTGAATACAGTAAAACATGAGCTCTGAACCAAAACAGAAGAAGAATGTTGTTATCTTTTGTTCAGATTTCAACACATTCATGCAGAATGTTTAATAGCTGTTAAACAGCAACAAATAGCCCAGCTGAGTACAGAATGTTTTCAAGCCCAGCAAGGCCCAACACTTTGATTAGAAACAAAAATATTGTAACTATGTTTAATTGTCTTGACTTTCTGAACAAATATTCATGGTACCAAGAGGATGAATCATGTAGACTTTTGGTGATGCTCTGGTTTCCCTTCTAGCATCACCATGAGGTTCACATTTAGGGTTTTTAGTGAGAAATCCTGACAGTTTTTGAATGAAGTCATTAAAATTAAGTAGAGAGACACATATTCAATGCAGGATCATTTGTAATCACATTCACCAATGGCTTCTTATCCAGCACCATCATCAGGTTAAAACTTCACTTTGTCCAATTACTACATATCTGTAACACTGATGACATTCTCGTCAGCTTCAACTCTATTTTGTGTTTAGCACTACTCAGCAAATTTTAAAATAAGATAGTTAACATAGTAAATTTCAATATAATGTGCTAAATATCAGTATAGCTTGCAAATGCTAGAGTTTGGTTCAAATTACTGCTGCATGTGTACAGTCTTACAGAGTGGCATAGATGAGCTTTTCACTCTTGTTTCCAAACTGATTCATAGTTTAACCCGCCATCTGCATGTGTTAAGCTGTAGTATTACGGTAAACTAGGTTGTTTAGAACCTTTTAAAAAGTGAGCTGTGTACCTAATGTGGATAACCTTTTGAATATGCCAAAGGGAGGGTAATAATAATTAGAATAATAGGCAGAATGTTGTTCTGGGGCAGAAAAATAGGAATAATGATGAGTTTACACTAATGAACAGTCCTCTCACTCAACTGAGACACTTTAGTTCAATGAAATTCACCTGCTGTGGATGGGCACACTCCCAAATATGAACAACAAAGCAAATCATGCAGAATTTCCCATGTTTATTTTAGATTGCAGAGGAGGTCTCACTAGTTAAGTTTTACACCATTTTATTATTTTGTCGGAAATTTTACTTGTATTGGATTGACAGGTAACATGACAGGGCAAAGAGTTTATGACCTGTCACAAAGATCAGCAGCAGTGGAATCTAACCAGGGATTCAGTTATGAAGTATGTATCTTGAATTTGAATTCTTGAAAAACAAGCTGAAACAAAGAACCATATGGCATTTTTGCAAAGAAACAAAGATTAAAAAAAAAACTTATAGGATTGTTTGAGGTTCTTTTGCAGACAAGTTTTAAAGTATGTAAAAATATTCAGCTTTGATCGATGTTTTGTTTAACAAGGTTGCCTGCATAAAAAGATTTTTAAAAAGCTCTGAAAAGGGTCTGGAGGCTGTCTACTCTTTCATCCTCTTTGATATATTCTGAATCAATGAATTACAGTTCTTGTGCCCCGCCCACCACCAGCAGCTGACCAGTTAAAGAGCTGCAAGCTTCAAGATGGCTAGTTCATTGGAGAGGTTTAGCTATACATGTCTGAGCATCAAACTCTGGTGGGACTCAGACTATGAGTCTGCTGTGAAACACCAGCACCGAGCAGACGTACCAGAAAGGTAAGTGTAGTTGACATTTTCTTATTTGTTCATGTTGTTAGTGAGCTTGTAACTGGTGGTGGCTAACACAAACTTAGTGGTTTTGATAATGCAAACTGTTGCTTTCTTTGCTGCTCTTCTCTCCTCTCTGTGGGTTTCAGTTTTCTCTGCTGGTAATTGGAATTAAATTTGTGACCTACCAAAATTAGTTTGCAAGGGTACATTTAAATCTCAGATTTTAGGGAAGTGTACAGCCATCGCACGCTAGAGTAGAGAAATGTGCAAACACTTCCCTGGTGACAACTTTACACTCATACAAGTCAATAGAGTCCAAGTCTCACATATTAGGGGGCCTAAATATAAGAAAATCACATTTTGAGTCCAAGGGTTTTTCAAACAGTTGGCCCATTATTTGTCTGTCAATAAACAAATCATAATACTTTCCACTCTGATCTTGACTCTAAGCCACCAAGATGCCCAGCACATTTTAACACTGATACTTCAATACTGACCTTCCTGATGTCACTTTACTAGGAAAGATGGGACCAAATCAAAAGCTTTGTTCCATGCAAAAATACCAGTTGGACAAAATAATCTTTAGCATATCAAAAGAGTGGTACTAATAATCTCATCAAAGAAAGTGAATAACATTTCTCACAACTATGTCTTTTAGTCTTTCATAAAATAAATTAAAAAAATTAATATGATAACTGAACAAACTCCATCTGCTGAAGAACATGTTGTAAAACAACTTAAAGCTCCAGAGCAGTTTGTGAATGGGCATTAATCTCATGATCTATAGAATGAACAGCCTCTTTTCTTTAGATCTTAAAGTTACTTTGCAGCTTCATTGACAGAATCTCATACTGATCAAATGAGATCAAAAACTCATTCATTCTTCTGGAATGTAAAATTGATGGTTAAGCTTCATCCAGCACAATGAATGGAGGAGTTTGGCTCATTAATTTTTTTGCACTAGAGCACCATCTTGTGGCCAAATCATCAAACACCACCACCACTATTTTACATAAATCCAATAACAGCTAACTTAAGTCATTATTCTAAACCACAGACTGGCCCCTGACCTTTGTCTTCCTCCAGGTGATCTCTGACACTCTCTGCTAACAAGTAGGATTAGTGACATCATGGCACACCTTTAACCCCAACATGGTCTGATGTACACAGGGTCAGTGTCACTGTGATATTCCCTTACAGGGTATTTGGAGTTCTTACTGAACAGTTTATGAATCTACAATGAGCTGCCTAATGACATACTATACCAGCAATCATCATGCAACTGGCAGTAAAGGCAGCAGCATTTATGTCTCTGACGTTGTACTGAACTGGACCACAAGCTAACACACCAGGGAATATAACTATAAAAATACTGCATAAAAAGCAGTGAGGTACATTTATTAATCTACTTTTTTAAGTGCTTCTATTGTAAGACATATTTACCTGTGTCGACTCCACATTTTGAATGAAAACAATGTCATTGTCAAGCCACTAAACAGTTATGGGATACTTTTGAAACTGATTTAAAATATGGTGAATTCATCAAATACAAAGATTAAATCAGAGGTTCACAAGCATTTTGCCTTGTTAAAGCAATTTCCAGCTGGGGCTCTGTCACATTTCAAATTCCTATATGTTGCTTGCAGCCGCTCTAAAGAGACATTTTCCCCCCAGACTATAAATAATAACATCAAATATATCATTAAATTACAGTAATTATGTAATGTGATTATATATGTGTGTATGCGTATAGATGTAATAATATATCTGTTGTTTTGGAATTCTTCCATAAGTAAGAATGAAATAATTCATTCACCTCAGGTTTTGTCAGGTTTTGATTTTTAATATGTTGTTCATATGGAACTAAAAAACTATTACACATACACGTGTTTTCATGTTGTGACACAGGGGACTTGGCAGTTTTTTACTTTTGTATCAATATTTTGTATGTTAGTAAGTTGTTGTGGCTTGTTTCCACTTTATATGTTCATATATGTCAGATTTTTCAGTACATTGTATAGATCCAGGTATGTTTGATTTCTTAACATCTGGTGTGAGATGCTGAGAAACATGAGTAGTTGAGGAAAATCCAGTTTAGTTCTTTTACCACTTTGCTTGATTGAATTTCATTAGTGATGCAAGATAGGAGTGACAGTAAAATGTATCCTCCCAAAATACAGTAATGAACAGTGTTACTTTAAACTATGTGCTGAGTCAAAATTTTTACTGCTATACTTTTACAGACACACTGCCAACTAACTTGGCTAAGGAGCACCTGTCTACATGACAAGTGACCCAATAGGATGTTTGACTCCACAGTGTTCTGGTTTCTATCTGACTACATCAAGGAGTACAGCTAGATTTCTCAGAACCAGGATAAGAGTTAATCAAGGTTTCTGAAATACACAAGCACGAGAACTTAACATGCTCGTAGCACTCTAAAAACTTAATCTGTAGTATACTAATGCCCAAGTAAACACATGCAAAATGAATGGCTGACTGTTTTAATTCTGATGTGCTTCTACTGCAGCTAATAAGTTCACTACATTAGCATAAAGCATCTTAGTTATTTGAAATATCAGAGGTAAATGTCACTTTTGATGTTAAAATTTCCATAAAGTAAAAGGCTGAAATTCTGTATAAATGTATTATTGGATTTTTGAGTCGATGCGATGAACTAACAGAGAGACATTTGGTAACAACTGACAGTTTTATAGATACATGGTATAATTGAAGTGCAAAGCAAGTTGAAATAATTTCAAAAGAAGCTAGTTCTGAAGGGCTGTTTTCAGTTAAATGAGACAAAGCTGCAGGTGTTTCCTTTTTTCCTTGCCAGTTAATCATGGTAAACCATATGGGAGGGTTCATAGCAGAAAATTTAGACTTAAAGCAGTTTGTTGAATCCAGCTCCACATGACAATGGAGTTTAACTACCAAGAATGAGTATCATTACTGACTTCCAGATTCAATTTTAAATCTTTCAAATCTTACTATGTAGAAATGAATGGTTATTTATTTTGAAAAAAGGCAGTTAAGAAAATTACAGAAAACTTTAAACAAACTTGATGTATATTTAAATATAGGTTTCTGAGTTTCAGGTGCATATGAATGCATCATAAGGTTCACTGTTCCTACATGTGAAACTAAATAAACCTAAACTGTGACACTCTTACAGTAGAACAAAAGACACACACATGAATGACATGAAACATGGTTGAGACCCTCAGCATGGATTTTAATTACATGACTAATTTGTTAGAATTATTTGATACAATTTGTTCACAATTATTTAACTGCAAGTGTCAAAGATAGTTGTCAAAGATTTACAGATGGAAGATCCATGTACATTAGGGTGTTTGGCAGGTTTATTTTTTGACCATGTCAGACATCCATGGGAAACAGCTTATATTAAAAAAAATTGTTCAGTGGATTTCATAAAATAATATCATATGAACTGAAATTATTTATATGAATGTAACTTTCATTGGAAAAACTGATCTTTAAGGCCCAGCCCTAACAACTGCCCAAGTCCAGTTTTGTATCCAGCATGTTTAATGGTTTTGTCCTGCAGTGCAAAATGTCTGCTTCATACAGCATTTAGGCTTGAGTCCGATCAGTGCTCAGTACTTTTATTGGGCTCTCTTCACTGACGCTCTCCTGCTTTCTGTCCACAACATTTGTTTCTTTTTCCTCATCCTCCATGGTCAGTGCTAACCAGGACTCTTTATGCAACCTTTCGCTTTTTTCTACCTCCTGAAAACTGGGCGGAGACGTTGCCTGCATGTGTGCTGGCAGGTACTTGAATTCTTCCTCGTTCACATCATAGTCCTTCATCTTTGAGTCGAGGATCCACCAGTGGCCAATGAAGCCCACATCTAGTATCCGCTGAGGGAGCTCCCTCCAGGGCACTGACAAATTGGAGCACTGGGCTTCGTACAGTGTGGTGTCTGGGTCATAGTCTGCTCTGTAAACCAGAGAGAGAAGACCCAGGCTGATATGACGTAGACAACCCTCATTACGAAGCTTCATTAGACTCTGCATATGGCCGTCAGAGGTGGCATTGCGGATCCATGGTGACAGCAGGCCCAGCTGGCTGGAGTACTCGAGCAGAGTAGCTTCAAAGGATGACTGGTCAGGTTTCATGTGGAAACAGGCCCAGGCCCCACCAAGGAGACTCATGTAGACAGAGGCTTTGACTGGTCGCTCCCACGCGCCAACAGCTATCTCCCGACATGCCTCTTTGTAGTCTGATATCAGGCTGCGACACCACACACCTACAGGCAGGAGAAAGGATGCAGCACAAGAGAGGAAACTTTAGTCCTGCTTGTTGTCCCGCTTGTTGTCCCGAACACCCTCATCTCAATGGTCCTCTATAGCTTTGCAGTGGCAGAACTCAAATTCAAAAAAGGTAGGTAGGCATTTGACACATTAGGAATGGGTAAGTTAGTTGCTATGACACATCTGAAGTGTAAGATCAAAAGCATAAACTATGTAAACATAAAGTCACAACTTTTAACATAACAGGGGTTATTAAACACATTCAAGTCAACTGCAGAGATGTGTTTTAGAGTTAGAGGTATTCATGTAGTTTAGAATAAGGAAAAATATCTATTGCTAATCTAAAACAAACACTATTTAGCTTAGCTTGTCATTCACACTGAAGTTATCAGCGTAACATTTTGCCATTCTTAGATATATTAAATAATTCCATTTTTAGGTACATAATGTGATACATTAAGGTATTTTGAGTGAATATTTGCTAACATCTAATGTCTAATAAGAACTAGCCTGTGTCATACAACCTCTCTCAATTAAGTGATCTGTAATTCTCATCTTAGTAAACACTTACATTATTACGCAGCAAAGTCTAAACTTGTAAATAGAGGTGCTACAAACAACTCCTGCAGGGTAACCGTGTTGAGGGGAGTTTGAGTCGGCCACTTCCAGTTACAAGCTTGGGAGTCTGCATCTTTTATTTGAATTAAACACTTCAGCAGCTGATCTTAGTGTTGAGGAGCTCATCACAGCAACCATCTGCTGTGAGGTTTGGATTAAACATTTGACCACTGCTGTATTACATGAGGACCATCACTGGCTCTGAAGGGAAAATGTTCATGATTTAATAGGAAAATTATTACTTTTCTCCCAATTTATTAGTAAATTCTCTACATCATAATGTTAACCCTGCAACAGTGACACAGTGACATTCAACAAGAGTCAAAATTTTATATGTATTAAAATCAAAGTCGATACTTTTGCTTCTTGAAAGCTACTGATGTAAAAAATCCAACTTGAGAAAATTACATTTTGTTTTAATAAACTATCCTCACATATGTATCATGCAAATTTAACATGAAGTCTCAAAGTGAGTTATGGAACAGTATACATAAAGGTTAAAACCTTGTTTCTTCGCCATTTCTGGGCTTTGCTCTTTAAAAAGTGCGGACACTGAAACTCAGGTTTTCACTCAAACTGACTACTACACTCAATCATTTTTTTCCTCTTTGGAAGAGAATTTAGACTGAAAGAAAAAGACTGGACACCAACTACTAAGGCTGGTGTTTCACAAGATTGAGACGTTTTGCCACTAAATGAGGCAGGGTCATGTTTGGCGTTTGTTAATTCTTGATACACTGGAACGAAGTCATGGCAGTCAGTTTCTGCTTCTGTTTCTTTTTCTTTCTTTAAACGTTGGTAGAAAAAAAGCCATGACGAATCTGATAACATGTAGAGTTTTAGCATGCTACCAATTAGCTGTAATGTAATATAGAAACATGTATGTTTTAGGATGCAGATGACAATGATACAGCAACTACTTTAATCATTAAACTAAGTGAGAACATCTATTTTATCATGGTTCCCTATGAAAATATCATAACGAGTGGCTCTAAGTGAACTGAACAAATGTATGAATAATGTTCTCCTGCATGTATGTCAAAAACTAGCTGGGGTGTCGCTGCAACATTACAGTAGCTCTTATGTATGACTGGTATGCTTAGTTTCTCACCTGCCTTACTGCTTTTCAGTCTTTCCCACCTACTAGCCGTGGCAGGAGATGCTGCTGCTTCTGCCGCTGCACAGAACATTCTCCTCACTACAAACAACGAAGCCATTTTCACAGATTTTATTCACCAGTACGGTCACCTTCAGGCAGAAGGAGCATTCTGCTTGTCAAGAAGAAAGCTCACATGGAGCCAAAATGGCACCCGGAATGTGTATCGTTTTTAATCGTCCGACAGAGAGCCGTTCCTAACGTTCCGGTCGCTGTCTCTTGAACAAAAAAGAGAATTATTGGGCAGAAAAAAGTATTGTTGTTTAAGTTCTTATGTAAAGCACAAGTGCATTTAATTTGTTGCATACTTTGCATGACGCGCTATGTAGTATTTTGATTTTATCCCACAAACTATCCTCGAGCAAGAGGATCGTTCACGTGACAGCTTTGTTTACGTGGTGACGTGTACCGGAAGACATGCCAACCAGACAGCAGTTGCGTTAGCTATGGAAGACAGACGTTAGAATTGAATTGACAGTTTATTTCAGTTTACTAACGCATAGCCTACATGAGCTGTGTCGTTATATATTTATATATAATACGGCATCTAACGTAACCTAACTAAATTTTCAAACAAATGAGAAACAATAGCGCTAGTTCGTATTTAGCCTAGCTAGTCACAGCTTTGTGGCCATAATCACACATCATCACCAGAGGCATCCTGCTACGGACAGGTAGGTTTTAAATGGCGTTAATGTTTTTCTGAACATGAAACTGCGAAGAAACTACAGAATTTTGACATGTTCTTATGACTTTTAAACCTTACTCACCTGTACACTTAATATAACATAATGCTTTAGCTGGCTACTTTGGAGATAACAGATGTTTGTTGTCTAATGGGATAATATCAGCTGACTAAAACATTGTGATCACATCTTACCTAAGTGTTCATCTTGTTTTAGGATTTGCATGAGGTTGCTGTTTGTTCTGTCAAGCAATGGCCAGTCCAAATGATCTTCAATTCCAAGGTAAGGACCATGTGATTCAAATTCATGTCTCTGCTCTGTGGTGTTTGTTTTGTCCTTCCCCCTCTGTTTAATAACTCAATCTGTCTGGCTTTGCTTCTTATTCCTTGCTCAAATCTAATGTTTCATGAGTTGATTTGTTTTCTTTGACTGGTCTATACACAATGAAGTTGCACCAGGCAAGATTTGTAAATTTAAGATTTTTCAGTGTCACATGTGACTAAATAGAAATGATGATGACAGGCAATTAAAACGTGAACAGACTCTTCGGCTCTCTCTGAATATGATGTTAAAAGGGAAAATAAGTCTTGAGAAGAAAGGTTCTTCTTATGAATATTAGAAGTCGAACAGTTTTTCTATAAAGATATATTATTTTAATTAAATTGTGAATGGAAAGCATACTAACACTAAATAATGTTTGTGAAAAGGTGCTTAAGTTGTATTTTTCCTGATGTGAAACTGCTTTGTTGTGATGGTGGTGTGTCAAAACAGCCCAGCAAGATGCAGAGTTCAATCATACACATTGACAGTGATGGAAATTTGTTCATCTGAATCAATAAGTCACTAATTGAAGGCCCTAATACTCTTAGTAGTGTGACTGTGTGTGTGGGTGTGTTGGTGGTTGGGGGGTGGGACATGTCTCATGAACTTTTATTTGTGTCAAGGCTCAGGAACGTGAAAACATGAGGCCAGTCTAATGAAGCACACATCAGATACAGTGACCTCTAGTGGCACTAAGGACAGCATGTCATGTGATTTGAACAGCACAAGATTGTGTTCTATATTTAAAAACACAAAAGGCACAAAAAATTAAATAAATAAAAATCAGTTCAAGAAATAAATCCAAATTACATAATTTACATGATCCTATTTCAAAATGTGTTTCTATTCATTGCTTTTAAATTGTCAGAAAGTTTAATGAAGTTTAAAGTTTAATTAATAAAGTTTAATTAAGTTTAATCAATTTACCAGCTTACAACTGCATCATTTAACTTTTACAAAAAATAATATTAATTCACTTGGATAGATCACCTCTGAAAATCTGTCTGAAAAGCAACTTTGTCCAATAATCATTCTGCTTAATCGGCTGTTGGAAAATGAATAGCAAGACTGATTCATAGTTTGTACCAATAAGTGAGATCAGTGGTTATCCACCTACCTTTGGGACCAACTCAGGCTTTCTAATATCATTAAAGTTAAACAGACTTACTTTTAACGGGGGGTAAATCACCATGCTGCATGACTAAGCTGCTCCAAAGCAGACCCAAACCTGCCAACGGCCCGAACACTGACTAATTACTCTACATGAAATACAGAGTCATCATGCCCACAGGATCCTGACAGGCAGCCTGACTAGTCATCCAGGATCACAAATGTTGGTTTCAGTGATGCAGGAAACTGAGAGAAAAGCACACTGAGTTGAACCGGCTTTGTTGTGCCTGGAGTGGAATTGTTTGATATGTTTATGCCCTCGTCCCTGTTGTAGCAGCACTCCTGTTAATAACTCTCTGTGTATGCTGATGTTTGTCTGTAGAGTTTGAAGAAGCAGCAGAGCTGTTGTCTGCTGACCCGGGGGCCTCCACACTCAGTATGTCTGCTGCAAACACCACCACTACAGCTGCAGCAGGGGCAGGAGGAGGAGGAGAGGATGTAAAACTAGACCTTTCAGAGGATGAGGAGGGTCAGGAGGAGAGTTCAGAGGTGTGTATAGGACCTTTAATGATTTATGTCTGGATTTTTTAAAGCAACAGCAGCTGAAGATGTCTGTACTTTCAGCTGCTGGGAGGACAGAAAGCAACTGGTGGTTTCTGGACCTTTGAGTACTATCAGTCTTTCTTCAACGTGGACACAGTGCAGGTTTGAGACACTCCCTCTCTACAAACACACTTGATACAGCTGCAGCTACAATTCAGAGGAACAAATGTACATATTTGATTAAGCTTACCCCATCATGTGATGCAGGTATTGGACAGAGTTAAAGGGTCAGTGATGCCTTTACCTGGGAGAAACTTTGTCAAACACCACCTTCGGAGTAACCCAGACCTATATGGTAAGCCAACTGAGAGGCGTTGAATAATTTTTCATACTTAAAGTCTGTGATAGTGTAGAAGTTTTATGTGATTGTAACCTGGGTTTAAAGGTTGTGGCAGTTTTCTGCCCATGGGCAACTATTTCAGTCACATCCTTCAACTCTTTACTATCCATGTCATCATGTTACAATTTTGTAAAGGCCATTTCTGCATCTGGGCCTACCACCACCAAAGATAATTGTGACTGGTTACAGTTACAGTGGGATTTCGGTGCTGAAGGTTAGATTGGAAGGTAGGTTAGTAGGAGATTGAGGTAGGAATTGAAAGCAATCTCTGAGTTTTTGTGTGTTTGTGTGTGTAGGTCCATTCTGGATCTGCGTGACACTGGTGTTCTCAGTAGCGATCAGTGGGAACTTGTCCACCTTCCTCAGTAAGATGGGAGACCCAACCTTTCATTACAGACCACAGTTCCACAGAGGTAAGTCCTCATCGAGCGCTTTTATCAATCCGAATTAGTTGGCCTCAGGTTAACTGATTCATGCCAAGTCTTATTTGTTTCTCTGTGCTGCTTTTTACTATCAGTGACGATAGCTGCAGTAGTGATTTTCACATACGCCTGGCTGGTGCCGATTGGTTTATGGGGTTTCCTGACCTGGCGGCAAGGAGCTGAGAGGCAGATTGGAGGCTACTCCTTCCTGGAGACTGTTTGTGTCTATGGCTACTCCCTCTTCATTTATATCCCCACCTCAGTGAGTCCATTACCCTCTCTTGAGCTTCACTAATAGGTCATAATATGCTGTCTGTACACAGACAAACTTTTACAGTATACAGCATGATGCCTTTTAGCTAGATGACACAAGAGTCAAACAGTCTGTCAGAATGTTCCAAACAGGTTTTTAATACCTCAGTGCAGACAACAGCTGCAGCCAGAGAGAATCTCTTTAAATTTGACCAAAATATAAACTTCAAAAATGAACTGATTAGATGGTCGATAGTCATTGTGAGCTCATTTAATAGGTTTTTGGCCAAAAATTAGGAATGCGTATGCTAATTTAACAAATTTTACACAAATGTCTGATTGGAACTTTTCAGGTGCTCTTGGCCTGGTTGTTAACTGCGCACCAGAGTTTGATTTAAAGCTTTCACATCAGCCCATGCTAACTGAATTAAACAGAAAAATACACAAGGTTCTTAACCAGACAGGTCTTAAAGCATCCTGAAGGTGTTTTTGCACAGAGAGCAAAGCAAAGTTGTAGTGCAGTGTGAGATTATACACAAAGTCAGAGAAAGATGCTGGGCGATGCGGTCTGAGCACATTCCACTTGAGTGAAAAGTTTGATCATTTCACAGAGCTTCACAGAGTCTTATGTGGGGAGAATCGGAGCAAAGGGGCAGAGCAGTTGCTCTGTGAAGACCCTACTGAACATTAACCATCCTGTAATCCTCTTCTCTGTAGGTTTTGTGGATCATTCCATTCGAGTGGTTGCGTTGGACACTGATCCTGATAGCCATGGTGATCTCCGGATCAGTCCTAGTCCTCACCTTTTGGCCTGTTGTCCGTGACGACACAAAGGTGATGGCCATAGCTACAATAGCTACCATAGTGGTTCTGCACACGTTGCTGGCTATTGGCTGCAAGGTTAGTGCACTGTGTGGATGTAGCTTCATGCCATTTGTACACATTTATTCCTGACGGAATAGTTCAGTTTTTTCTCTTTTTTTTTCAGATGTACTTCTTCCAGACAGCAATCCATATACCAACACCAGCCACAACATCTCCCCCGTTCACAAAACACTGGCCACTCAACCCCACTGCCCATTAGGAAGTAGAGGAATGCTGATGGGGTAGAGAGGACCAGAAGGATGTCTCTGTTGCGCTTGGAATCACATGCACATTTAAAACTATGTACAGACAGGCTGGTTGAGGCAATGATGATTATTGCCATTATGTGATTCAGTGAATGCCCCCCTAATAAGCACTGGTATGAGTGTGTATGGTTGTAGTGTGTGGTCTAATTTATCCTGAGTTGGTTCTACTGTTACTGTAGCACTTTCTTCACTGCAATAATTGTACATTTCTACTGTGATGTTTCAGGATGTGGTGCGTCTGATTAGTCTGGCATGGCTTCCTTAACACTGGGATCGCCCTGTTTCACTGGCAAAATACAAATACAATTTTTCAGAGATAGACATTAAGAATCAGTAGAAGATAAAAACAATAACACCTCTCAACTAAGTATATTATATAAATAGTTTAGAATTGGTTTCATGTGTTAGGTCTAAGTCAGGGTATTTAACTTGTGTGAAAAAAAGCCAGCAGTAATGTGTGAATACTCTGATCTAACAGGGTTTTTTTTTCTTTCCTATTGTGCTGACATTGTTTGAATACAGCAGTTTCCTCCTTTGACATGTCAAAATAAATTGTGTAATAATGGCCAGTTGCCATGAAATTTGAGGCAAAAAGTTACAATCCACTCAAGATAAATTTTTATGACTTTGTTAAGGCCCTGAATTCTCATCAAGCTCAGTCATCCAGTTAAACTTTTAATTTGCTTGCTTTGGTTTATTACCACATTACTGCAAAACGAAATATAATCCTATCAGATTCAGCTATATTTTGTGTGTAGTGCTAATTAGCAAATATTAGCATGCCAAGCTAGGATAATGTTCATTGTAAAAAACTAAAAACTGACCACTGGCATGTTAGCATTGTCATTATTATTTATTTTTCTACCTAACTGATGTTAGTATTAGCTCAGTCTTAGTATCACAACATAAAGCTGGTAGTGAAGCTCAAGACTCTTGGTGATGTTGCTTGAAAAGTTGCATGTTGATCAAAAGTTTTCTGTCCAATTTTTATTTCAGCACTAAAACTTATTCAGTTGCACCTGACACTCAGTGTGAATGCTGTGAAGCAGGGTTGCTTTCTCCCAGCAGCTGCAGCTTTCAGCAAATGATGTGAAATTTCAAGAGTTAATGGATGTTTTGTTCAAATTTAAATCATCAGATCCTGTAAATTGTGGGAAAGGAAGCCATTCCAGATAGTAGTGCAGGGTTGTGAATATGTCTCAATGAAGTTGGACTGGAAATGCACCACTACGCTTCTCCTACCTGTAAGAAACATAAAGAGCTCTGCCTCTCAAGACTCATTCACAAAATTACTTCATTTCCTTTAATTCCATTTTTGATCTGTTGTAAGTTGAGGAATTGGTCTATGTCTGCAGAACTATTTATTCCTGACTGTGATGCTGTTTAGGGGGACTTTTTTGTTAATAAATTCAGTCTTACGCCCAACTGGTTGCCTACAGTAACTGTCACAGATATCAACAACAGCAGTTCAAGCCACAGCTCCATGGTATTTACACCATAATATCAAAGCAATTTTCTCAGATTAGCTACAGCTAAAATATGGGTCCAGCTACAAAGCAGTAAATCTTAGAATCCCTGTCACCATTAAGTGATCCAAAAGATTTGCAGCAGTCTGCAGCCTCACTCATGAGGACTTAACACTTGAAAAAACTTGACTTTACCTGACACTGACTTCTCTTTATATATGAGAGATGTGTTTTGTCTTCATCTCCCCTTAATTCAGACTTAACTCTCACTTACCTCAACAGACTTGGGGGACTTGAGACTTATCTTTGACGTGTTGTGACTGACTTAGTATGTGACATGAATTTGTCTTGATTGATTAGAGACTTGACTTGGACTCGTCTCGACTCAGCTGAGACTTCACATGGACTTTTCTTGATTGACTTGAGGTTTGGCTCACCTGACCTGATTTGATGTGACATGAACTTGTGTTGATTGACTTAACACCTGACTCTGACTTGTTGTCAGCAAACATAAGACTTGACATCGACCTGGCTCGATTGACTTGAGACCTTGTCCTTGACTTGTTTTGACTGACTGGAAAGTTTAGATGGGGTGGCTTGGACTGGCTTGTTTCAGCTGGAACAGACAAACACACAAACTCTATTTTAAGTCCATGAATGCTTCAGCCGTTCTGGTGCTGTGTGTATAAGACGTGTTTAAATATACCAAAGCATCTGACGTTCTGCGCTATAATCTCTCATGATAGAACGAAACAATCACCCACACAACAGCAATGATGGAGACATTCAGTATAATTATCCCTCAGGTTATCACAACAAAGCTGGTTTGCTGTTTCTTTTGTTCTTTCCTTACTCTCAACTCAACAGTCAGTCAAAGGCCTTGTGGAGATTAAGAATAAATTAAGGTGTAAGCTAAATTATTAGTATCACCACCCTGGGTTTCACTGCCTGTCTTTCTTTATCATCCACAACAACTATCAAAGAGGAGGCATATTTCTGACTCAATCTGCCTGGTGAACATCATCCCACTACATATGAGTCAGATAGGAGCCTTCCCACCTCACTGAGAACTCGTCACAGGAGTGCTCAGAGTATAATGTGAGATTGTGGTTATTAAATGCTCAGCTGAATTTTTTTTGTTGTTGGCCTTGTAATATTTGTTCTTCAAGCACCCAAAACAAGCAGATAATATGGCATGAAGCTATGTTTGAGGAAAAAAATCATATGTGGATTAATTTAAAAGATAGCAAATTTTCATTTTAATTATTGCTGTTCTTATCATCTGAAACTGAGTTTAAACTGAGTTTTACTTCTGCACACAAATCAAACCACAAACAAACAACAGTCTGTCGGCATGTTCACAGTCTGTCTTTCCTTTTTTAAACACATTTGACTTGACTGCAGTAGCAAGACAGCAGAATACTCATCCGCCCACTCTAATATTTTTTTTTAAAAAAGCTTGTGTGTGTAGCATAAAATAACTTTACCTTGCATTTCATTTGGCCACCCTGTGTTGTAGAACTCAAAACAGATTTCTCCAACTCTGACTGAACTTTGATGCTGTTGACAGGTTCCAATACGCTCCAAACTTTTAAGTAAGAGCTTGTGTTTTCCTCTCAACACTTAAGGCCCCTCAAGGGGTCACATGATAAATCTGAGAGGTCATGAGATGATTAATGGGGAAAGATAAGAGGAAAGAAATTAAAGAACCAAAAGAAAAAAATTGAATGACCAAGTAAGTGTTTACATACTAAGTACTCAAGCACCTGGTTCGGTGAAATAAAGTAGCATTAATAAAAAGAAGCACATAAAAATTATGATTACATACAAAAAATATTATGAAAATATGTGTAATTTTATTTTAAGTTGTTAAAGAGTTTTAGTTTACTGAACGCAGAATATGAATATTGAAAAGTGGAAAAAGGTATCCAGAGGTTTGTTAGTGTAACAGGGAGAGGGTCCTTGTTGATAAGGTGGGCTGGAGTCAGGCTGTGAGGTTTTGGTCCTGATGGACTGCAGCATCATGAGGAGGAGGAGTTGAGTCACTCAGGATGTTTGAAGTTTGTTTCCAGGGTGGGAGGGGTGGACTACTATCTTACCTGAAAGCCCCATGATCCTGAAGGAATGGGGATGCTGGGGGGTTTGCAGATTGTAGACAATCACCCTCTCAGCCTAACACATGGAACAAAACAATCTGTCTTTCTCCATGACATCGGCATTGACTTACTAAACAGTGATGGAGGAGGTGAGGATGGACTTATTTACGGCAGAAAGATGTGTGTAATTATTGTCTTTAATAGGTGAAACCCCTCTTAGGTTGGGTGAGGTCCATGGTAATGATGCTGCCAAGGAAGCAGAACTCCACAGGCAGCCAGCAGAGCTGACAGGGTGGTCACACAGGGTGATGTTAATGAGTAGGCCCTCTTCCAAGTCTACAACCATCTCCACAGATAAGAGACCTAAAAATAAACTAAACCTCAGGAGCTTGACAGACTGATGGCTGACAAAGCAATAGTTTGAGTATATGGAGAAGAAAAAGAGTGGCGGGGTTTGGGACCTTGCACAGGTTCCTGAGGATGAAGTGAAGGGTCACAAACCTGTTGGCTTTGTGGGCAAACTGCAGGGGGTTAGCTGCTTTTTGAGGGAATGACATCTTAAAATCGTAAAATATTTGAAGAGAATGTTTCTTGAATGGGACTTCTAACTACTTGGTAAATGGAAGTGGGGTCTGCACTCAAGAAGAACTCCCTGTCATTAAGCTGACCTCTGTTGAACAGGGAGGCCGTGTTTTCCCCTGGTGCTCTGTGTTCATGGCTAAAGGCAACATTTCAAGCAGAAGTTGGTGATTACTTTAGCAACAAGTAAACATATCTGTCCATCAAGAAGCTCCTTCTATCGTAGAGGGTCGCAGGAGCACATCTCTGTGTATATAGTTTTTGTCCCAGATAAACTGAAGTAAAAATGTAGAACAGTTTTGACCATGTTGTAATAGCAAAAACTTATTGCAAACTCTTTGTTAGTTTATATGGATTAGTACATGCTTGTGTATGTCAAAACACATAGAGAGTGCCCACCACACACACACACACACACACACACACATACACACACATATACATTTATCACCTTGCACATAAGGCTGTCAGACAAAATGGTCTTCTCAGTAAATGCTTATGTAATAATTATAATGCTGAAGGTTACAGTGCTGATAGTTGGACAGAGAATCATTGTATAAAAATATTATGTGGCAAAAAATGAGCACAAAACAAACACACGTAACTTGACCATGAATTTGTTACCAAGTCATCTGTGGTGATAATTCCAAGACTCTGGATGTGAGCTCAAAGCAGCAGCTTCCTCAGCTCTTGAGCTCAGCTCTGCCCAGGAAGACTGAGTCATCTCTCACTGTAATGCTACGCTTACTTTTTTTCAGCAGCTGGCAAAATAATTAAAGAAACATGAAGATTGTAAATTAGAGTGAATATTCAGTTGCCAACTGTGACACTAAAATGTGTCAATAGCAATGAGTATCAGAAACTGCTTATCGCTCAAAACTGGCATATTTGCAGTCCTGCTAACTTACTACTGATTTAAATAAAAAAATCGATCAACTTAGTTAACTTTAGTTCACTAAAAAGGGTGTGGAAAAAATGTATCTTTTGGTTGTAGCAAATGGTTCTAATTCTCAAAGCTTCTTTTATAACACTGACATGCAAATTCAAAACGAACAACAGCCCTGCTCTGATATTAGTTACAAAACTTCTGAGCATTTTTTTAATATCCTGCCCTGTAATCATCTGATTTTGCCTGCAGTCAAACATCAGTCCCACACAGAATTGTCTCTGTTTCTTTAAGTGCAAATAGGGCCATCAAGTCCAATTTGACCATATTAGCATGGTGGCTAAGTCTTATTGTAAGTTAATGTAATAAAGGTTACATAATGTAGGAAACAGTGGTAATAATTTCCAGGAGAAGTCTTTTACTAACCAACACTCACAGCTAAAAAAATAAACCTCCTGACTCTTTTTGCATTCACCATGGTTAATATAATGAATTTGTGTAGGAATCAGTTTGGTTGGCCTAGTAAGCAAACTATTAAGTGTTCAGGTCTGCCTCAGTTTGTTTTTGGGGTGGCTGTCACATCAAGGCCGGTGGTTATGCATTCATAACTGAGAGAAATAACATCCATGTAAAAGATGTTTACAGAAATTGAATGGCTGTTAATTACTGTGTCACACACCACTTCACATGCTGAGCATGTCTGCCATAGTTACAGACTGCAAACAATTTAAGAAAGCCATCCTGATGATGCTGATGCTAGAGCCAGGTTTTCTTAGTGTGAGCTGGTTCAACAAAACTTCAAACTTAAGTGTCATCAAAGTGAGAAGTAACAGGAACCATGTCAGTGGTTATCATCTTGCTTTGTTACCACAGGCTCATTTCCTTATGCTCTGTACTATAAAGGGGGGGCATTAGAGTCACATGATGTGACTCTATTACCACACAAAAAGGACCGATTTCTGCCTACTGCCATCTATGAGGAATAAAAAAACTATTGCAGCAAAAACAACTTTTTATGCAATGAATGCAAGAGAGGAATGCTTCTAGAAACCTTCTCCATGGTCTCCTTTCATGGTCATCCCAAGCAACATCACGCAAGTAAATACATTTACATATGTAAATGCTCATATTCAAGCTATTGAGCTCTCAATCTGGTGCAGCAGATTTACACTTTAAACTCAACTGGATTTAGGTCTCATAATGTTCTAATTAGGTCTTGTGATGTTTTCCACATATGTAAGTTATGTGGAAAACATTTTAGTTTTTGGAAAAATCAACTTATCTTTTTTTAAACTGGTTTTCTCTATACTTTAATATACCAGCAGTGCAAAAATGATCTTTGGCAAACCAGAGCTAAGCATAACAACATTATCAAATATGTAAATGTTATAGTTTGAAGGTGTTATACCATATTTTTATATGTAAGTCAGCATCATCCTGATGAATAATGTAGTGAACTTCTAATTTATGTTCTGTAATTTTATAGTGGGTGTCTTTTATAGCCAGTATGGGCAAATGGCCCAGGGACTTGAAAAGCATCCAGTAGATCATTAAAAGCAGGAACAACCTTGGATTTCTGCATCACTGATGGAGGCTCCCATGGTGGCAATAAAACATGACATGATCATACAGTAACCGCCACTGTAACTGCACAGCTGTTTTTACTAATGTATTGTCTCAAAAACTTTGCATACATATTTCCTCAGTTGAAACTACAACGTTAACAGATTGACTATTGACTGTAGAGTGCCTCTAATCCCAACAGAGTTGATTTTATTTATGAAGGAAGCTTTATTTGAACCCAAACTCTGAACATAACCTGGGCAGAGCAGGTTAGGTCTGCAGCATAAGTTACCATGGCGATCTAGCCAGGTTTTTCACGAGAATCACCTTTGTTACACAGAAAACTCTGGCTTTAGACTTATCATAGCTCTCTAACCCATTAATCTTGCTTCGTAGGACAGCCCTCAGGTCCCTGCTGTGGCAGCCTGCAGTAGCACATAACAGCAACCACCCAACAGCATCCAACAGCATCCGACACCCACCTTCATAGTATCTCCAGTTTCCTTAACAAGAAGCATTTCGAGCCATAGTTTTTGTATAATCTAAGCTCACATTTTTGCCCCTGAGCTGATGTTAGCGGTTGAGACTGAAATATCTCAACTCTTGGATGGACTGCTAGAGCTGTACTTTTTATTTAGTGCTAATTAGTTTAAGTTATCATGCAAACACAGTAAACTAACCATGGTAAGCAATATACCTTCTAAACCTCAGCATGTTAGCTTTGCCAGTATCATTAGCATTTAGCTCAAAGCACTCTGCCCGAGTCAAGCCTCGCATAGCTGCTAGCATGGCTGTAGACTCAGAAATACAAGAGCTGAACCCATGCAACTGGTTACATGCTATGTTGTGTTAGGTTCCTGCAGTGGAAAAGTGACAAGTGATTTCTCAAGGTCTGTCCTCTGTCCATACAGACTGACATCTTTTTTTGGATAAAATATGAATAATACCAAAACTACAAAAGATTAATCTCATGTTGAATACCGTGGTAAAATGAAGGCCCAGAAATCTGCTTTATCTTCTATAACCAAGATTTCCTTTTAAATTATCAGGCTATTTTACTTGGATTTTACAAGCTCCCTCTTGTTACCAATGGCTTATAATTCAATAAGATAAAACCAGACATCCCTGATATTAAAAAAATGTTGATTAAAGCCTTTGGAAGTTGAGGTTCATGACTCCACTGACATACTTAGTGTAAAGTGCACAAAATGAGTGTAGGACTCATGAACTGCAACTGTTGCAGAAGGATTTAAATTCTGGACAGAGAAATATTCTGGACTGAGACTTTCTCTGACTGAGTCTGGAGCAGAAGAGTCGATGTCAGACAGTGAGAAAAGTGTTATTACTAGTTGGTCAACACACAGAAATGACAAAACATGACAAACAATCTTCCTCATACACTTTTCCATGATAAAGTGGAGGCCACTATTGACTACACAGAGCAATTCCATGACAACAGGGACATGAAAGCTATAGGCTAGCTACCACATGATAAACATCTGGTGTGTCCACAGTCTATTTAACAAACTTGACGGAACAAATTAAAGTACTCCAACACTCGATTCCAGGATGGTTTTGGAACATTTCCACCACATTTAATTTGCCCTCTTTTTTCATTGTTTCTTGGGGTTTTTTGTGAAAGCAAAAACAAAATAAAGACAACAAAAAGGTTAATCCTACAAAGAGACATTTTTTTTCTCAGCTCTCTTAAAACTTGCTAAATCATAAATTCCAAATAAACTGAGTCCAATAGTTGTGACACTGGAAGCAATGCATATGTGTCAGTCTCTCTCTCCTTGACTGATAAAAAGGGAATGAGGGCATTAGGTGTGGGGGGCATGATATGTTGGAGGTCATACATAGTGAACAGACGAGGGGGGAGGTGGCTGCGTCTCCCACACCTCGACATTGAAGTCTCTTTGCGACAGTCTGTCAGTCTCAAAGGAGGATGGGAGGAAAAGCAGAGGAAGGGAGCAAGGATGTAAACTAAGACGCTGCCAGTCCATCACAGCTTTTCTCATTCGGGCAGCCAGCTGGCTGCCACCTGGGTCATTGGTCCTTACTGGTGTGTTCTCAAATCTTTCTCCTCCCAATGTACTGAAGCAATCTGGCTCAGCACATGACTGGCTGGGGAGGAGCTGCTGCAATGTCCTCTCAGCTAAAGACTGGGTACTTGGTGAGGAGAAGCAGCAGAAGGTGAGTTTCAGGTTTACAGGCATAGCTTTAACATAGATTCAAATATTTTGGCAGACTGTCCCATTGTCACTTTCTGTGTTGAGTATCAGAAAGACAACAAAATCATCCACAAATCCCGACGGACTGTCATCTAATGGAGCAGTCTAACACTAAAGCATTCTCAAACCTTAACCCTACCTATATCTAAAGTGAGTGAATTATTACCTGTAGCAGCTATAAACTATCCAACATTTCAGGAAATATGCTTATTAGCCATGAGACCCACAGCTAGATGAAAGATCTATTAATTTAATTGCTAGTGTAGTACAGAGATAAAGCTCAGAGCTTAGATTGGTGACAAAACAAAATGCACCTCCCAATAACTCATTTTATTAATCGGATTAATTGGCTGTAAGAGAAGATTAGGAGAGTTATCTGGCTTTTTGTTCACTTTGGATAGTGCTCAAACCTGGCAACCCCACTATGAGGACAGGACTTCAGGACGCCGTGTGCAGACACGGCACCCAGCTGCTGTTAGTCGAAAAAGCCTCTGGCATACTGATCTGAAAACATCTTGTTGTCACTTTCTTTCTTTCTTTTACATATTAAATAGATAATATATAAAGTTCAACTAAGGCAGCTTTGATGTTTATTGGAGGTGTACAGTTCAATTTTAGCTTGGCTAACCACATTGCAAGTGAGAGTTAGATGTACAAACATATTCAAAGCTGCAATAATCAGTATTTTTAAGTAAACAAAGAATCCAATGACCATAACTAATGTGACAGGTGTCACCTGTTCTGATGAACCCACAGAGAATTATCACCCAACTTTACAGTTACCCTTAGCTCATTAGCTCATAGCTTTGTTTTCGTATTAAGCATCTTTCATGCTAATTGTTTTGGTTTAAAACAGTCCTTTGAGTAGAGTGAATTTTGAATTTTTGATTTACATTTATCTGCTAAACAGACTATTACGTCAGGTTGGTTGGCATGTTGAACACAACTTTTGAGGTAATCTATTAGTTCTGTTTACAGTTGATCTTCCTTCCCCCAAGCAGTCAAAAACAATTCATGCAGCTTTAAAAATAAAGTATAAATATCAGAACTATTCCTTTGGGTAACAGCACATCAATATGTGTTCCCATGAGGCTAAACTATCATCTAATGTGATGTACTTTATCATCCTAGCAAGAAAATCCCTTCCACTCAATGTAGTGTATGCTGATGTATTGGCAAAGAGGACTGGAGCCTGCAACCTACTGCAGACACAGATGATTAGGGTGCCCATTTATTTCATTACTCAGCAAGGAAGGTGACCATCGGGACATTCTCCCAAAACTAGATTTTAGGGAGCTCTATGTGGAAGGCATCAATGCCACTGCTCTTAAGCAGAACTACATATTAGATAATTAATGAGCAGGTTCAGTTGTCCAAGTCACAAAAAACATTTTCCTCAAACTCTACAGGGTGTCTCGTCATGTAGACAGCTTCAGTTTTCTTCTTTGTCTGCCTAAAACCAAATCTATATTGTATTGTGGTTTGAAGGAACTGTTTTATTTGGCTTGAGTCAGTCTCTTGGGAGAAGGATAAAGGGGCAGTGAAGATTGGATCAGATATGAAATGCCAAGCTGGCAGCCCAGAGATAAGTCTCAATGATAAAAGTGTCCTGCTGCACGAATGAAAAGCTTCAGTGTGGGTCAGGTAAAGAACTGTAGGAACGGACTGATGCTGGTATCTGGCAACAAGTTGATTCTTAGAGAAGAGGGTTCGGAGAAACACTTTTAGGATCATCATGACACATAAAAAACAGAGACAGGAAGGGGACAGGAGGGACTGAGATACATGTTGAGGGAGGGGGATGGAAACCCAGGAAGGGCATAGATGATATCTGCTGTGCACATGTTTCAATCCCAATGGATCCAATGGGGGAAACAGGAGGTTTTGTTTGTCAGCAAGACAAGAGTCTGGACGGATATGAGACCGTTCAACCGTTCATATAGTGATGGACTGAACAGATTAGAATCAGGGTGACAAACAACAGGAGAAAGTGCCAGCACAGCACTGGTTTTGGTATACTGGTTTTGGCTGCTGTTGGTAAGCCAGTCAGGGACAAAGTGGGGAGAGGGAACAACTGAGGGGCTCCATTGGGAGGGGTTGGGGATCTCTCATCATGCGGGGCGGGGAGGACGAAGAGGTCTTCACGATGTCTTCGTCTTAACTGCCGTAATGCATGGTGTTGCTGGGGATGACCATAGGTGAGGCCATGGAGATGGCAGCACCCCCCATGGTGAACTGGTTGGTGACGGGATAGTAAGTACCGCTGCTGCTGAGGCCTGACTGGCCCGTAGTGGCTCCTGAAAGGAAGGAAAAAGCATTATTTTCAACTTTACCTCTGAAGACACAAGAAGACAGGATGTTTCCTGTTAAGCAACACAAAATGATTTAAATGTTTATGTTTCTGTACTGTGGTATTTTAAAACTTGACAGGTGGACTTACCCTGAACAATTCCTGTGCTCATAATGGAGCCCATCCTAGAGTGGGTGTGGTTTACAATTCCTGTGTTCACTGAGACCAATCAGAGAGGCAAGCAGTTAATGAAATGTACAGCAATACAATGGAAGTTAGCATGTTGCCTCCTGTTTGATGCTACAAAAGTCATATGGTTGCCATAAAAGTCTGTCACTCCACAGACACAGCTGTTTGCATCAGCCAACTTACTTACAATAGCAGAAAAAACCTGCAACTGTCAGGCAACCAATCAAACTGCAAAGAAATTATTTCTGAGACACTTAACATAAGAACTCTTCTTACAAAAATCTTTTTGTGCTCCGCTTAAATTTTGAATTAGCTAAAGTACTTAAGGTGCTAGTACTCAACGTTTGAGTTTCAGTTTATGAATAAGCTCTGAAGTCCTGTTACAGCTTTAATTGTGCAAAAGTGCAAAGAGGAGTATCAGTGTAAATTGAAGCCTGAAAAGTCGATGGGAGTTGTGATTCGTACCCAGGGGGATGAGGTTGTTGTGAGACACTGACGGGCTGCTGCCGATGACTGTGCTGAGGTCATAAGCTGCAGGCATCCCTGGATGGGAGAGACAGGAAACAAACCGATACAAGTTTACTAAAAAATGTAGAGGCAACATATCCAAATCTTCTTACACAGTATAAGTTATTTTATCTCATATTTTGTTGTCCTATTTTGCAACACAGCTGTCCATGAATATGTGAGCAGTGTGACTGGAGCTGCTTCTTTATAATGTCCACTGAATCACATCCGGACAATGTCTGGAGTTTCCCTTCCACACATGTAGCACACAAAGGCAAGAGATTATCTGTGTCAGACACTTTCTACCTACAGGAAATTGTGAGGGCTTGTGCCTGAGCAGAGCACACAGGAGAAGAAATAATCACTGATTGTGCTTTGATGTAAATACTGCATGTATTTAGGACATTTCTGCAATGCCAATGAAAGAATGAAAAGCAAAAAAAAGGGAAGCAGAAAACTGTACAAAGCAGAAACACTCAATGCAGCGTCATCAACATGCCCAACTGTGTATTCTCCAGATAATAATACTCTGCACTATTCACTAATGGGCTCAATCAGACATTACATGCACTATGTAGGAGGGAGTTGGCAGTCTGTTAAATGTCCAACCCAATTGATACAGATGCTTAAGTTCTAGCTTACAGCTCCTCAGGGTGATGTCTGGATAAGTTCAGGGTTGCAGTGCATGAAAGGACTATAGGGACTGCTCCTGCAGTGGACATGGTGTCAAATGTTTACTGGTGGATTTATTTCAACATGGGACCTGCTAACACTGTGGGTTAAAGTTTCAATACAGAAACCCATTTTTTCCCATCAAGTTTGTTTTGATAAATCACAGTTTATGCATAGGATGTGGTGTAATCATCTTTCAAGTCCTGTGTGTGTGTTGGATTGATATAAAAGAGGCCCTGATTGTGACATAACAAGCCTTTTCCACCATAGGAACAAGACCTCAACTTTAAAAGTAGCCACGGTCATAGATTCTGCTTTTGTTTCCACTGTTCTCCTCCTAGCTCCTTGGGGCTGAGGTCCTGAGAATAAATTTCAGCGGGGGGGTAGTGGGGGAATTTAAAACTGGATAAATGATTAAAGCGTTATACATAAGCACTGCAGGGAGGTTTGTGTTTTATATTCTTTTCTGATTCAGGATAAACAACGTACAGCTTCAGACAGAGTCCACCCTCAGCCCACCCTCAGTTAAGGCAACACTAACACTTAGATCTCTATCACTGTACCAAGTATGATGAGAGGTGAATCACCGAGCCAAAGATTCTTACCTGAAAATATCGTTCCTTTTGATGAAATAATATTTTTGTTATGGTTTAAGAAGGGATCTCATATAACTCATGTAAGAAACCACCAAGAAAATGAAATCACACTGCACTTCTGTAAAGTCAACCACTTGGAAAATGAACTAATGTTTTCAGCTTCAGAATATATCAAATGCTCCATTTCCTGTCTCCTACACTTCCATTCTATTACTTTAAATGTGAATCTGGGTTCCCGTTTTAAACACATGGAGGATGTGTTTCATCTACCAGTGTTTATGTGTGTGTTCACCTGATACAGCCATCCCCTGACTCATGCTGTAGGCCGAACCCGTGTTCCACATGTTCTCGGATGGGGAGGTGTAGTGTGAGCCAGGAGGGGGGTTTGGGGTGGAGCCTGTGTACCTGCAAATACATACACACATGTTTATGATTAAAGACAGACAGTGCTCCCAACTTAAATCATTAAAAAATTCCATTCAGATCCAGCTGTGGTACTGAGCTTAAGACATCAACTCACCTGAAAAAGGGGTTCTTCAAGTCCAGGAGATTGCTGGACTTTGATCCTGTCTGATCCACCTGGGCAACAATACTGATGTCGTAGCTTTGTCTGTTGGAAGGAGATCAGATTTGTATTATCTGACAAAGTATACAAATCACATATTTACATATTATCACCATGTGTTGTATTTTTGCATTTATTTGTTTACTGTGTTTGGATATAAGTGAAAAGACACTATGACAAACTCTACAATATTCTTGTATAACAGGCCCCCTAGTATGAATAAATGTGTATGTTTGCACTCAGTGCTCTTTACCTTTGATTTTAAAGTTAATGTCATAAATTACTAAAGACCACAATATTCTGACTTGTTCAAGTACATGGAAGACAAAAATGCTACAGAGTACTGCAATTAGAGGCATCATACCTCTTGTTGGCCACCAGAAGTGCGGTGCCGGACAGCGTATCCCCAGCCTTGGTGAAGAGGGGAGACTGCAGCAGACAGCGCACCTGGTACCAATGGGTGAGAGGCTCTGTGGGTGCTGTGGAAAGCCATACTGTCATCCTAGAGGGGAAGTAAGAGGAGTGGTAATGTGAGACCAAGACAACTGTTTCAGACTGACTAAAAGCATTTCTTACGATTCAGAACGATCCAAATTGAGCTATCATGTATCTATCACTGACTGGCTGACTTACACTGATCCCATAAATGCCACATCAAACCAGAACGCCAGGCCATGCACCAGGCCTGAATGCATCATGTGGAACTTAAAGGGAATCTCTATCCTGGAAACCAAAAGAAAAAGTGAGAACACAGACATATTAATGCACTGAGTGCAAAATATACATCACACACCTATTAATAGCACATCCACAAGCATTTCTGTACACCACTGACTGCATATTTAGGTGGAGGACTCATCTCCACTTCCTCCTATTGTTCAAAAATGAAGCCTAATATCCCCGACACTGCTGCACTCTTGTGCTGGTGAAGTAAACTGGAGTCAGGACTGTGCTTGTGATCGGCAGATAAAACTGCAGTATTAAAGTCCCTCCCATGCAGCAACCCCAATCAGTTGCAGGTTAGCTGTCAATCATGATGAAACACCCTTCTTTCTTATCATCCAATAAATAATGATTACAAAATTGATCTAAAAATTAAAACTTGAAAAAATACAACTGTGATAAAAACTACCTTAAATGAGAGAAACCATCTTTGGAGGAATTGTTTAAAATAAACTTTGATTCTCAAGTTTGACCCATGTCCTATCTGCTAACATATCTGCCAACAGGGGTAAAGTTTATGACCTGAGGTAGCCAGCCACCAGGGGGCAATCAGGATGTTTTAGCTTTACTTCTGAGGTGCTGTCATCCATCTTTTACAGTAATTGGTGTACCCACATGTGCACTCACACACCTGTAAAGATCCTCTTCTTTGGTCTCCAGGAAGTTGACTGTGTGTTTGACCGACTTGGCCATCAGAATACGGATATCAAATGTGTCCTGAGGAGGGGGATTAGAGCTCATCTTATAAAGCAAATAACAACAGTTTTACACAATATTAAGGCAACAAAAGAAGATGTAATCTTTGATTGACCTATTATGCTTTATTAACCAGTGTACATTTGTCAGAGATGACCCAAAACCATAGGTTTGGATGATATCAATCCAAAAAACTAATTCCACTTTGTGATAAAACGACAGAAGATTAATTTATGTTTGTGAATCTAACAACATGCAGAGGGTAAACCTCATTAGGTCTAGCTGACACACATTTTTCTTGGTCATTTTCAGTGTATTTACAGTGTGCAATCATATCATTAACAAGTGCAAAAAACTTTGTATATGTGTACTACATACCACAATAGGCTGACGGAAATACTCATCTACTGCTGCCCCCCGCAAGGCCGAGAGGTCTACGCCGTGAAAAGAGGGCTGGTACCTATGAGCCAAAAAAGAAAGTTACATTTAGATTAATCATTAGTTCCACAACACTAATAAAGTGTTTACAATTACACCCTTAAGCACCCTGACAGTTACTAGGTAGCACTAAACACTAAATGCAGCTCAGGCTGATCAGAATAAGGTTAAAGGCTCCACCAAATTTTTACAATTCATCCTGATAGGATGTATCAAGTATTGTATGGTATGAAAGACGACAAGCTTTCATTTTGTTGTAAAGCTGTGTTGCACGAGGATGAATAAATTACCGTGTGCCTTGAAGCACACGTATAAGTCTGACCAACATTTTATGGCAATCTGCCCAACAGTTCTGACATAGTATAGGTGGTTCCTCATTTGCTCTCTCAACAATGCACTCTATATCCAAAACATCAAAGTTTGTTTAACACAAGGAAAAACCTCACAGCTTTAAAGATTTGAAAACCTCATAAGATTCCTAAAGAACAGATGAATAATCCTAGGGGGCAAAACTTTCTAGCACAAACATAGCCACCATAATTATGGAAGATGCCCACCGGGTTTCACTTTTTCAGACTGCTGAAGCCTCATATAAGCTGACGTTAAGCTTGGGATGTTTTTTTTGCACAGGATGGAAACTGTGGATTTGTCCCCACAAAAGAGATCTTGAAATGGCCAATAGAAACAGCAAGAAATGATTACAGCAAAAACTTGTTGCAGTGTCTATTCAGACACCTGAATATGATTTTAAGAGAGGATTCATGGGAAACCACACATGGAAACCAGAGAAAACCCATTTTGGTGGCCCCTCCAGTCCCACCCTCCTTGTCAGCCTCTTTCCCTCCTTACCAGAAGTTGGCCTTGGTGAACTGTTCCATGTAGAGCTGCTCATCTGTGAAGGGGGCCAGGTGGACGTCACCAATAGTTGGGAACATTTTACCTGAAGTGCACAAACACAGAAAAAGAGTCAGAAAATCACTGGTGTACCACCAGCAATTTAAAACAGAATGACTGGCATCATTCTGAAACACTTACACATGACTGCCTACATCTTTATGTACAGTCACTGTGGACTCATTGTGCTAGCTAACCATGTGATATCCATTACTGACTACAGTGCACATCAAAGCTACTGCTACTTAAATGCCTTTCACACCCCATTTCTGCCATCTAACAAATTTTCTTCTGTGCCTGAGTCGTGCTCACCGTTGGGTTTGAGGAACTTCTTAGCATGAAGGTAGCTCTCCAGCATGCGCTCATTGAACAGCATGTAGCCCATGGGTTCCGAGATGATGATGTCAACCTGCTCTGGCAGCGTCACCTCCTCCACCTTCCCTGGTATGACAACCACACGCTCCCCTAGACGGTTACTATTCACAAGGACCTGTAAGGCATGGCGCAGCACACCTTTGTTAGAGCAGGAGATCCATCTTTTGATTGTAGAGAATAAAGTTATGCAATAACCAGGTCATTCAAAACATATTAGAGATAAAGAAAAAATATTAGCATTAATTTGTTTTGTTTTGTTTGTTTTTGTGTGTGTGTGTGTGTGTGTGTGTGAGGACCTCAGCATGCTGTGCCATGGTGCTGGCCTCCACAGCGTAGACCTTCCTGGCTCCTGCTTGAGCTGCAAAGAAAGAGAGGATTCCTGAGCCACAACCGACATCCAGCACCACCTACAGAAAAGACAAGAGAACAGGAAACACGGCATTACTACTGAGCAACAACTACTGATATGCTTCCATCCAAAAAGTGGAGAGATGATTTAGAAGAAAATAAATTTAACTAATGAAAATCAATCAATAAAGAAATATATTAGAAGACCAAAAGTCTGTTGATATTTGTACTTGCACTGAGCTCCACACCCCTGAGTTACTGTTTGCTAAGTCTGTAAAGCCTTTTTTTCCTCGCATGGCAAATATGCTTTCCACAATGTCAGCGCTGGCAAATTTAACAGCAAATGTCTTATCTGATTTTTAAACATGGACCCTGATTTCAGGCTGAGGTAGGAAGAAATAATATATTCCCATTTCTTACCAATGACTGTATAACTTGTGGCTAGAGTAGACTTTATTAGCTGTATTTTCATGGTAACAAGGGTAACATGAGTTGGTTGAATACACTCCTGTTGACTTATTAGGGTCTCTTGCTGGCTTGTTTTGACAACCCTGTAAAACTAACTACATACTGTTAAGATGACATGCTGAACAATTGAGCATTATTTCATACTGTATTATCGGTACAATAAGGAAAAGTGTGAGATTACACTATTATTCTTATTTCAACACAACTATGTTTGCTGACCATGTTAAGCTGACAAACTTATGCTCAAACTGTGTGTGCTCTATGTATTATTTTAGCACCAATTAGAGTAACTGTTCCCAGAAAGAGGTCAAACTAGTACTGTGTACTGTTAGTACAGGGTTCATCACTAGTTTATCAGTAGTTTATCAGACAGTATCAAGGACTTGTACTGTAATGATGCTTAAATGTTACATAATAGCACCTTTAAAAAGACAAGGCTCTGAAGATGAGGACTAAAATGTGTTTAATGCAATTCTTTCTTGGCTAATTTTGCTTATAGTTGCTAGAGTGTAGACTTCAATAAATTAAATAAACAGCTAGAGAGAGCCACTAATGTGAGTCTAGACTTTTCTGACATCAACGAATAGCTTCCATACACTGTATATAAACTAAACAGTGCATGGGTTGGCTGCAAAATGATTTTTGATATAACCTGTAACTCAACAGACTAATGTATTATTAAATTCTCCCCGGTCTTGGAGGCCATGCTTGCTTACTACAGTGGGTCTGTAGAAAGACATGCCAACTATGACAGATTAATGATTGTTCAAGGAAGGAGCTCATCAAACAACAAATTGTGTAGCACTTAGTATTTAAAAAGTTTTTGCTTCTCTCTAGCCTCAGTTTATATTTTATCTCTGCTACCTGTCCAAGCTGTTTTTAACTATTAGTAATGTATCTGTTTTGTGCATTTTCAAGCTATAGATTCTGCTTAGAGTCAATTTCTAAATCGAAATATACTTAATACTAAATACTTAAAAGAGAAATCTATAATCTTTACAGTAATGCAAGGTTACCTTATCCTTAAAGTCGGTGTGGTTCTGAAGAATAGCTCGTTGGTAAGTTCCTGTCCGAACATAGTCCTGCATCATGTTCTGTTGCTGGGAGAGGTAGCCATAAAACTGCAAAGAACAAAGAACAAAAATCAATGCAATGATTTTTTTAATGTATAGGAGGTCAATATTGTACAAATGTATTGTTTCGGCATACAAAAATATCCAATACCAAGTAATTCACAAGAGTTATCCTGTTTTTCCATCAAAAATTTGGTCAAGGCAATACTCAAGTTTTCTGTTATTGGGCTTTTTGTGTGTCAAGTTGCAGGCTGCTGACATCAGCATCATCAACAGTGACTTACTTTTGAAAAAAACAAAGCAAAACAAAAAGAACAACTGAGTTTTGTAGTTGGTTAAATTCAAATAAATTTTGTGTTAAACAGAGGAACAAGACATTACCTGCTGGTATGTACGGACAGGTAATGTCCTTATGGGACCAAAACTAATATAAACAACATACAATATACAAACACACCTTTTTTTCCCTCAAATGCCATCACAGGACTTGTAACTTTTAGAGAAAATCTGTATGCTGTGCAATAATGTCATTTCACTTGGACTTAAGGTGGATATTTTAAGGATTCATGGAACTGTATGATGACTGCTTTTTAAAACAAAAATAATTCAAAAGGTGCCAAAACCTCTCCCAGGAGTATTCCTTTTGAAAGTTGTGAAACTATAAATAGTCAGCCTAGAACAAAGTCAGCAGGGTGGTTATTGTTAAGGGACCACTTTTGTGTTTGAAAAAGCAGACTGGATTCAAACCTGTCATTAAATATTAACAAAAAAGAGACAAAAAATAAAAGATTCACGTGTTTGAGAGGGCCTGAAGCCTGCTGTAAATACAGCCATTTTGTGTGTGTCTGTCTCACCTGGAAGTACTGTACAGCAGAGGACTCTTCTGTTCTGTCACTGAAGGCTGAGCGCTCGCTGCTATGCCCACGACTGTTCTTCAGGATGTTATAAAAGGACTGAAAGTCTGAAACAGAACATTAACACACAAGTATAAAAACTTGCAGCTTATATACTGGACCCCGCATTACCCCAAAGACAACATGTGCAAATGCAGCACCAGAAAGTGGGAGGAAAGTTTTACAGGATGTCTGCACTGGGCGTTAACTTGCGTGTGAAAAGGCTACTTCAAACAGTTAGCATTCTAATCAATGACCATCCAAGAAAAAGAGACACAACATTGCTCTTGTAGTGCACTGTAGACAGTTAGCTCCACTCCCTTAACAATGACACAACAATATTTTAGCGTAACCCCATTTGGTTATTTAGCTTACAAACCTGGACAAAGAAAAAGTTTGTCAGAATGAGGCTTTATTTTTCATATTTTTGAAGAGTATTTAGCATTTTTAACATTGAAAAAAAAAAATGAAACTAGGATGAGATCTCAGTGATGTGTTTGACAAATGTAGCACTACCTACGGTAATGCTGCTGGAGTGTAAACTTCCCCTAATACTAGACAGAGCAGCACAGAGCTGCTCACATTAGTCTAAACTCTGTCAACATCCTTGTCTTGTGAGCAGGGAAATTTCATGTCGTGTATGGGCTAGCTTTGATATTTTTAAAGTAACCTGTAAACCCACAATCTTTTACTCTTAGAGGTTTGGGAGAGGGATAAAAGAAGAAACTAGTAACCAAACTGTTTATATACAGAGTGTATATTCCAAGTGTACCACTTTGACATGTGGAAAAATCTAAAGCTTGACTGGCCCAAAAAGAAAAAAAAAAAATTATATATTTATTATTAGATGATTGCTGTTCAGGAGAGTGAGTAAGCAACCAGCCATTTGCTTCATTTGGGTAGAGGGATGTTTGTGTGTGTTGGCACAAGGCAAGATTCACTACATCTGCTCCACACTCAACAGAAAGAGCATCAAGTGTGTAGGAAGCACAGGCTTACTGCTTACATAACAAACTTTGGCATGTTGGCTCACTTTGAGGTTGCAAACAGAGAAAACAAAGCTAATGTGATGCTGGAGCGGGGTATTTAAAAAAACAGGTGCATATATCCCTAAAAATCTCAATCTCGATGATTAATATTTAGTCTTTATTTAGACAGGAAATTACTTCACTTTGCACACTTTGTGGAATTCGAGGCCAAAATTTAATTTTCAAGCAGAAATGACAGAAACGGAAATAATATTGACTAATATATGAGATGCATGTGTTACTTACATAGAACATGGTATAGTGTTAGTGTACTGGGGTGTTTGTGTGTACCTGCAGGTGAGGAGAACTGCAGCAGGACGCTGTTGCAGCCCAGTGTGATGATGAATGACTGCTTCCCCACACGGCTGCACTCTGTCTCCCTGGAAACGGAACATTTGAACACACTCGCCTCCTCTCCTGGAAAGAAAAGGAAAGGATAGAAAGAGTGAGGAAAACATGAGACATACTAGTGTAAAATAGTGAGGGTCCTCTGCAGATGACTACATGTGTCTGCCTTGGTAATTAAGCACTGAAAAAAATAGCCAAGTTTGAAAGAGACTACAGAAAGAAATGAGCAACAGTTATGAAGAAACATAAATTTACAGGTTCATAAATGATTCTAATATTTTCATTGTTTCCCATGACAGCAAAAGAAGTGGTTTGGTTGCTCTTTAGCATCACATTTCAGTTTTTCTATTTTAGATCCAATACCATTCACTGAGCACAACAGAGACATAGCCTCTTCAACTCCCTCCACAGCACATTGACGCATGCGGGCACACATATACACAGAGCAGGGATCGCCAAAAATGTTGAAATTTTATGGTTTTTTTATTTTTTTTTTTTTTACTGATTGAAAAGTAAAATAGTCACCAGGAATCACTATGTAATTACTAGACTAAATTTTTTTTTAGAAATGTCCTGCAAAATTCTAGGAGAGGTTTTTTTCCACACATACTAATGACAGTCAGCGTCTTTCCTGTTTCATTAATAAAGTACTCAGTTACAAGGCTGATTGACTTTTGGGTTAAAAGATACATTTTTTTCTTAATATTTCTGATTGTGAACAAATTGCATAAAAGTTCAAAACCAACAATGTGTTAGCCCATGTCTTTATTCATCATTACTTTTCTGTCTGTAGCTCTTTAATATTTTATTTTTAACTCACGAAACATTCAATGTAATACTGTGATTATGTGATCTGCTTAATAAAGATGGCATAAATACTATGATAAAACAGTTAATGACATGTTTCACTAATAATTTCCTGTGAAGGAATTTCTTTCTTTTTTCTTTCCTTCATTTCCATCAGCTCCCTGCTTGTCAGAAACAGGTGGAAATGCAAAGTAGTCATTGATATGATTAAAAAATCCCCTCTCACTAAAACAATGATAAAGCTGAATGTTTCAGGGTTTACTGTGATGGGACCTCTCTCTGTCTAGAAGTTAGATTCCACAGTAAATGATGACTGTAAGTTGACATCAGCATAAATAACAGCTGGCACAAGATTCAAACCAAGAACGTTGTTACTGCAATCATCTTTCCCTACCGTCATAATTAAACTAGACCATCTAAACATGAAAATGTTATTTTAACAACACAGAAATGAACACCTTTTTTCATGCAAATTACGTGAGTGACTGTGAGATAACAGCCAACACACAGAGGCCTCACTATATTGCTTCTGTGACACAAGCATATGCAAATACTTCCTCTGGCTGGAAAAAGCTTCCTGGTCCTGCAACGGGCCCGGCAAAGACTCCTAAAGCAGCCTGAGCTAATCCAGCATATATTAAGGGATTAAAAGCAGCACTTTTAGAATTAGAGGGAGATAAGGTTACCACCGCAGTTCTCCTATAAGACACTTACAACGCTGACTAAGTGACAAGACACTGAGTGACAATGTAAGAAATGTCTATTTCAATACAATCACTAATGATCCAGGACAACTGGCAGGTGATTTATTTTTGGCATTTGTTGCTGGGGATGGACCCCAACACATATTTAATCTTAACAAAAATGCAGCAGAAACAAAACTTTAGCTTAGGTAATATTTAGGAAAAGGGGACCAGGAGAACTAAAAAGTATTGAACTTAAAGGAAAAGTTAAATCCCACTCTTGTGGACCTTAGCATGTAGCAGGCAAGGACCAATGTGTGATTTTGTGTCCACATGTATTCACAGTGTAAATATGTGTGCAATTAATTGTTTGTTAATAAACTGTTATTTGAACATTTTTTACTGTGCTCCTAATTCTTTTTTTATTTTAGAAGCATGTGTTTAAGAGTTAGCAAAGAACCCTGTCATACAACCGCTTTCACAGGCCAAGTAAAACTAACTGTCACAAGTAAACTGGTCTACATGTGTAAAATAAACTTCCCCTTTAGTGACTACCCAAGCTATTTTCTTTTCAAGTGGATTCATTTCTAATAAAAAACATCACCATTAAATTAAATGAGAAAAGGCCTACGTTCTCCATCTTTCACGTACATTTTGCTGGCAATTTCTCTCTTCCTCCTCTGACTTCTGCAATTCAGAGAGAGAAATGAGCTGTCTGTCCTGCCTTTTAGTCATTAAGAACCTTCACTAAAGGTTGCCTTGACTATAAACAGTTTGTGCAGCTGTCATGTTTGAACACGATCAACTTCACTGATTTTTCAATAAGCCCTTTCATCATTACTGCTTTTTTTACCATTTCAACCAAACCGTGACAGTCAGAGTTCATCTGTCGTTCACACAGAATGAGCTATAATTGGTTCTGTCACTCCACATCATCAATATTTGAGTGCATGATTGGACAGGATGCAACAAGAGTAACTACCTGGGAGCCTGCTGCTGACAGCTTAACACTGAATAAAGCTGCAGACTTGTGCTTGAATAAAAGAAATCCTAACCTCAACATGACAGAGGAAGAAGCAGGAGTTGCTGTGTCAGTGTTGGACTACAGAGTGAGTTACAAACTTTTTAAACCAAGACAGCTCACTTCATCATATTTTTTTGTCATGATTTGCCCTCATTCCAATTCATACAACTCACATAAACCTGCATATTTTTCTCCTAAAAATTAATAGAAAAATATGGTTCAAGACTTTTTTTCAATAACCTCACAACATGAGACTAATGGCAAAATATAAGTAATAAATGACCATCCATAGTGACCAAAATAATGAAAGGCTTTTGCTGCGTTTCTGTAATGTGGTGAAAAATAAAAATATACTTTACAAAATGGAAATGAATAAAGCTCTCTGCCCCCCTGGCCCATCCTTAAGGCACCCCAGGTGCCATAGCCCCCACCTTAAGAGGCACTGGAGTAAAGTCAACAATGAGTGTCATGACAGGTAACAGGGCCCTAAATAAATTATAAATCAACATTGAAGCATTACATACATCAGTCTCATTCGGGGATTTCATGTCCATAAAGTTAACTTGCTTTAACTGTGCAGAAGGAGCCCTTTGCTGGCAGGGAGAATAAACATGTGTTATTTATTTATTTAGCGGCGCACAGAGCACTTTTTCCAGGATGGGTTAAAATAGCTTGGTAAAACTGTGCAAAATGGCCTGCACTGAGTTTCACTGCATTTACTCATCATTTGGTTTCCTACTTGTTATTCAAAATTAGACTTCAATTGCATAGAAAAGTAGCCGTCTGAAAAAATGAAAAACATTTCTTTTTTTTAAGCGTGTAATCAAACATTTTTTAGTGATCATCTGTGATGCTTTTTTTGACTTTTCATTTACACTTGAGTTTTTATTTTCCCATATCCACAATCCCACTAATTTATTCTAAACTCTTAGGCCATTTCTTCAGTATGTTACAATATAAGTGCACAGTATGTTGTGGTATAAGTGCCATTTAATACTAATAATCTCCATGACATTAATTAATGACGACTGATTTATCACTTTAATAAAAGTTACCATGTGCCTGTGATAAATTAATGGTATGTCAGTTATAAGTTTTCACAGACACACACATTTCCCTTTTTTTTATTGATAACCTAATGATTAAAATTCTATTCAATAATACAAAAATGTAATCATTTTATTTTTGAGCTTAAATTGTCTGTCTTTTAGAAACAAATTTATTTTCCGAAGGACAACAGAAGATACTTCGTTTCAATCACTGCTCAAAATTTTTGAAAACATGATATGCATGCAAAACATGCATAACCAGCAATATCATTTCTTTAATTTCAATCATTCCTTATTTTCCATTAGCTACATCTTTTGTTACAGTACAAGTTTTGCTGATAGTTTTGTCCAGTAATCTAATAAACTCACTTCAGTCTCCAAGCTAATTTTCTATATTTTCAAATGTCTAATCCTCAAACTTCCCATAGCTCCTTCTGAATATTAAAAAGGAATACAAGGACATTTTTTCAAAATAGTCACGTCAAAATCCCGTACGCTTTTTAATGTCTGTAACTCTTAGTGACTATTTCACACAATTTGCTATACTGCTTACTGTATCGTTATATTCATTTTAGCTTTTTAACATATTTTTTTCAGGGCCTTAATTCCCACAAATACAAATGAAACTTCATTATGTTGCAGCGTAGGGTCGTCGCAGAGGTGCTTAATGGTCGACAATGGATTTCTGGGTGCTTTTCTTTAACTTCAGCATCCCAGCAAAAGGAGGCCTGTCCTGCTGTTCTTTTCAGCGGGACATCCCACTGAATAGAAACAGCTGCGGGGGAGCGGAGCGGCTCTGATGCTGCCTCCACATAGGAGGGAAGTAGGCGGCGGGGACCCGGCTATTGTTCCAATGAGGACAAAGATGAATGCATAAGTAATGAGGGCCCGGTCTCGCTACGCCAGCCAAAACTCAAAACCGCTTCTTTTTTTCTTTTTTTAAACCAAAAGTAAAATTCTCAAAAGCTCGTGTGCTTACTGGTGTTACTGTACGGGACACTGGCTGAATGTAGTGCCATGGCAGCGGGAGCCGCCTGAACCGCGGCACACACAGCGGCGGGTCGCGACTGATGCCCTCTGATCCAGAGTCCGTAACAATCAACACAAGCTAATTCACAAGCTAAACAGCCAAACAACATAAACTGGGTCTCCTCGGTAAAAAACGTTAAAGATTAATTTACAAAATCACCGAGCATATTTAAGTGACAAAATAAACGTTAGTGAGCCATCAAGGGCAAAAGACGTTAGAGGGTCTGATGCACGTTAGCGCATCTCTGCTGAACCCGGGCTAGTGGCATTGTTTAACTAGCATTTAACTACACACTGCTTAGCTGCCTCGCTTATTGATGTTACTAACAACGCTACGTTGTATGTGTCGCGCTTTATTTTCGTTGAGGTCCCAAGAGCGTTAAACTTGTGTGAAAGCTGAAAAGCGGGGATTAAAGCAAGCCTTAAAACACCCTAGGTCCACGAGAAATTTGGACTTTTAAGGGCTCCCTCGTGATAAGCAGGGGGAGGCGACGTGGTCTCTCAAGATGGGTTAGCTTCTTGGCGGCTAACGCTACATATGTACAGATTAGCTGTATAAGCATTAGCACTGCATAGCATTAGCACTTGCATTTAAGACAGGCCGAACATCCAAGGAGCAGCCAAGTAAAAAGGTGAACTCACCATTGGAGAGATTGATGAGGGCAGCGTCTTGTGTGCTTTTGACTTCTAACCGCAAGGGCTGCTGCTCTGAGTGTCGCTGTATGTCTCCATTCGCGTCTCCGATGGAGAGGAGCCGCACACCGGGGAACACCGAGACCGCCATCTTCGATCTGGAAGTAGAGACAGGTCGGTGGCGCTCACATCCAACTACGCACTGCTCTCTGCTGGAGGTAGACCGGGCATCATCATCATAAGCCGCTCCAACAGCGACATCTAGCTGGTCAAAGCCGGTACTGCGTAAACACGAGTGGCTACGTCATGACTTCGTATCATTTAGGGAGGTCTCAAGGTTTTCTTTTTCACAGACATTTATAAACTGGCATAAATAACACAACAAACCACGAATTTAAAATTTAAGGTATAATAAATTTATTTATTATATTCTTTAAGTGCATCACAGCAATAACCAGGTTTACTTTGTAGGTGAGCTCTCAAAACGCCCCCGCCCCCCATGATTGTCTTCTTTGCACAGGAAAAATTCTTTTGACTTACTCCAATGCAGAGGATGCTTCGTTTGGAGACACTGGTGCAATCTGGTTCATTTTTCAGCTCTCACTACCATCACTTTCCTACATAAAACACATTAGGACCTCTCCTCTGCATAATAAATGGTTTTGGTAAAGCCAGCATTTATCAACTCATACATGTATTTTTGTTTTGGCATCATGCATACAAATCAAAAGTAAGAGATCCACAGAAGTCAGGCTGAACAGGATTGTTCAGCTGTTGTTTTCACATTCTTATGCAATTTACTTTGCCACTTTAGGAACCAATAAAAATTGGTAAATGATTTATGGCAAATGGCAAAGCAACAGTCATAAAAAATGGGAAAAAGTCAAGTGAATGCTACACGTTAAGCGTACCCATAATGTATACATATATAATACACAATCACTCTACAGATAACCAAAACAAGACTTCTGTAGTAATAATTTAATGTGTTGAAAGGATGAGCATATAGCAGCATCTTAAAGTTGCATGTATTTATGACAGTATGACAAGGGTTGACAATTAGCAGTTATGATACTGTGCATTGTACTCATTGTAACACATTTCTAAATTCTTTATATTGTATTATGACCATTCAAACACAGCAGGAATATAGATTTTGTAAGATAAGTTTGTTAAAAGAACATATTTCTCTCTGTCTCTTTTAGTTGTTTCTACATCAAAAATTTCCATAATGTGAAATGTGGTTGTAAGAAAAACAGTAGCATGCCTTCAGTAATTGATAATTGCATATTTATGCTCTATCTCACTTGAACAACATGGACATCATAAGGATTTTGTCATCGGTACAAGGCAGGGTCAGTTTGCTAGTTGTAATTGCAGCTGTGTGTTTCAAACACATGATGTTGAAAACCTAAAGTATCTAAAGTATGCTGCTTTGTTATCTGACATCAGATAATATATTGGAAAACTTAAGGCTGACAAGTCAACTATGATCATAATTTATATGATCTTACTTTACCAGAAAGTCGAGAACACATCATTTTTACCCAATTCCTCTTTTTTTGCAGTTAAACAGTGAAGCTTGCCATAGTTAACAACACTGGAATTTTTTTGGATGTAAAGAAAAAAATACAAACACATGGTAACTTTTAAAGCTTAATAATGACAGCACACAAATGATGAGAGACTTTTCAATGATATGAACTGGACAAGTTCAAATGTAACTTACAACGGCCTAGGCTGTACTTCCTCTTTTCTTTATCAAAGGTTTCTTTTGTTCTTTAAATAACATTTGCCTAGCAACAAAATGAATGGTTAAAGAGATGTATTCATAGATGTAGTCTGCTGTTACTCCAAAATACAAGACAGGGATCTTAGCTCAACCATAGCTGTTGGTAAATACAGTTCTTTTGAAATTTCTTGCTAACTAGTATAAAAAGAAAGATAAATGCTGTGAAGAAAAAAAACAATCTTCTGTCTACATGTGGTACATATATGATCAATAGATATGTATTATATCCATGTACATTAGGAAAAACACAAGGAATCCATTTCTGGACCTGTTTTGGGTGATGTTCATTAATAGATAAAATGAGACAGGAATTTGTTATCTTCCAATGTGACTCTCATGGGATTTTTTTCTTCTTCTAATCAAGTCTAGAGTTTAACCATTTCAAAAAATACAGTATTACTTAAAAAGCAAGTGAAAACAAGTGGTCAGGATATAGAAAATGGTCATAAATACTGAATTGGCATTTAAGGCTTTTATGTAAAGCTACAGTATAGACCTTTGAACATACAGAACCATCAATCCTACGAAAAAAAAGTACAGCATTTACTAGATTTTTCAGCTGAAATTATCAGCATCATTCCTTAGCTGCTCTAGTGGCTATATGTGTGATGTTTATATGTTTCTGTGTGTGTGTGTGGGTGTGTTTTGGCTGGATCTTCACAGGCAATGGGGCAACATAACAGCAATCCACATTGATCACGCATCTGCTTTAGTGTTTTGTGCTCCTTCACCGCCCTAAAAAACAAGAAAAAATGTGACTGGGGGGGATGAGTCTTGTGCTCTAGAAGATAAAAGGGCCATTATTTAATAATCAAAGATATAACACAAAAAGTATAAACAGTCACTCTCATGGAGCCATTTAAATAACATGGTAATAAAAAATTTAAATGTAAAACATACAATTTAGTAATACCACAAAATATCACAATAAAGATAATGTTGTTCTCCATCTGGCACATTTCCTTGAAAAAATAAATGGAATTGCTACTAGATGTGTTCAAAAGAAAGAACAATTATTTACCAGGTATTTTAATACAATGTGAATGACACAGAAATAGACTCAAAGTGGTTTTCTCTTTTTTTTTGGTTATACAGTGGACAAGGTGGGTGAAATTGAAATAATGCATTATTTCAGAGTTTAAAACAACGGTGTAAGACTGGTAATATATTTGTAAAAATGTGACAAGTGTATTAACTTTCCTAACGGTCCTGAATTTTTCAAACTATGGCAGTGATGAGATTTTTAGAACTTGTGTTGAAAAATATTTTCAAAATGGTATTCAAATGTCAGAAAACATTTTTCAAATTAACACTCACAAGCACTTTAGAACTTGTGTTAATTCTCTAAAAGGTCCTTTGTAGATACGAATTTTTACAGTGATTTCAGGAGGATCTCACAGAAGGAATAAAAATAAAATAATTTGAGAGTATAAAATAGAAAGTAGAACAATTCAAGCAAAGAGAAAAGTGCTGCACTCACACCTCAGAGGAGGACACATGACTTGGGAGGCCTGAATGGGTTATCACTGGAGGGCACTCCAGTAAGGAGAGGGTCTTTGTGGGCATTTTGCAAACAGAAGGTCTTCAGTTCTGCCGCAGCCTGAGAAACCTGTATGATATTCCGTATGTCACAGGAGGGACAGTTTTTGATCAGTCTTCTTCTTGGCACGTTAAAGCATTTAAAAGTTAGCATAAAAGCAAGTCACTATAGTTGCTTATAGTTATACACTCTCTAGAGTGCAAAGAAACCTGTTATTTCTAAAAAATGTTGCTGAATATGGTCAATTTGTTGTTATAACCAGATGCCACCCAGTTGCATTATGGGAAGTGTGGTATCCCATACTTCAAGTATAAATGATAAGGAAGCCAATGGGCTCACTTTGGGTTTCCTTTGGTCTAAAGTTAACAAGTTTGACTTTGAGAGCTACTGAAGAATTTTTACTTGGAGTTCACCACTAAGCAATTGTGAGCAATCTGTGTTTTTTCTTTCTGCCCCTGTGAACCCATAGAGCAAATGTTTGGCCAACATCTGGGACTAATAGACAAGCTATTTCTGCCTTCAGTTTTAGCATTTCTTTTTAACCTGTCTTTTTTATCCCACTTTCAAATGCCTCACATTATCCTTGGAGTACTGCTTTGAATGCTTGTTGGTAGTTGTATTAAACAATTTTGCACCTGAAAGTGTAAAATCTCATTGTTTCCAAAATTACTGCACTACTATCTGGAATTTTCTATAGGAAAAGTAAATTTCAGACATCATTTGCTGAAAGTACTCATTAAATGTAAGAGGTATACTTTTCACCATTCTGTCAAGGAGTATACTCAGAGAATATTGGTTGAGGTTTTCTTTTTTTGTAGTTGCAGTTAACCACCTGGCATATTTTTATTAGTTTGATTTTTTTGGCTGTACCAGACTGAGAAAAGCAATAGCAGCAAAATCTGAATTGGCTGACTTAAACAAACGTGTATTTTACTGTTATTAATTCAACTCTGTAAGTCTGTAAGTAGATTAGTGTTATCATTAAGGTTTGTGTCAATAAATCACAGCAATTAATGAAAAGAGTGGCATAGATTAAAAAGATGTAGACAAACTATGAAAATTTCAAATTGTAAATATCCTTTTTGCCTCACACCACACTAATCAATTATATTGTTTAAATTTTGCATGATTCTACCATATTGACATTATCACAAACTGAAGTCTTCAGCTTGTGCTTGTTTAGAAAAACAAATTAACTACTTTCTCACCGGAACTAATTTAAAGAATTTGTAAGATAACTGAAATCAACTGTCATCCAGCTGCTTACTGCAGTAAACAAAGACGCACACTTGAAACCAGTCTGACTTCTGTTCTAAAATAAGTCACCCAACAATCATACCAGTCATACAGCAGCACAATCAACAAAGCTTTCACTGTGCTAGACTAGCAAGGAAAAGTCTGTTTGATACCATTTCACTGTACTACATGGCATACAAGGAAATCACACTTCCATGGCTTTAGGATGATTTACAGCATAAGCCTAAATGTGAAAAATGTCTTTCTTAAGTAAAAAAAAGTTAATAAACAAGGTGTTTCAAAAAGACACAGTTTCAAAATAAGTTTGTTTATAGTAATCCCACAAAAACACTACTTTTAACAGAAACCTAGAGAGAGAGAAAATTTTCCTAAACTGGTTTACCCAGTCAAAGAGCCATTTTACAACCACAATCAATTAATTCATGACCATGACCAACTAAAAACTTGTTTATTGCGTATTCTGTATATTTTGTGGCTCAATATCTAGTATCCTATGGCATAGATCTCTGTGAGGATTAATTAAAGAACACAAATATGTTGCAAAATATTCTATTTCACAAAATACTGACGGTATGCCAGGCTACCTGTTGTTACAAAAGAGTGAAATCTAAGTTAATATAAACGTATGCATTTTGACATTTCATTAATAGTGATACAAGATGCAGCATTTGACACATTTAAGCTTCGGAGCCCATGACGCGCCTCAGAGCGGGAGTCACGCGCACAGGACTAGTTTGATGTACAGTTTGATGAAAGTCTTGAGTTGTGTGTACATACCTTAATCCGACGGACGCTGGCCTCTAGACGAAGCTGTTTTACTGCCTTCTGGGCGATGACTAAACTGCTGTTGGCGGCGCTGTTGTTTGACATGACTGAGTCCGACTAACAGAGAAAGTGACCAAGTTACTTCAAACTGCAAGTAGGCTACTACGCTTTAATAAACACATTTTCCGGTGAGATCCTTCAAAATAAAAAGCCTATTCACCCGCATTTTTTTCCCTCCACCCACCATCCCGACACGCACATACACATACACACACGCACATACACATAAAGATACATAGCCTACACATCTAGTCATCGCTTTGAGTGTCGTTTGTAAATTTAATCAAATTTGAATAGTCCACTCCTGATGGTAGATTGTACTTCCCTTTGAAGAAGACCTTGATAAACTTCAATATAAAATAGGCGTATACCATTAGGCTACATGGGGGTCTCAAAGTATGTTTAAAGGTCACTGAACAGGCTACTCAGTCAAAAGACACTGACAACACCAGAATATAGTACCCACGATGCTGAAAAATTGGACCTTAGGAATTTTAATTATGTTAGCCTATTAAAATTAACGTACAGATGGAGAGTTGTGTGTAAAAATAGTTTTAACATAAGTGTATCATATTTCATAGATTCATATATTTTCTGTTTAGAATCTTAATCTCAAGGTAACTGGTCTATCTGCCTGATAAGTGCACTAAAGTCAAAAGGGCAATATTACCCTCTGAATGGTAGAGTAGAAGTTCATTAGTTGCATAAATATTCACAACCAGTGGATATATGATCAATATCAACATAAATGTTTGCACCCAAAGAGTAGTATATGCTTCACATAATGAGTAGTATAAGGTTCACATAATAATGTAAATTATTGTGCAGATTTCAGTTGTTCAAAAAGATATTTAGTGCATTTATGTGCACTTGAATTGGGTACACTGACCAACGCAAAACTAGTATATTTATTTTCTCCTCTGTAAACAATCAGACTCTCTCTCTGAAGTCTCTTTGAAGTAAGCATTCTGTTTATCATATGATATGTTTAAAAATAAATGCTCAGTCCAAACAAATATGAGAAAAGTTGAATCTGCAGTTTCATAAATTTATACTAAAGTTTCAGAATTCCAAAATACTGGCACTATTATTTAATCTTAAAAAAACACCTCAAATTACAGGTTTAAACAGTTAATAAAGCCCATCAACAGAGCAAAGACGGAAACATGCAGACACATGAAGAAAGCATGCATTTGAATCTTTAATTCTGTTTGACCATGCTCTTTTTTTAAGGTTGAAGAACCTTTTTCAAAACAAATATTTATATTGGCCTACTGAGATCCCCATTTGTTTTATCAAAATTACAATATATAGCCTACGTGAATAGCCCAGTTTGCCTAGGGTAAGCCTACAACAGAAATGGACTCATGTAGCCTTGAACCTTACAAACTGAAGTAAAGATTATCAAAAAAAAAAGAGACTGACTGAAAAATAGCTTCTCAAGTAACAAAGTTGTCAAGCTGACAACTCTGTTAGCAAATCCTATGCTGTCATGTTTCAACAGTAGCCCAGAAAAGACAAACCAAACACGTGTTCCTTGATAACATTTCCCTGCTTGTTTTCTGACCCGTTGTGGGCTCTCCTAAACGCTAAGAGGAGGAGGGAAAGGCGAGTGAAGAGAGGGATGGAATGGGATGGGATGAGATTGTACGTTAAAAGGCTCTGAAAACCGCAAGTAGGGGGAGCTCGCTAAAAAACGACACACCAAGCGCAAATGACGAAGAAGAAAGCGAGCAAAGTTCAAACTGGAATTTCTTCCGGTGTAGCTGAGGGTCATACAGAGGGGTAGTGAAACCTAAAAGCTATCAAAATGCTGTTACGGGTGAGTACCATTAGTTTTGGAAACCTTTTTGTCACTATGGGACATGCTATAACCGGGTCTTATCCAGCATTAGATATTACTGTTATTGCTACTGCTTGTCGCGTTGAGCGAATTAAAGAGCTTGTGTAACGTTGCTTCATCGCATCACTTTAGACCCAGCCAGGCAGGTCCATACGTAAGTTTTACCGATATGCTTTCTGCAAAAAGTCTGTAGCTAGAATATAGATTTTTTCCAAAAGTACAACAAACACAACAAATCAATAAAGTCTGTTTTCGTCATACACTGTCGGTGTTTGGATGACCTAATAGTAAGCTTGTTGCGAACTGTGTTGATGTATATAATGGTCACTTGTAGAAGTTTGTGTAACCTGATATTACATAAAATATCGCAGAGTTTGGAGATTTAAACTGTTTAATTTGAACACGAAATAAATCGGAAGAACACATGCTGTATTTAGAAAGACCTTAAAATATATGGGGAGCTAGGTTCTCAGTTGGTTGAAAATTTCAATATTTGTGAGTAACTCAAACTGTTTTAAGTCATTAATTAAATTCTTTGATCAAATTCTCTTGTATTCTTATATTATATCTAACCCAATACATAGATTCGCATGTTGTAAAGCAGTAATGATTTTTCATTATCAACTTAAAGAATGTTATGAACTAAACTGCTTAATACATACCCATGTATTTGTTGTTTGCTTTTACTTAAAATGTTGATCGCTGTCATGTTTTACATGTTTTTGGATTCACTGTTATAAAACGGTGTTCCTGCTGTTGGTTCTTTTCTTTCAAAAACTTAAAACTTAAATGAATAAAACCTAAAATTTATGAAAAACTAAGCAAAAAATTTAACAAATCCCATACAATTAGCATTTCCAAACTAAATTAAGTTATATGTGAAATCTCTGAAGACAATGAAACCAAGAATCCACACATAACCCCCCTTCTTTTTTAAATTTATATAACATGTAAGTCAGTTGTATTTTTTATATAGTGCTCTCATATGTTAAAATCTTTTTCAACCATTTGAAGTTTTTATAATCATTTCTTTCTCTTCCATGGAAAATATACTTACTTTAAAGTTTGAAAAGAAAAATATGGATTGTGAATTGATATGTGGTTTCTGAATGTTTTTTTTTTCAGAAAGTGTTGCACATTGGAGGCTTGACACTAAAACACAGCAGGTCCATCCACCACAGTCCTGTATGGCGGAGTCCTCTTATACCAATAGTTGTGGAGCAAACGGTAAGTGTGAAATCTTAAACTGCTGAGCTGTGTTCAAAGTCGTCATGTTTGCTATTGCTACACTTCTCCTGACCTATTTACAGAAAAAAATGACTTAAGAGCATTCTTACTTCAGTTTGCCTATAATAAATGCCTTAAAAACACTGGTGCACAAAAGAGGAACTAATTTACAAAAATTCCAAAAACACTCATGATTCTTAAACCCCCAATTGTTTCAGCAAATCCCAACAGGCTTTGTGCATGATGCCGGTCTGAAGTGGATTTGCAAAGGGGAACATGCTCTGCACAGTGAAAGAAGGGGTTCTAGTTTTTGTGTTTGCTTGGAACAAATAGAAAAAGGACTGTGGATTTAGTCTGAATTATAAGAGAAGAGAACAGCTAGGCCAAGATTTAAGAAAAGGGGCCCTGTCCACAGAGACTTTCAGGTAGAGCAGGGCTCAAACTACAGGAGTTTGGGCTGATGTATTTCAGATAAACACAATTCACAACAATGGGAGGAGAACTCTCTTTTGAGGTCAATACCAACATTCATCCCAGATTATCTGGTAATCTTAATTATTATATGTCATAAAAGCCTTAACAGATTTGGATGCAAACTGCAACTCGAAGAGTTCATGGAGGCATTCAATCATAGGACGATAATTTTAGTTTTAAACTTTGTAGTTTGTGTTTGCTGGATATTAGAGGAAAGAAAATTTGTAAGGTTTCTCCTTATGTGGGTGATTCATTGATCCCATTCCAAAACTAATTAGGATTTTAAAACCCTTGGAGTTATGGAACAGCTTATGCAGATTTTGACTTTCATGTCTTCACATGGGGTGAATAACAAAAGTAAAATGAAAACTGCCTTTTTTGTTTTGTTCCTTTTTTTAGGGGAGAGGAGAAAGAGCATATGACATCTATTCTCGTCTTCTGAGAGAGAGAATCATTTGCGTAATGGGTCCTGTAAGTGTCTCCCTGGATGTTAAAACTGTGTGACATTTTTCATCATAACACTTTCAAAGTGGTTAATATTCTCGCTCTTTCTCCTGTGCTCAGATTGATGACTCTGTAGCCAGTCTGGTTATTGCTCAGCTGCTCTTCCTACAGTCAGAAAGCAACAACAAACCCATCCACATGTACATCAACAGTCCTGGTAAGACTGTCAGTGTAGAGTTGCAAATGTACATTTCTCAAGCTATGAGGCTTTGAGCTAGAGATGAAAACACAAACATGTCATGTCAAAAACCATAGAATTCAAATAAAAATTGAATACATTTTTTTTCACTTAATTTCTTTTTAAACGCAGCATTTGACTGGCAATTTGCCCTGCTGTGTCTCATGGTTCCTTAGCAACTTTCATATCTAAATAAGTCTTAAAAAACCTCAAACTCTAATGTGCATTTTTCTTTTATCTCTAAAATATGCACTGTTAAGGTGGTAAAGTTGTTTAAAACATTAAAATTATGTTTTTTATCCAAAAAAAAATGGTACTACAATCCTTTTTGTCAAATTGGCCTCTGTCGGTTTCAGCAACTTAGTTCAGTCCTGGTCTAGTTGTGTTTACTGACAGGCTACTGGCCCAGATATATAAACACCATCGCTCAAGTTCTTGTTCCAGTTAAACCGATTCCCTAATAGGGCTTTTAGCTGCACGGCTAACCAAGCTAACAAGGACAGGCCCTAGCTATAGCCAAAGAGAGCTACAGCAAAGAGTATACTGAGTAGTATTTAGAGACAAATATGGTGATATGCTGCCCCTCGTTATGTAAACACATGATAGTGGTTAATGTGTTGTTATCATTGGTAAGGTAAATCCTGCATATGTGCATTAATCAGTACTTTAATGCTATTGCTCTCCTTCCTCAGGCGGTGTGGTGACAGCAGGCCTGGCCATTTATGACACAATGCAGTACATCCTTAATCCCATCTCCACCTGGTGCGTTGGACAGGCAGCCAGTATGGGCAGCTTGCTCCTGGCAGCAGGAACAGCTGGCATGAGGCATTCACTACCAAATGCCCGCATCATGGTTCACCAGCCTTCAGGAGGCGCTAGGGTAAGGTGATCTTCTCTGAGCCTTTAATACCAATCTGAAATGAAAATTGGTAATGATTGTAGACACTGAAAGTTAGAAAAGCAAAGTAGTCTAGCCTGTTTAAGGCTATCATTTCAATGAAACAGGAAAATAATTACAAAAGTTGTGTGTGTGCAGGGTCAGGCAACAGACATCGCCATCCAGGCTGAGGAGATCCTGAAGCTGAAGAGACAGATCAATAACATCTATGCCAAACACACAGGACAGTCACTGGAAACCATAGGTAGGTTTACCCAGCTCTTTATCTGCATCTGCAAATGTGCTTCTATAAAAGAAACAAAAACACCGGAGCAACACTTGTCAGAATGGGGTTCTACTCACACCATACCCAGCTTTTTACCTCTTGCACATGTAAAGAATGTTTACTTTCCTACTTAGATTGGGTTGTGTAACTGATGATGAGTCAGTCTTGGTTTAACACTATTCCTGAGTGGATGATTTCCACAATCTTGGTTCTGTTCTGTAACCATGGGTTTGCTCTGTATAACACTAAATAATGTAGCATAAAAGTGTATAAGTCAAAGAAACAACTTGTCAGTGGACCATTTATGGTCTGTTAAAAATGCTGAGAGGATAGGATGAAAATGGCACTGCAGAATGCTCTAAAGTGTGTTAGGAGTAACAAATTTTTTGCTAAATGTGAAGAAAAGCAAGCTTATCAAGTCACTGTGAAGTAAAAAAGTTATATCAAATGGCAGCTCTAAAGTGATCATGTGTTTTAATCACATGTACAATCTGAGCAGGAACAACTCATCAGAGACAGAGATTTAATCTACATTTGCCATATTAATGAATATAATTAATATAATTATTAAATAATTTTATTTTTCTTGGTGAGATATATTTTTGAAATTTTTACAAATATCAGCCATCTTGAAACAGCAGTGATGTGTGAGGCATTAGGCCTGTGGTTGAAAGATCCAGACTCTTTTGGCCACAAATTCAACTGTTAGCAGTCAGGTTTCAGCAGCAAAAGCAGCAGGCAACTTTTTTCTTTTTAAGCAAAAAGCACAAAACAGCAGGTGATAAACATGTAGGACTTAGCAGATAAAGAGCCAAATACTGTGTGTCAGGTCTGCTCCTTTTTAAATAAGCAACTGTTTGCCAAAATATTAATTGACAATTTTAGAAGACATACTGTAATTTAGATTTGTTAACTGACTTAAAAGCTGTGTCTTAACCAAACAAACCAAACCAAAAAATAATGCAATTTTGAATTAAAGATTTGGCAAACTTTAGACTTAGTAGTTGCTAATGCTTAAATTTCCCGCACTGAAGCTCATCATAGGGTACAGCTAAGAGACTTAAGAAAGTTTTAAGTGATGTTTACATCAGTAGATGCCATGATGTTGTAATGCACTTTTGTGTTCTTGGTAAAAGGTCTGTCACACAATGTCCTCCAGCCAATCACAACAGTAGCTGATTTGACTAATTTGCATGTCTTTAGAGTAGAGAGCAGAAACCAGTAGGTGAATTTCCCTCTTAAATAGATGCTCATTTCTCTTTGCCTTTATCCCCTACTTAGAGGGTGTGATGGAAAGGGATCGCTACATGAGCCCCATGGAGGCGCAGGACTTTGGTCTCATTGACCGGGTTCTGGTTCACCCACCTCAGGCAGGTCAGGATGAGCCTGAGCTGGTGCAGAAAGAACCCGCAGCAGCAGCCAGTCCTTCTCCACAGCCAGAGTCTCCAGCCCCTGAGCAGGCCTCCCCTGGGACGAATCCCCCCTCCTCATACAAACCTGAGCCATGAACCCACCACAGAGCTGTCTGGATTTGATACCTGACAGTGTTGAAGAATAAGGCCAAGCCATCATGGTGTGTATGCAGGCTTCATGTACAGTGAGCAGAAAGTAACACACCTACGTATAAAGTTAACCCAAATTTGGAAAATGTTTTTTAAAATTTTTTTGAGATGTTGATTCTTGTGGTCTGAAAAATAAAACTTAAAGAATTAACAAATGCAAATTAATCAGCATTTAGGGCCCCTTCAGCCTAAACCAGGCAATGCGTTGAAAATGCAAGCTGTCCTATTGATTTTGATGTTGGTCATCTGTTTTAGCCAAAATCCATACTGCACTGACCAATCAGCTGATCAGCTGTTCAGACTGAGCAAAGCTAAAAGAAAAACCAGCCATGAGGTAATACAAAGTCTTAATTTGCGTTTGCATAATGGGGGACACCAGCACACTGTCACGAAAACCTGTAGTGATCGCAGCAATGCCTAATTTGGTCTGAAACAGCCCTTAGTCATTCACTTTTTTAACTCAAAACACTGGATGTTTATTACTAAACTCTGACAGAATCCGTGTTTCAGCGGAGTTGATCTTTGTGCTCACAGAGTTAAAGCACAGCAAAAATATGATGCTCAACTGTACATGAGTTTATTTAGGGGAGGGGAGCCTGTTAAGACTGTGGAACGATCTTGTTCTGAACCCCCCTGCTGCAAAATGTCCACTGAAGAGTGGAGAGGACCTGTATTACCTGTATTTGATTACTCATGTTTGTAATAAAAATTATCACGTTGACCACAATTCACAAAAACTGACTCCTTGTTTTTAATCCATAATTGTTTTAAATTTATTCTATCAACTAATGATCATCACATTCGCAGTAACCTAAGCACTGCACCTTAACGTGTATCAGAAGTGTTAAATTATTCAAAAATTTGAGCAGTAAGTCGCAGGCTGCCGTTTTTAGGGGAAAGAAGAAGAGAGAAGACTGGAAGGACAAAAAAGAAATACAGTAGGGTCCGTCAGTTGAACTGTTTGAGAAATTAATAACCAAACCTTTGTCGTGTGCCTCTGATTCATACAGCACACTGCCTGACACACTCACCCGGCATCACCAGGGTTTAGAACTCAACCTTTGCCTTTGCCACCACTGGCATGCTGTGATCATGTTGTTTTACCCAGAGATATCAGAGGTGGTTTCACATACAGTTGTGACTGGGCATAACCAGAACTGCCCAAACCTTTTATTTAAAAAAAAAAAAAAAAGCTAGCTCTATTTCTTGGCCTTGGTACCTGACTTTGTGCACCTGATATTCTAGGCTTTAATGTCAAGGTCCTGGTACTCTTACAGTCAGGGAAGGAAGAAGGTTTGGAAAACAGGTAAACCTCTGCACAGGTGGAAGGTTTCTTCTTGTTAGGAGAATCAATGCTCACCTTCTTTAATTTTTTTTGGTATCAGAAGAAGGTGGTTTGGAAAATGATGGTGAACCTCTTTGCACAGAGAGAAGATGAGGACCATGTTCCACAAACAGCGTTCTCCACACAGGGTTTGATTCCTGTGTGGAGCCAATAATAAATATTGACTGTTTTAAGGAAGTAGCTATTTGATGACAAACCATGTTGTATTTTTTTTTTACTCAAACATAACCATAAAGGTGTGTTGCCTAAACCTGCAACCTGCATCAGGCTGCAACTGTCACCTGAACATTTCTCAGCAAGCTTTAAAATTTAATGCTTGAATGATTGATTATTGCTGGCTTGACTGAAGAATGACATGTTTTCTTTACATGTATAGGTGAGGCAAAAAAAGGCAAAATGTATGGCGGATGAATAGTGCTACTTAAGGATTACAAGGAAAAGGAGCAGTTGACCCTTCCAATGTCAAGTTTTGAATGCGATTTATTAGGTCTGCACATCGGCTTGTATTGAGGGCAAGTGATGTCAGAGAGTTAAATATATAAGATAAAAATAAATATACGCCTACTTTGTAAGCTTGAACCAGGTAGCTTGCCTTCAAACATATCTATGTTTGAACTAGATATCAGTTGATAACAGTTTATAGATAACTTATCTCAATTTGCTGCCTGCAGACATGGACTAGAATTATTTTTAACATGTTTGTTTTACATGTGGTGCCATTTTAAGATGAGGCTTATGTCCTACATTGTATTTTTCAGGAAGTGAAATTCACCATGTGACTTAAAACAACCAAAAAAGAGCCTCATCACAAAAATGAATAGTGTCTTTATATGTGGTCAGATGATTATCTGTGTCTAAAACCTCAATACAGACACAAATGTTGACCAAAAACTGTAATAATAAAATGTTGAGATTTTAAGTTTCTGCCAATGGAGCATGATGAAATTACCATATTTGGTGAGTAAGAAAGAAAACATGTTTTCTCTTCTAATAAATATCAAATTAGTCTCCTTCAACAGATAATTGTTTAAAGCAGACATTATTTACCTGCTGTATCAGAAATGAGCTTCACAGCCTCACTGACTGTGTTGGGTCCCTTAACAAAATCTGGATCCCCTATTTTATTAATGATTCTCAATTTTACACCCACCAAATTCACCTTTATTTTGTTGTTGAGTGACCCAACAAAATCTGACTCCCCCCATCATATCTGTTCTGTATGGCCTAGTTGTAAAAGATTTGTGCATAAGTACTGGAGGTCCAGATGTGCCTGCTGAGGGAATTTGTCTGGTGTCACATTGAGCATCATCAATAAAATATGGGAGTCAGATTTTGCTGTTAAGTGACCCAACAAAATCTTTACCCCTCCCCCCAATTTCTGTCATGTATGGACTAGTTGTAAAAGACTTAATATATAATATATATGTCATTATTATACCCTGCAGTAAACTGAAGATGACTGTTTACAGTTGGCTACTAAACCATATTTAACCCAATAACGGGTAAATTACCACAGAAAACATGCAAACTGACCACAGAGTGAAAAGTGTTAAGTGGCTCGCGTTCATGCGAGGGGTAGTCAGTCGTTTGAGAGTCGCGTGAAGGCGTGCCAGAAGCATTGACTGTATACAACTCAGTAGCCGCTAGCGGAACAGAAGCTGTGCTTCCACTTTTGCAGTCCGGACAAGTAACGAGGGTGCACTAGTTAGTGCTTTAGTTGGTAACCAATGGCTGATGGGGGTGTGTGTGGTGTTCTGCTCTCTGCAGCTGTCATCCGAAAGGTAGAGTATGTCATTTATTTACCGAAACATTTCAAATATGTAGTATTGTTTGGATTGTAAGCGTGTTAGCGCGAGATAAATGTTGGCTAAATGAAGTGCTAGCAGTTAATTTAGCGTCAACTGCTGAGCGTTGTCCCAACTGTCAAAGTTTTAAGTTAAATATTCAAGCGGGATTAATCCTTCATTATAATCCTGCAATATCAAAGTGAATAGCGATTTCAGTTGTCTAGAATTGCTGCCTGGATGGATTTCTTTGTATTTATTTCAAACTATAATGCTAAAACTAAAACTTTTTACAAATTTGATGGCAAAACAAAATTAATAGACCTCATAGGACTTCAGATGTGTTGTTTTGCCGTGTCTGTGCGCAGGCATGTTTCCAGAGGACAGTAAACGCCTCACTGTTTCTATCTAAGAGATGGATTCAAAAGCTTCCTTACATCAGTTAACTTCTCAGGCGCAAGTTGATTCTCTGTTCAGCATGGATCACCAGTTTTCTTTTTGTGTCTGAATTAAACCTGCTTTGCTGAGGGTGTCAGTACGTTAGAGGGAATACAACCAGCCCCGCAGGAGTACGAGGCAAAGCCTGTTGTTCTCAAATACTTTGAATTTTAAACACAGTCAAATAAATACAGATCAGGTAATACTGTGCAGTGGGTAGTTTGTGTTCCAAGTTTAAAAAATGTTTTATGTAACAGCCTTGCAACGTACGTTACCTGTCTGTTTTGTGTGAGACTTACATGGAAACTCCACTGACTTCACACAATAAGGCCTGTTTACAGATCTTGGGGAGTGTATCTGCACATTTGGAAAAAACACTGTGTAAAGTCACTTAAGGCTCCAGAGAGAGTTGGGAGTTGAGCAACATCTTAAAAACTACCTGAAGTGGCTCGAGGCAGTTTCGGTAGGGTCTGAGTCTACATGCTTGAAGCTGAAAAAATCTGCAAATATGGGGTTAGAGATATGTGAGCTAACCAGTCCACTGTAGTCAGCATCTCATCTGTACTTGAGGCCCGTGGCTCAAGGCTACATGCCAGCATAACACCCTGGAAACTTCAAGCAAGTGGTTTGTTTTGTTACATTATGAGAAATGCAGTTGTTTGGTTTTGACAGGAAAGAAGAATGAAATGAGTTCAATCTTGTTTGAATGCTAGATCAGTAGAGTTCCTTGTTAAGTTTCCAAGTTTCAAACAGGGCTCTGAATGACCAAAGTACTGCCCAAATAGAATTTTTATAACCATAAATAACCTAACCAAAACTGCTTTGTGCATTTTACACACGTAAAACCCATTAATTTAGATTCAGAAATTGAAAATATATGTTGTAACTGTCAGCCTGTGTGTGCCCAAACTGTGTTAGTGTGTGTCTCCTCAGATATTTGGAAGCAGATGACAAGAGTGCCTTTCTATTTTAAGACCATGAATGATCAGCCATGGACCAGATCACTTTTCACCATGATACTGTGCTGTCAGATGTTCACATGCTCATGCCCAATGCACGTCACCTCATGACACGTCTCAACTATGACGGACAACCTGGTGTGTATGATTATGTTTTGAGTTTTAGAATCTGAACTATGTGTTGTATTGCACATGTTTGACAGGTACAAAGGATAATAAAAAGGGGAAAACAAAGCACAGTGTGAGCACTGAGTTTATTAAAGACACATTCCTGTCATGAACATTTATCAGGCATCAAATTCTCTGTATAAATACATGTATAAAGCTACAGGCTATAACAACTAAATGAGGGGGTCAGACCAATCAGCTGATGTCATGAGGTCAATTTCTGAGGTTGCATTCCCTCAGTTAAACTTTTGTTCATATCATGTCAGTCTTTTTTTATATTTAATTCTTCTAATAGCTCCCAATGGAGCTACACTGTTTTGTTAATCAGCTGATTGAGAAAAGAATAATTAGCCAATATTTTATTATTTTTTAATTTTGATTTTTTATTTAAGAGTTTTAAATGGCCAAATTCTCTAGTGTCAGATTTTCCAGTTTAAAAATGTTCTGTTTTTTATGCCATATTAAAGTAACTGTATGTATATTTTAGGCTGGATAATGATCAGGGTGAATAAAAATCTGACTGAAACATCCTAACAAGACTGTAAATAAACAATATTTCCTGAGTGAGATTTAGCCTCCTCTCTCAAGCCTCATCATTTTATGTTCAAATTGAATTAAATTAAGCAAAGCTCAAGAGGTGGGTCGGTTCATAGCCAGAAGCAAATATGTATTAACCAGCTGCAAAAAGAAACAGTTGGGAAGTAAAATCCAGTTTGACTGCATTGAAGAAGGGGCTGCTTCAGGTAGAATAGTTGGTAAAGAGTGATGACGGGGCCCCTGCTATCAAATATTTGACATGAACCTGCCCTGATTCACATCTTTCACATTTGTAAATGAACAAGTAGCTTTAGATATGAAGATAAAGACTGCTATGAGCAAAGTAGTAAATTCACTAAAACAGACACCCAGTTATTTCTTTTCAGGTTTAGTTTGACACTGAGGAAGATTTCCTGTTTTCTCATCAGTTTGAAGCATTGTAGGCATGCATATCTGTCTCTAAATGGGCCTTGCTGGCCTGGTAACTTCGTACTTCAATCAATCTAACCATACTAACAATATATATTTCTATATATATAAAAATGGTAAATGCTGGAAAAAACACGTATGAAACAAACAATTCTTTCCTAATGTTTAATGCTATCAACTGTGTTTCTCTTTATCTGCCAGTAGTAGAGGCACATTAGAAGTACAACAATTACAACTAAAATAACAAACATATGTAATGAAAATTTACTAAGAAGGTATTCATTTGGACAATCAATAAATAACGCCAGATTTTGAAGAAGAACAAGCTTTACATTGACATAAACCAGAGGAAAGCATCCTCATCAGACAGTTAATAAAGCTTTAGCTATTACTTTAGCTATAACAGTTGATTAAAGCTGTTTAAAATAATGAATTATCCAAATCAGTATGTGATGAGCTGGACAAAAAAAATCAAACCATTAAGTTCATATTTCTAGCATGAAAATGTTGAACATGCTAAATGTTTTCATTCACCTTCTGACTTTACTGTATTCATCCATCCAGTCTTCATCTCAAAATTCAAGATCCTGTCAGATGGTGAAAGGCACAACCAAGGAAAAGGTTTAAAGGAGGACGAATGTGATGACCTAAGAGCGGAGAGGGAAAAGGATGCAAAAACTACAGAAGGACAAGATGGAGAGGATGGTGGGGAGGAAAAAGTGGACCCAGTTTTAGATGAGGACGGGGACTTTGACATCATACGTCGGTATGTAAAACAGTCATTCAGTCAACAGTTCAAACAGGGTTTGCTGTTCTGTGAGGGTGTTTTCCATAATGGTTTGGGTTTGAAACCAAACCAGGTCCATTATTGAGTGTCACACCTCTCCCTTTTATACATCAACTCTGTAAAATGTGTTTAAATCTTTGGTACAAATTCTGTTTTAATCATTTCTATGCTTCTGCATGGTAACAGTCATGGCCAGAGGTATTTAAGCTCACAAGTTGTCTACTACATATGTGCTGTTATTGATTATAGCTACAGTCATACATGTATTCTACCTTCTGATGTTATGACAGAAATAAGCATGGCAAAAGAGACTATAATATGTTCTAAGTATAATTTATATTGTATCATAATAAACATGATAATAACCGAGATGTTATAAAAGAAGAAACACACCACTTCAAGTCTTTTGAGTTTGAATCCTTTACACCAGAGATGACCATTGTATGGCACACATCCTGCTCCTTCTTGAAAAAAGCCAATTGGCTGCTTTACAACAGCCAAACCAGGAAACATTACTAACCAATCATTTTGGTATGTTGGGTTGAGACATAGAAGAAGATGGTGCTGGAAACCTTGCATATGTGTAGTAAAAGGATAACTTAAAAGAAAGAAGGAGCATTTTAACTCTTATTTTGGAGCACAGGTACCAAACTTTTTAATCTTTTTGAGAAACTGACCTGGTCTTGTAAATCTGAAATAACTGCCTACAGTCATTGTCAGTCAGCTGCTGAGTGTTGGAAGGACTTTGATATTAAAAGTATCGCTAATGGTGATTTAATAATTTGTTTAAAATTAGTTTTTTAACAGTTTACCTTGTCTTTCCACCAATATGCTGAGGTCTAAATACATTTTTGAATCCTGTTTATATTCAGCATAATTATTGTTAAATGATTACTGATGAACCAAAAAGGGCAAATCACTCAGTGGATGTTAACTGAGACATAAGGTTTGGTGTTGTTCTTTCAAGCAATCAGAGATCTTTTAAGGTGTAGCATGTTGTTCATGTTAAAGTTTACACTCTGGTACAGACAGTGTGCGAAGTAAAATATTACTTATGGCTTTGGTTAATATAATGCTGTCTTTCATTAATGCAGTCCACTTTTATGGTTCTGCAGACCAAGAAAAGTCCCTGTAGAAGGTAACGACCGAGACCTGGTCTGTCCCATCATTCTCAAGCAGTCCAATCCTGTACTGGAAGAAGAAGAGGAAGAACAAGAAGGAGAAGAAGAAAATACAGATGATGAAGATGAGAAGTGCTTTGACAACATCATTAGGATTGGTAAGAACATTAAGGTTATAACATTGTTATGATTCTAACTTCATCTTGGTTATCATGATTTGTCTATGAAAGTAAAACAGTGTTTGATTCTGATGCATCAAACCTTTCAACATAACATTGAATTAAAATGTTTTGAACTAAATTTTATTCAGGTTTAATTTTTATTCTATTTATTATCACATAGATTAAAGGTCAGAACAAGCACTCTGTCTATATCAATGCCTTTGCTGTGTGAAACTAAGCTTTTTTAGACAAAGGTAAGCTGAGCAGTGGTCTGGGATGCCAGATGTCTGGAGGCACCAAAAATGTGAAACAATAAAGCTTATGTGTTTAATGTATGAATCCAATGTATTTACAGAGCACACGATGGCCACACCCCTGGAGGATGTCGGCAAACAGGTCAGCACAATTTAATCCCTCACCCCTCCTCTCACATTTGGTCACAAAATGTAAACTTGGCATATCCATTCTCCTTGACAATAAAGCAAAAACAATTCTCAGGCGCAAAAACAATCTTGAGAATTTGATGGCAGTACTCAACGGCTCATCTAGTCTACATGTGTTTTGTGGACTTGGAGGAGACGAGGTCTCCTGGGGTTTCCTGCGGAGGCACTGTGGAGTATGAGCTACTGTGGTTGCTGCTGCGAGCCACCCAGTCCAACACCGAGAGCGAGAGCTGTGTCTGTGTGCTCAGCACAGAGTCAAACATGTTTCCAACGGGTGTCCAAAGCTTGTCCTTTTCTCTGCAGTCCTGTTTGTAGATTTCATAGAGAGGATTTTGAGTCACAGTTGAATTGAGGAGAGAATGTCTTGTATTGAAACCTCAGAATCGCATTCCTGCTTTTAGCAGATGACGTTGGCTTCATTAGTCTGTGACCTCAAGCATGCACTGGGATGAGTTGCATTGCCCCCTGCTCCCTCTTATGAGAGGGTGAGTTGCTACCGCAAATGATGGAGTTTTAGTATCTTGGGGTCTTGTTTGTTTGTGACAGAAAAAATGTAGCCTGAAATGGGGACTTGATGCATATGCAACAATGCTGCAGTTGTACTGGGCCACCATGGTGAGCTGAGCTGTAAGGCAAAGCTCTTTACAAGTCAGCCTAAATTCTAAAACTCTGACTCAAGAAAGGAACAGAAAGCTGAGCTTCTGCTTTCATCTTACTCTTTATAATATGTATAGCTTTAGGAAATCTAGTTGGCAGGGGCTGAAAACAGTTACTTAGGAAGTTTAGAGAAATCTGATAACCAGCTTTCTGACTGGAGTGACAACATAAACAAAATGAAATTCAGTATGTAATTTTGACGCGTAAATATTGCATTTCATCAACAGGGTTATCGTGTTTTCAGGTCACCAGCTTTTTGCGCTATCTGGAAAACTGAGAGGAGGTTTCAAAGTGAGCAAACATAGCGAAGATGGTGTCAGATAAATTAGTGGGAGAATCTTCCTGGGCACTTTTGAGCTGAGCCTTTTACCCACACACTACACTCCAAATGAATCAGCAAGCATGCTGGAAATACCTCTGAGTGCCTCTGTGTTCCAAATCTGCTATTTCAGGCATCTCAAGGGATTCTTTACTAACAACCGGGGCTCTGCAAACCTGACTTCCAGCCAAATCATGCCCTAACATAAGAGAGAAGGGAAAATGGCTGCCCAAACTGGTCTATTTAAAATGTTGGACTATTGGACAAAAACTCTGTTAAAGATGAACACCAAAAAATGTACCTGCAGTACTGTTCACAGGGCTACAGGCCTTCAGCTCTGTGACTGTGTGATCCTGTGAATGCAGAGTGGCGCCTGTGTGTCTCAGGTTCCAAATTTTTTCCTTCTGGGTTCATGATACAACTTCTTCCAAAACGATGCACTCAGGGCTGAGCTGCATGCAAAACGAATGATTTACCTTCTTTTCAGGCAGGACAACTTGATATAGTATTTGCTGGCTCTTCTATAATGATCACAGAACACCAACAACAGTCTAATCAACAGTCTATTCATGAGCAAGACAGAGTTATACTATTTTTTAAAAAAAATATTTTTTAGCGTATTAATCACAATTAAAACATTATTCACACCCAAGTTTCATTCAATAAGGCCTTTACAGGCTCCTCAGCCTAAATACTCAAAATTTAAAATATTGTTTTTTTTTTGTTCTCTAATACTGCCCTCTAGTGGGATTTATGTAGAACCACATCAAAAGTCAAGTATGATATAGAAGACAAGCCTCATTATTTCTTAGAGTAACCACCAGCTGCAAAAATGCAGATGTTTTTTGTCTCTTTATAAATCAATATTATTTCTTTTCCTCTGTTCATTTAAGGAATGCTGAGCGGGTAAATTGTTTTCAAAGCAGTTTTAACGCCAAATGAATGTACAAACATGCAGAAATCATACTAGCCTCATGGGTGCAGCCTGCATTCTGTAGTGCAGATATATCTTGTCTATAATGGATCGTAGCATGTTAGCAATAGAAGTTACATTCAAGTGATGTATTTATACAGATGTTTAATACAAACAGTAAGCAAGTTTTTGAGTAGATAATCAAGCACATTAGATAAAGACTAAGTACACAGTATGACTTTGTGTGTAGCCCAAGGCCTTTAACATAGCGAGGTCGGGCCTCTTTGAAACAGAGCCAGCAGGTTACACTTACAGTCTGCATACATATGAATGTAAAACACATTCCACACACTTAAAAACCTAAACTATTTTTGCATGTGTTTTACTCTCTGTTCCCTCCCAACTTAATGAAGTTAATCATTTCCAGTGTTGTTTAAAGTTTTTCAGAGAGAAGTACATTAAATCGTTCTCTGTGTGGTCAGTCACTGTGTTAAAAAGTCATGCCTTATCTTAGCATAAGCTGAGCCACACAGTCCTCAAAAATCACACATTAACCTGAAGATTCCAGTGCATGTGTGTATTGCAAATGTGTGTACAGGAAATTGGTTTATAATAATGAAAGTTGATGTATCATTTAAGAGTGTTATTTAAATAACTGCATAAATAATATGTAATTTATTTATCATGTCAAGTGTTATTTCATATTAAAAAGCATTAAAGCATCACGTTTTTATTTCAATCAGGTGTGGCGCGGGGCGGTCTTCTTGGCTGACTTCATCCTCTCTAAACCGGTTCTTTTCAGAGGAGCTACAGTCCTGGAGCTGGGAGCAGGAACAGGCCTGACCAGCATCATCATGGCAACCATAGCCAAAAGAGTTTACTGCACAGGTATGATGCCGTTGAGCAGGTATCTTGATGTGTTTCTTTCAACATCTTGTTTAAATTTAAACCTGAGAATCTTTAGAACATAGCAGAGTAATCTTTAATACTGAAGGTCACATTCAAAGGTTCTCATTGCTTTTAAAGAGCATTCAAGAGCACCTCAGAAGTGACTCCACATAGGTCATGATGGAGAGCTATAAAGGCTCCTGCCAATGCATCTGTTTACATCTGGCCAACAACTGCTACTGCTCAACAGAGCAAGCACAGTTTTGCTGCCCTATGCTAAACTGAAATCTAGCTACCAGGCCTCCAACCTTACTGTGCAGACTGCATAACTGAGCTGTTGGAGAAAACAAAGGAAGGCAGAATCTGTTTCTCCACCTACAAAGGTCAGTGAACAGAAGTCACACGGTCAAGGAAAATATGCACTACCCACATAGAGACACTTTTCATTAGCTGCAAACCTCTCAGTCCCACAGAAGGTTCTGCTTTTCATCAAAAACTTAACCAAAAACACACTGGACCACTGCTTCTTTATTTTAGAGGACACTGACTGCTCTTATCACATTTGTCTTCATAACTCTCCTGGTATACAGGCCTCCACCCTCACTCCGATGGCTTATGTTAATGTTTTGCAAAAGCTCTGTTTATACCATTCACTCTGCAGCACTCAGCTGGCCTTTTGAGATTTATACCCTCTGCCAGTTTGGAAAAGCTCCATTTTGGGTGGAGAATGCAGTTGTCCCACGTCACTCTCCTGTCTGAAAGTCTGTGTTGATGAGCTGGTTCCCATCTTTACACAGTCTTCTATGTCTCACTGAAGCTGAGTCAAGTCTTCTCACACTTCAAACGTTTGACAGTCATCCCAGTCCCAAAAATAACAGCACATGCATGAAAGACGTGTCGCCTGGTCATGAAAGCTTTTGTTAGACTGGTGTTGGCTCGCCTGGAGGACATCATAGGCTTCCTGTTGGACCTCCTGCTGTGTGAAAACTGAGCACACAAGTCAAGGGATAATATAGCTAAAATGTGACTGCACCTCCTCCTGAAATACCTTAACTTGCCAACACAAGTGGACTTCAGCACAGCATTTGGCACCATCATCATGGAAGACCGCCACTCCAAACTCAACTGCTCGATGTCCTTATGGAATTTTTTCAGGATTTGTAGACCTCTGCAGTACAGGAGACACAAAGGAGAAATGACTGCTGCCTGTCAAACCCTGACCTGACCGTTCTCCGGCATCTCCCCACTGACAGGAACTCTGTAAACCAAAACTACCAGACATGAAAACATTTTCTTCCTACACTCAAATGAGTACTTAAATCAGACATCTGATGTCTGAAACAATTCCTGTGCAATAACTCTGAAACACTGAAACATTTATCTAGGCTACAAATTCTACAGTAGATATCACAGTTTAATACAGAAATTGTAATCTAAAATGTACATATCATCCATCATTGTCAAATATAGGGACAATCTAAAAGTGCATCTAGCGATTAGGTGTACTTTTTTGCCTTTTCAGATGAATATAATTGAGTAATTGGTTTGGTGTGATAAAGCAAAACAAGTTTCAAGTAGAATAAACAAGATGTCCCATGTTGACTCCTTTACTGTTGTGTTTTACAGATGTGGGAGACGACCTTCTTAACATGTGCAAGAGAAACATGACATTAAATAGACACATGTTGGAGTCTTCAGGTGAGAAAACTATCAGATTATTCTTTGTTTCACATCACCAGTCATCAAAGCGGTTTATTTATAATGTCATCAATCATCACAGTTTGCGATGTGACAAGCAGGCTGAGCTAGAAACTGTTGAGATGTCTCATCTAAACATCTTAGTCCCCTGTGTCTTCTAAGGTGTCTGTGCACTATATATCAGCACTGCCTCCCTCCACGGTCTGTAGGGAAGTTCAAGGAAAGGCCACGAGTGGTCCTGTTTGTACTGGGCAGCTTCCATTTGTGTAACTGAAACTGTCCTGAAAGTGAGAGCAGCATGAAAGCCAGCTCACTAAATGCTCACTGAGATGAAACACTAGAACAGTAAAGAGAGAAAAGGAAAATGTTGTTGTCAAGGTGATTGTTGATAAGTTTTTTCTCAAGCTATGATGATGAAATTAATTAATTTCATTTCATTAATATTCATTTCATTTACTTTTGAATTACAAAGTCCTTAGAAAGACAATAATTTATTCCACCTTCTGATTACTTATTTCACAATTAATCAATGCATTTAGTTTGTTGATTGCTTATTTATGTATTTTATTTATATTTTTCCTTTCCTGTTAAAAGAGAATTGGTTAATGAGGCAAAACAAATGGAACATTGTGGGTTTAAAGTGCAATTAAAAAGCAGGGAAACTTTTTGTCTGTTTATTCAGCTTAATAAATACTGTCAATTCTGACAACCAGGTGGTGAGGTGAGAGTGAGACATCTGGATTGGCTCAAGCATGACTTTTGTACAGGTAACACTCACTCAGCCACTCTCACACACTCACAAACAAACACACATACACACACATAGAAAACACAAGTAGCTTTATGACTGACATGTTGTACTTGTTGGTAATCTAACCTAAGCTTCAGCATGTAAGTCAAGAGCTACAGTATGGCATTAGGTAATATGAGTAATAATATGTATATGTAATATTACAAATATGTAATAATATGAGTAGAGAAAAAATTATGCCAAGGATGACAAATTCAAAGACATCCGGTGTCAAGTGAGCTTGAAAATCCTTCTTTCAAGATCTCCTTTGTAAGTTCTGTTGATGAGTCTCTGCTGTAACAACCGGTCATGTCTTTCCTCCCATGTGTCTAATCTCTGTAGATGCTGATGTGGAATTTAGTTGGACAGAAGATGAAGTAGCAGATATACACAACAACACCAGTGTCATCATTGCTGCTGATGGTAAGTTACTGAGCTGATCAGAACTAAAATTTGTCTCACATCTTCTTCTCCAGTATAATCACGTGGAAGGCAGCATGCAAAATTTAAGTGGTGCTTTGATTCTTGGAAGCTTCATGGAACCTGCACAGATAGAGTAACTGAACACATCTTCAAATTCATGATTTTTTTAAATTAAGGGCCATGGCTCCCTTGAAAACCACCAGAGGGCACCAGCAGAATCTCAGAATATTTGAATGAGGGTGAGAAAAATATTTTTGAATACAAAAAAAAAAACAAACAAAAAACTCCACCCTAAATATCTTCTTGTTTCTTGCTTCTGGCAGTTTAATTTTTCACCTGACTGTTGTGACATACAGGTAATTCTGGGAGTTGTCAGAGGTTATGGACTCGTACCAAACTTGTTTTGTGCAGCAAAACAAAACACACTGCTCACTCCAATTCATTGCGTGAAAGAACTTTGATCAACTTGTGAACAATTTTAAATCTGAAGACACGAAAAGAAAGTTAAGAAACACTGACTCCTACCAGATGTAACCAAATGCATCTTCAGTCATGAAGAGTGGGACCTCCACATTACGGAAAATTTATTAAATTAAACAATTTAATTTAAACTGTGAGAGAGTCAGTGCACTGTTTGAGAGACTTCTCTCTCCATGGACAAAAACACTAAGAATGAGAATAAATTACATGGTTAAAACTAATCCATGCGGCAGCTGTAACTGTAGCTGTTAGAGCTGCTGTATGAATCACAGAACAACCCAGTACACACAGACTGACAAACAAGCAGAAAAATATATTATGATGTTGTTTTGTGTGTGTGTGTGTGTGTCACCAGTTTGCTATGACGACGACCTGACAGATGGCTTTTTCCGAACTCTGTACCGACTCTGCAGTAACTTTCCTCACACCTGCACTGTCTTCATCTCCTTAGAGAAAAGGTGAGTAAAAAACCTACGGGTCACACTTTGTTTAAGCAAAGCTGTCACTCTGACAGAACAAGTTTCACCAGACAAGATCCTGTAATGATATCCACATATCTTAAAGCATATTTTTTCTTTATACCAACATTGTGAAGAGTTTTCCATAACTTAAACGGAATGTGAGATTCTTTTCTTTCAGTTGATAAAAACATCTTCTGCCATCTTACAGCAGCGAGATATAAAGTTATATGTCATTTGCAGTCTCTTATCAGAGGAGCTGTGTGCGTTATTTTACACATGGATGACACGGCAACCCTAATGTAAGAGTCGGGTCACGCTGAGAGGAAAGAGTTCATATGACATGTTGTCCGACCATGTTAGAAATCAAGACTTTGTACTTGTTCCACATGGCTGCACTCTGAGGCAGAATGAAAAGTCGCTGTGGTACACTTGGTTATTCACATAAAAAGTGACAGAAATATTTGTGTCAACAATAAAAATGCAGGATAGAGAGTGAATTTCAGACCCTTAATGCTATCTCACCCCTGCACAGCTGACCACTCACTGCATGAAGCAGAATGGGAGCGTCTGTTGGTGAAAGCTGCAGAAACGCTCAGACATCAACCCTCCTGTAGCTGGAAAGGTGTTAGAGAACGAGTTTGTCAAAAAGCACTTCTGATGAATCATGCTGACAGTTTAATAATTATGGTTATTAATATCTCCTACCATGAACAGGACTGGTCACAATCTAACAGTGATTATGTTCTGTGTTTTTCTCAGTATCAAGCTGTTACACACAAATCCCATGAGCAGTTGAAGCAGAGTGATATTGAAAGTGTGAAATAACTTCTGACCATCAGGGGGGCTGTGAGCAGCTAACACCACACAGCGATTCATCTACAGACAAATGCAAAAATGTTACTGAAAGCATTTTAAAAATGTAGTACAGTGATGATGAGTCAGGACTGGGTATTTTTAGAGAGGAAAAGGAAGAGAGAGGAAGAGGAGGAAAATAAATGAGAAATACAGGAGGGATCTTCTGCAGACCTGACAACACCAGAACTATCACTGAACCTTAAAGTCACATGTCTCTGATTCACTCCACAGGATGTCTGATTTAGCATCAGATCTTTATTCAGCATCATCCAGGCTCTTTAACTCAACCTCTGCCAGCAATGCCATGACCATGTTGAGCTATATGTAGAAATGTGGAAATCAGGGGGGGGCCTCACAGATTGTTATGACAAATACATGGGAGTCTGTCAGCAGAACTGCCAGCACCATGATTATCTAAAACTTCTTAAATTATAAATATGTTTAAATCATGTGTCCAAACACAGTGTTTCCTTCCTCAAACACGCCTGATTCAAATCAGCTGGGGTGTTAACAGGCTGATGCAGAGTGATGACGAGCTGATCGTTGAGCTCAGGTGTGTTAGAAGAGAGAACCATCTGAAACATGCAGGACAGGAGCGTCACCCAGGACTCAAACACATGACAGTATGCCTCAATCATACATGGGTATTTATCAAAAAGTGTCTTTTTTAATGCATTTTGGCTTTTTATTCTCATAGAGAAGCAGTTTTTGAAGAGGGTCCTTTAGAAAACTCTTACTAGGATAAAGATAATAAACTCTATTTGCAGAGTTGTTGTGTCGACAGCGCTAAGTTATCTCCTTTGTTTACAAGAGGCAATAAATAAACATAATCATAAATGTATAGGTACTCCTTTATAATGTTGAGGAACAGATGTGTCAGACTGTACAGGTCGCTACATAATCCAACTCCCACCCACAACACAGTCCAAGCCCCCAGCTTTGCAGGTTTCAGATGTGAAACAGCAAAATAATCTGTTAGTTGCAGTTGGCCTACTTGTGACTCCATTCTTAAAACTAATAAAGCTTTGAGGTTCGGGTTAAATTGGTTTGAAATGTTCATGACGATGCTTCAGTTGTGATTATTTAAAAAAAAAAAACATCTTTTTTAAACATTGATCTTTCTAAATCAGAGTCAGTATAAACAGGAATTGAAAGGTAGATTGGGAGGGAAAAAAATGTTTGATTAAAAAAAAATGTGTTTTCATGGACCAGAACATAGACTCTTAAGACATGCCATGATTCTGTTTCAGCTACCTGCCAAGTCAGAAACCATTCATTTTATTTTTCTGAGCAGTGTGAACTCTATCACAGGTGCACAGACTGAAACAGGCAGCTTATCTTATAATTTTTGGGTTTTTTGGTGTGAGTGAGAAACAAACCCTTTCATTAGCCTTATTAGCTTTTATTTAGTAGCTGTTTCTTTCTCCTGTGAATTGATAACTCTGTTAGGTTCAGTTGTGTTGAGCTATGCTTTTAAACAGTGAGCTGAATTATCTCCTGTGCCTGAATGTCACAAGGTTAAACTTCACTCTGCGACATCTGGACGTTTCCTGTGAAGCCTATGACCATTTCAGCCGCTGTCTGTCGCAGCTGCAGGATCTGGTGGATGGACGATGCAGCTTCAGGGTGGAGAAGCTCCCTTCTAACTTCGCACAGTTCTTCCTGTATGAACGCATAGAGCAGCTGGTGAGGGAAACACTAACGTACATCTGTATATTCTAATAGAAATAATCTTTATTGCTTTACTTTTAATATAAACCTCAACCTTAAAGCCTGACCTCATTTTACCTCAAACCTGAATCTAAACTGAACACTGTGAGATTGTGTCTGTCTGCATTCTGTGTGGATGTGGTCAGAGAACTGAAGCTACTGCTGCTCTGCTAATGTGCTGCTTTCCCTATGCAGCCTGTGCAGATGTGGTTTTAAATTACTCTTAGGGTTGCAGTTACACATGTAAAGCACAAGTAAAATGTGACCACTTACCTGCTCTATGTTAACAGCTTTATGATTTTAATAGAAACTACTTCTTCAATAAGACATGAGCGATAAAAGGCTGAAAAACACAGCTGCAAAACTGTGTGAACTGTGTAAACAGACAGTTAGGTTTTAACTCACAAAAAAACTAAATATACTGAACAGAAAAGAAAAGTCTCGCACAGTAAACTCTGAGATGTATTTTTGTGTTTGCACTGTGTGAAAAAAGATTTTTTTTTCCACATGTTGTAGTCTTGCTGTGTGTTTTGGCCTTGTGTCTTCACTGTGACCTTCTGATATCAAGATTTAAGATTTTATGTTAATGTCCCACTATGAAGTAATTTTGGATTGGACTAGGATTAGCCCATAAAAACATTCCAGGCAATAAAAAAAAGATAGCTACAGGGAACAAGACACATTGAAAGCTGCGTCAAACATCAAATATAATAAATTAATTTTTTGAAGTGTCTTTCTGACAGGGCAGTCTCTCTGCCAACGGTCGAGTAAAACATGCTTGAATTAAGGCAGCAACACTTTTGTTGTAGATTTCTTGTTTATTGGAGATGAAATTTGACCAGTGATTGACAGATATTGGCAGTTGGACCACTTTTCCTAGAACATATGAATCATTGTCAGCACTGATGACCTGTATTTGTTTAAGATGGCATCAGGTGACACAGACTTGTGTGAGTTTATTATTGTCCTTTTTCAGACCTTTACCCAGCTCTTTGGACTCTTTCATGGCTGAATCTAATGTGAGCAGACAAGTGCTTTAGTAAATCCTTACCACAGACAGGAAGTGAGGAGGCAGTGTCATAAAGTTAAATGACATTTTAAAACTTGCTATGACTCAAATATCTTTTTGTGTGTCTTTGTGTCTCTCTTTGCACAATACTGTAGGTTGCTGAGTATATATTTTTTTTTAATTTAAATAACACAAATGATAATTGCACCACATACATAGATACAGTGTGACAAACTTTAACTTATTTCAAGGTACAGTTTTAACTTATTCATCAATTTTTTATAACTCAAACAAAAATTATGCACCTTAATTCATTTTTAATCCATTAAAAAAACTATTCTGTATGGTAACATGTAGAGGAAAACGTTTTTAGTAAGTGTGACAGTTTGAGGATAAAAACTGTCCTGCAGTCTGGTGATTCGGCAGCAGATGTTTCTGTGTCTCTTTCCAGATGGCAGCAGAGTGAACAGACTGTAACTGGGGTGGTTATTGTCTCTAAGTATCCTTTGAGCTCTGCGTAGGAACCTCACTTCACAGATATCACTGATGCTCAGTAAATGGATACCAGTGATGTTCTGGGTGGTTTTAATCAGCCACTGTAGAGCTTTTCTGTCCTGGCTTGTGCACATTCATTACCAATTTGTGATGTTTCCACTCAGAATGCTTTCGCACTCTTCTCTCTAAAAGCTGTCAAAAACTTTTGGCAAACTCAAGGAATTTTGCCTACTTACGTTTCCTAAGAATTAAAGTTAATTCTGAGCTTTTCTAACCAGGATATAGAAAAACCCTGATAAAAAAACAAAAACAAACAAATGTAACATTTTTAATCAGGTGTATCTGAGATAATCTTTTATCTTAAATAAGCATTTCTGAGTCCAACACTATTCACACTGTGTTGCACATGTTAGGTAAAACTGTCAAGCTTCTGGGTCACTAGCTTGAAAATTTACTCTAAGTCCTGTTGCTGCCCACTCCTACACTATTTAGAAGGATCAGGTGCATGATTCTCCCCCCCACTGAGGGGCTCAGTGCAGTTTTTTTATTAACATACATTGTTATCATTTTCTGCAGGAGCTGTGGAAGATAACTGCCACTCCACTTCCAGTTCAGGAAGCACGGAAGAATCATGAGTTGTTTTCATCTTGACCTGGACACAGATTCAAGCCATGTGGACATTAAGCTCTCCACATAATTAAGAAGAAAACAAAAAGAAGAAGGACTTTTTATTTGTAATTTATAGTTTGCTGAGAACAATCTAGCAATAACTGGTTTGCTGCATTTAAGCCACGCAGGACTGGGGTTTACCTTTATGTTTATGTTTCTGATGGTGTGGGAAACGAGCATCCAGTGCTAACCATTGAGCCACTGTGCTGCCAACTTGAGTTTTAGAGTGTGATAATGACAGAAAGCTGCTTTAAACTTCAGTAAGTCAAAAACCTATGCGGAGTAGAGCAAAATAAACAGGAATAAGGAAATCATTGCAATGTACCACATCAATTGTACAAATACCACAGATGGAATGACACACTTGCACACATATATAGAGAAAATAAAGTATATTTTTTACTGATTGGGGCCAGGTGTTCCATCCTTTTTTAGACAATACATATGGGATCTTTGAATTGCTCTTAGTCTGGCCTCTCAGAGAGCAGTTTGCCTGATTAAACTGCAATCATTTCCCTAATCTGACAAGAAAACAGGTATCACTTAGATGTAATAAATGCAAGAAGGTGAAAGTTTTTACTTTTCTTTCTAATGTGTTTTTTTTCTTTTTTAGAAAACACATATCTTCAGTGTTTTATTTTCTGTCTCATTTGAACTTTTTGAGTGCAACAGTAGGAGCTGCAGGGAAAAGCAGTGTGCATCTGTTTAGTGTGCCACTGCAAGAAAGTTATTATGACTGCATAATGACTGAGGGTTTTTTTGCTTTGTTTACAATATTAGATATTAGGCCTACCACTAATAATGATATGGTACAATTCATCCATTTTCATTTTGTAGCTGCAGTAATGTATATTACATAATGTGAAATAAAAATGCTTTTACAATTGCTTTTATTCAGAGTTTTAAGTATTCTTTGAATGTATTTTTAATTTTGAAACCTCAGCATCTGGAGATGTAAATAGATTGTCTCTCTTTAAAGGGTTGAACATCACAGACTGTTTCAGTTTCTTATCTTTAAAAGATTTCTGTACTACCTTCAAACAGTGTGCATAAGGCCTCATACGCTCACAGTCTTATTTCATGTCATTTTTTTATACTATGTAGTATATTTTAAACAGACATATTCAGAGTGCACATAAAAATAATAAATGGAAACAGCACATTTGTAAACTTCACACATACTTATCAAGATGGTATAAATTGTGAGTCTTTTTTTTCAGAGTACTTTAGCAAGATAACTTTTTTTTTAATTGGACCAATGCGATGAGGTCACAGCAAAGACAGGTTGTTGAATAAAAAGAATGGTTTACAGAACATTAGTTAGTCACATAGCCAAGGTCTATTCAGGAGTCAATGTAGTCAATAACAATAATACGCCAGCATGCACACAACTGCATTGTTTTTTATGGCTGCACGAACATTAAAGTTCACTTTGGTAGAAATGTCTAACCATCAGAAAAGCTGTGATCTGTGAATGGAGGTGCTGAATTTGTTTGTCTGTGGTCAGTAAAAAAGTTTGTAAGAGCTGAGAACAAGTTTTCTCACATGATAGTGGAGGCACCTAAAGTTGGAGGGAAAGCAATATATTAGGCATGGCCCAAAGGACTCCATGGTGACCCGAGCCTTGACAACCAAATTTACTGAACATTCTCTTTCACTCTAGCAATGTGTTTCTTTGCTACGATGCACTCCATCTCTACCAGGCCCAGACCGGCCATTCTTCAAAGCCTCGCCTGTCTAATTAAGTGTGGCCTGTCAAAACAAAGAACACAAAAATTCAAGTTTTGAATTCAGCTCAGAATTACCACTGACATGAGTTTAGGTGAAAAGACCGACCCTCCCCAAGTCCCACTGTCAGTCAGAGAACAGGCACCTGTTACAAATAGCAATTGCTCAAATGTAAGAGATAAACATTTTTGTGGGGAACAATGAAGATGTCGTCAGCTTATTTCACTTTCAGTTCCTCCCGAGATCACTGTGTAGTCGTTCACAAGTTCAGAACAATGTTATTACTTTGAGCTTGTGAACCATCTGGCTTCATTTTTACTAATATAAATCCCTTAAAGAATAAACGGAAAGGTGAGGTTAAAAGGGATGAAAAGAGCAAGATCCTTGAAGAGGAGCAGACAATGCAATGCAGCAAAATACCAGATTTACTCAGAGCCTCGACATGCAGAAGCATGATGCAGTAGTAACATGTGAGCTGGTAAATGTTAGATGTTAAAGGCCACAGTCTCAGACTACACACACAAGCAATTTCCAAAAGGGAAGAAAGTTCATCATGGAGTTTGAAAAATGGGTCAATGGTTCATTCCCGTAAAAAACAATGAGTTTCTCACATGATCAGCCAGAATTTTGAGCAAATGGAAGTTTTATGACAGTAAAGCCAACTAGAGCTGTATGTCTCCCTGGATGTTTGTACAGTAGGTCTGGTTAAAAATTATATAGGTTTTTTTTTCTATTACTAAATACTGAGTATGTCAGTGTCTAGTTTTTTTACTCTGGCTGTTGTGCAGCATGAGCAGAATAGGCTGATATTCAGACATACCTGACTGAGAGTGCTTCATTATGAATAGTTCAGTGTGTTCAGCTGAATGTTCCCCTTTTAACAAGAAGAAGTAATTTAATCTTTAAATGTCAAAAATGTTCTTATAATGTCTGTTTTGGCCTTTTAAAGATCTGAAACTTCCAGTGGCCAGTGAGACCTCAGCGCACTGTACCTTCATGACACATGCAAATAGACCAAACATGAGCACATTAATGAAACATCCTCCTCATTTTGACGACATAAACCTGACATTATGAAATCATGACGAGGTGAAAGGGTTCAGTTAACAATCATGGATGACTTTCAAAAAATGCAACCAGTCGACTTTTGGTGAATCAGTTCTACTTGTGCCATCAAGAGTCTCATAAAATGTTGACGCTGCTCATCCTCACTTCATTATGATCACATGCACATTCACACTAACAGGATTTATGAAATTTTTATGATGTATTCTTCTGCATTAAATTTAATGGTTTAACAGTTTTTTGCCATTAACTTTTATTAAAGATAAAACTAAAAATGAGGAGAAACAGCGCATGAAATGACAGAATGTGTTGTTCTTGTTGAAAGAACTTGCTGAAGACTAGTTCACAAAAAGTAGTTTTTTGTATGAGATGAAACTAAAAACAATAAAAATGGCATCTCATCCATCTCTCTCCTGATGTCAGCTGGTAGTCAGCCTTCCCATCCACCTTTGTGATCCTAAAAAGGATGAGGGGTTATAAATAATGAATGTATTTGATCCTTGCCTGCCTCACCATTCAGGAAATTCTTGAACCTTTGGTGTTAATAATTAAATCACTGAAATGCACAGAGTTCTGCCTCGGATATCTGGATTTTTGATGGACCGTACTTGTACATCAACAATGAACCCAGCATACGTTTCTTTTGAAGAAAAAATTTAGAATCTGTTATATACTAAAATCCTGAATAGATTCTGAACTATAACACTATTGATATAAATGATAATTAAAAGATCATTCTCACTCCATCAACTGGCTAATAAAACCAGGTACAATCAAAAGATCATGAGGATTTTGATCAATACTCCTTTTAGCTTCAGTGTAACAGACTAAAATTTGTCATTTATGGAGTTACTCATTAAGACTATTTTTATTTAACCAGATAAAGAAAAAGAAAATATGGTTAAAATTTGTTCATCATAAGTAATCCTTTTTTAAGTGCTCATTTACTCTTCTTTGTCCAGTAGGGGAAAAAAAAGATGTTGACGGAAATGATATTTTGTGAAAATCCAGAGACTTAATGATTATAAAAATTGCAAAAACTATTTCTTATTCTGTCCTACACTTATTGTTAAGAAAATGGAATATAAAATAAAGTATTTGGCTGCAGAGCTGGAGTTTGTAAAGGCTCAACATTGATCAATATTTGTTTTTCCTACAAACTCTAAACTGGTGAACAAATGTTCTCCTCCTGAATCCATCACTTATGTTTAATGACTGACTGACTTGTGTTCAGTTTGAAGGTTCAGATGTTCACTGAACTCGTTACAAGACAGATTTTTCAACATAATAAGTGACCTAAGTGAAGTAGCAACCCTGCATCATGCCAGCACCTGCAATGAATACAAATCTGATCAAAAGGATGATTTAACCTGTAAATTATCTATTATCCTTGTGACACAGCACAAAATCTAAACAGAAAACTTGTGTTTGTGTATATAATGAAGCTTATAGATTAAATGTCATGGCTATCTGACAAAGATTTGTTGATAAACGTTTGGCCTCAATCCAAATCTTTTCATAACCAAAGTGAATCCTACACAAAAAATATTGTGACCATTTCAAAAACCAAAGACATTTTATGAACCTTAACCAAAGTACTCTTGTTACTTATCAGTAACCACAGACTGCACTCTAACCCTTGAGTCCCTTTTGCCAGAGTCCTGCTTCAAATGCCACTATCCAACCTGATATCCTCTCACTTATTTATGGAGTGTCACTGAACAAATTGCACATAAAATGATGTGACATGATGCTGAAAGTAGATGATGAGATGGAAGAGCGTCAGATGAGTTAAATTAACAATAGCACCTTCAGGTAACTATGGATTTTAAAGCAGTTGGAATGTTTCATAATACCAGGTATACCCGGAACCCGGGTGCAAAAACAGAGAGACCAGATCTGGATTGAACCAAAGGATAATTTATTTGAGGCAGGAGAGAAAATTTTTCTTTAGTGGGGTTTTGTTTTAGTGAGGGACATGTTTTAAATCCAGCAGTTTCAGGGCAAAATCCAGGAAAAAGTCAGATTGAGCACAACAGAGTTCAACACAAGCAGATTCCGGAATGGGAAGCCAGGCAGACAAGGCAGGATGAGGAGCTGGAGACAGGGACCAGATGAGGAGCAGACAGACTGTCATTAGCAGGAGACACAGGTTCAGACTGAGGTGACAAACTGCAAAAATTTAAGCCAATGTAAAATGTAAGGCAGTAGCAGCTGGAAGCGTGGTCTACACCAACATGTAGCAGGAACTACGATCTAGCAGAGTAAATGTGGATAAGTTCAAGAGCTCTTTAATACCTTTCAATGCACAAATTCTTGTACAGCCCATTTATTTAAGGCTCTTTCATTTTTGCTTGGCAGTATGCCATAGTATATATTGCTGACTTTTTGATCAAAACATTAACCCTTATGCGCCCTGGTGCCGTGAGTGATAGAAGGAATCCAATATTTCTTCCTTAAACAGATTGTGTAATAAGTGCTTATGTGAATGTATGTCCCAATTTCAGTCTTGTTTATACCTCCCAGACATAATGTAACATATGGAGATATAGTTTAAGACGTTTTCATGTTCCATATTGTTAAAAAAAAATCTACCATCATTTGGATGGGAATGTATTTTTTCAGTTTTAATCTCCTAATCACACCTGTCAACACAGCTGTTTTCCATGGTAGTTACATTACAGTGAGAGAGAGAGAGAGAGAGAGAGAGAGAGAGAGAGAGAGAGAGAGAGAGAGAGAGAGAGAGAGAGGCCCCACCACATGCAGAGACTGGGGCAGGCCTCACTGGCGGAGACCACAGACTCAGTTCCTGCGGCTGTTGAACTGTCGTCCTGTGTTCGGGGGTCTTCGGGCAGACCCTGCTGCCGTCGCTGGATCCTTGGTAAGTGTTGACGCTATGACACGGTTAACGAACCGCCGGGTGCGCGGGGAGAGCTGCAGAGATGTGACCGCGGGCATGTCGCACTGCCTCCCGGTCTGTGTGTGTGTGTGTGTGTGTTACGGACTCGTCGGAGCATCGGGATGTGCAGCAGTCTGCAGCGTCCATATCAGCGAAGCTGTTGACGAAGCATCTGTCTCGGTCTCCATAACGTGTTAGTAATGGATGGTTACCAGCCTTTTATAATCCATAAAGGCGGACGGTGGTCTGCGAGCCAGTCCGATCTAGTCGGAACCAGATTTTTTTTTTGAAAAAGGAAACATGAGAAACACTTGAACTAACATCCGTTTCAACAAGTTTAAATGTCGTAATCATGTGAACGCAAAAACTAGCGTGATTGCCCTTTTAATTTGTTGTTGTGTGCATATAGACAAGTGTGTTATTTCCTGAGTGGGGCAGAAGAATGTACTCACACAGCGTACAAACGTCGCTGTGAGGTAGCGAGGGTCCGGAGATGGATTCAGGGTTACACAATTGCATGGAACTGGTTTGCCTGGATTATGAATATATATATTTATATTTCTTTAATAACTGCCCTCTTCTGCCCTCCTGCACCTCCTTAGAAGAGTTAAAGTGGAATAAATGTAGAAGAACTTCAGTAAAGAGTGTGTCAAAGAAGCCAGTGCGTTAAAAAGGCAGATTTAGAGTTTGTTTTAGAGTTTGTTCAGAAAAATGATGATGCAGTTGATGCAAGTCGAAACATTAGTTACCAGGCCTGTGGAAAAGCCAGGACTAGTGGCAGTCAACAGAGTGTGGTGTTAATTTAATCACTGTTTGATTCATAGTAGAGATATGTGTACCTATAAAATATATTTTTTGTACTGTAAGTGTAGTTGTAGTACATATTTGTGTATTTAGAGTCACATGTCAAGTCAGCTGTCCTGAAAAAACTTTGCTTGAGCTATAGTCCAAGAACAAAGCATCAAAAGGCTTTGTTTCTAATTTACATTTAAAACAAATGCAAACCCCGAGACTAATGTCACATTTATTATAATAATGAAGAATAAATAGGAGCCTGTTGTATCATCACATCTTCTTTAGACTTATCAGATTAAGCATAAACATGTGCCATTTGCAACAAAAAACATTTTTTTCCTTTTTCTTACACATACGTCATGCATACAATATAGAACAAAGATTGTAGGCCATGTTGTTGGAGGTGCAAAGAAGTAGGACAGGAGGTGCCTTTTTGACACAAAATTACAGTGATGTGTGTGTGGAGTCCCAGCTTTAACTGCTCTCTCAAAAAACACACACAGTACCCGGGTCCTTGAGTCTGATCCTTCCTGTAGCCACTGTCTGCCCCTCTCACTGCTGCCTGCTTTGTTTGGTCTTCAGCTCTGCCTGGGTGTGCATCAGGGTCATTTTAAGCCCAAAAGAACTAAAAGAAGGTCAGAAACAAGATAAATATACATAAACTCTGTTAAAAATCTATCTGTCTATCTATTTGAGTCTACTTGTTTGAGAAGGATAAACAGTTTGCTACAGCTACATTTATAATTTGGCTCTTGGGGATGCACTAGCTTTGGATCAGACTCAGTTATGTTACTTATTATAGCAGTTCTTCAACATATTTTAGGCTTCACTGTTAAAAGAAGTTTAAAGGTGGTTTAAGGTTCTGTGTGGGTGTGACTTAAGGTTCAGCAAAGGTTGAGGAATAACCACAGGGAAATACCTGTATTAAAAATAGTTGTTAAATATGACATACTTTTAAAAAAGTAATTATTGTTCATTATGTTCTAGGGCCCTGCGCAGCTGAATTAAGGACTTCTGGAGGTCCCCTGACCCACGTTGGAAAACGCAACTAGTAGGGATTTTAATCATTTTAAGAGGCCTTCACAGGTCTTTCATTTGGGAATGGCTTACACATTATTTTTTTTACTGACCTCCTCTGTCTTTTCAGGCTTAGTTTATATAGACAATAAAGGATTTGTTACTGGTTTCCAGTGGCTGCTGTGCACTTACACACATTGTCAAAAGAAAGATACTCAAAGATTTACAGCTAAAGCAAGGACAACACAGCTAAACAGAGAGTAGAGTAGGTGCAAAAATAAATCTGAAAAAACACATGGACAAACAAATGGACAATATTGTGGTGGACCTAATTCACAAATGTGCTGTCTTTCTTATATAAAACTAAAGAAGAGAAATATTATTGAAATGCTAACAAAACGTGCACACCTCTGATTTGATCTCACCCTCATGCCAGGCTTTGCAAATCAGGGCTGTTCTTAAATTAGATGTTTTTTCTGTCACGAGCACAACAAAAAAAACCCCAAATAATCCCACAGAACAGCAGCAATCCTCAAAGCTATAAGCAGACCATGTCCCCATCGGAAACGAGCAAACAAGGATAATGATAATTATGATAATAATAATGGCAAAATTGTGTTGTATAATAATAAAACGCTGGAGAGATTCCATTGCCCAGCTGGCCTGAGAGAACATGCATTCCTCTGCCTTAAATTGAAGTTTACCATGTTGGTGTTGTCCCTAATAAGCACTCTTTTATGTAAAAATCTCGGAAATCTCATTATGTTCTGGCCTGAACAGAATGTGTAACTCTAACAATGACACAGGTCTGTCAGATTTATGTAAAAGCTGCAGGAACACAAGGTGAGACATGCAGAGAGGGAAACGCATGTCTTGTACTGCCTCTGAGATCACAATGATAACTGTTTTATCTCAACCTCTCATCTCTTTTGCACAAAGAAAATAAAATTGGTATTATCAACTATGGAAAACTGAAAAAGTAAACTTAAAGCTGTAAAGATTCCTCTCATATAAAATGAGGCTGTTAAAACAATTTCTGCTAATTCATTCTTGCCAACTGTGCGGAAGAATGGATTAATATAAATAGCAAAATGCTTCACATACAGCATGTGAGCTAATATGAATTGAATAAGAATCTTAAATTAAATTTGAAGTCATTTCATGCTTGTGTCCCGTCAAGTGTAATAAGACAGGCAGCAGTGTGTGAAACAGGATGAGTTCATGTTACTTATTGGTTAAGACACTGACGGTAAAATTTGTTTATAAATTCCTCAGTGCAGCATTTGACAGAACAGAAAACAGTCTTCCTTCATGCTATCCTGACATTTTTACACCACCTCTCTCTCTCTCTCTCTCTCTCTCTCTCTTTCTCTCTCTTTCTTTCTGTGACACCTGCTCAGGTGCTGAGTATCTTGAAAGTGTTGTGGCTTTTCTGTAAATGTGCTGTCAACTGACTTTAATGGAAGAAAATTGTTGTTCATTTGATGGATTTCTCGCACTTGGCAGGTGTAACGGTGAGAAGCCAAGGAGAGCGGACAGCAGGGTGAGAGAGCTTTAGCTATTTTTTGTGCCATAGGTGAGATGAGGGCAGGTTGCCCCAAACTGAAATTAGAGCCAAGTGTTGCTCCTGCATTGCCGTTTATTAATTCTCACTGACATGTGTTGGTGTGAATTTTTGTAACCCAAATCTGCTTTATCCTGTTACTGTAATGCACACTGATGCTCAAAAACAAACAAAAGAAAAACTTTTAGGCTTAAGGAGTTTTCGGCCTGAAGGGATTGATTTGATTCATTGACTTTCAGAGGACAGCCGTAGATGTGACATATGTCTTTTAATAAAATTTTGAGACCCCACAGCGGCTGCTCTGGGTGCAGTTACAAATATTTCAAACTGATAGGCTGATGAAAAAAATGTTAAAATCCCATCTCTGTTTTTTTTCTCTCTAGCCTTTTTTAACAGAGATGGCATAACAGTGCATCAACAGAGTGCCACCTTTACATACCTTTGTTTATTTACACTGAACCAAACATTGTTGGACATGATGCCACATCATTGTGTGATTTTACATCATGTGCCAGCTCTGTGGAATGTAAAGATGCATTACCTAAGTGATGTGTCAGGTAACAGCATCCAGCTTTACATACAACACATACGTCTGACAGCACTTTTGAAACAGTAGCAATGACCTAACATAGCAATAACAAATGTATGCTGAGTCCGTTTTATGGCTGTTTGTCTTGCTGTCTGCTCAAGGGTGAGGAGCTCCTGGATCTCTTTGTTTACCAAAGTTGCAAACATTTTCAACTGCTGTTCTTTATCTACTAGACGTAGCCGCTAACTGCTGCCAGGTTTTTTGGGGTTATACAAGGTTGCAGCCTGTCATGCCAACATGCCATTAACGTGTGCCTTTTTTTCCAGATGTCAATTCAGAGTTGTTACTACCTCCTCTGCTGGTTCAGATGAGACAAAAAATGACCTCCCATGTCGCCTTCTTAACTTTAAAACAGAACAGTGAGGCAAAGTAAGGGCACAGTATTCCCATTTAGAGGGCTGTGTGAGAGGGGCCTCAGTCACAAACGCTGCTATGTGGATCAAATGCCTGCAGACTACATATCCAGGCTGTGGAGTCTAACAGCTCCAGAGTTTGATAACACCACAGTACAGCTGTGGTTACACAACAGCCTCTTTGTCAATGCAGATTCAGGTCACAAGAGGACAGAACAGAACAGTTTTCAGCCAAAAGAAGCCAATCTTAAGTTTTATTTACATAACATGTCATTCTAGAGAACATTCACTGAACCACACACACACACAAAACAACAATGCCTGCACGCACACACGCACAGTTGCTGGCAGATACACAACAA
>JAPZDV010000009.1:19619700-19653300 GCA_029814665.1 Acanthurus lineatus | reverse complement strand
GGGATAAGCACGGCTCATCAGGTATGTCTTCATATGTGGGAAAAAATGTTAAGAAGTGATTTGTTCTGCTCTTGTCACTTCTCATATTTAAGAAGTTTGGTCTCTAAAACTGTTAAAGAAAAAGGTTTTTGAAGCAAAAACACACCTTTACACATATGTGTTAATGAATGTTGTGTTAAGTAATGTTTGATGGTCAATTTTCTTATGTAATATGTACAGTAGCACAGTACAGTAGCTGATTAGTTGATTATTTAATTAATTTAACAAAATTTATTTTGTTATTAAATTTTAGTTAGTGTGGGTGTTTGTGTGTTTGTGCACAAACAAGTCTTTTTTCTCAGCAGTTCTCATGTAACAGCCACTGAACAAGGTTTGTGTCTTTTGTCCTTTGCACTCAGTGAAAGAACAACTCGTCCTCACCTAGCTTCAAAGTGGATTTTAAACCAAAGCAATAGTGTTTCTTGAGAATAAATTCTATTTAACAGATTAATGTGAAGCCTAAACTAAATATTTTATTACAAATGACTGAAAATTCCCTACCCAATTATCTCTACTCCCGTGATGCTCAAGCCACAGAACAGTATGGTGTTACTGATTTAATCTTAAAATCCAGTTTCATTCAGAATATTAAATTTAGTTCCTTCAAGATTCTGGTATTAAAACTCCATCGAATACAAATTGCTTTGTGCGGGTAATTGAATATGTGGTACTCTGTAGACTCTTGGCCCTTGCTCACAGCTTTTTTTTTTTAATTTGAAGTTTACTTAAATTTAAGTTTACTTAAAGTTTACTTAAATATTCTTTTCTGTATGTCTGTTGATGTTCATGTTTCCATTTTGCTCAGCAGTGATATTTTAGTACACTCTGTTGGTTATACATGGTCATGATACATCTGCTAAAAGGATTTGTCTTACTTTAAGATGATATTTTTGTTTTTCTGCATTACTGACATTATTACCCTGTCAACAAAAAGGGTGAAACCCCCTCTAATAAGATTTCCAAGTCATCACTGCTGGAAACTTTCTTATAACCACTGCAATCTATCTAACCATCTCTTTTTGTTTTTTTTTCTCAAAGGCCTCCAATTTGTGTACATTTCCCCCTCCTCTTTTGTCTCCCCCTGTCTCTCTTCCTACTTTTTCGACCCTCCTTCTCTTCTTACACTCATCTTTCTCTGTGCTGGACCATCAGTATGACACCACCATCATCCTGGGACCTTTCTCTTCCCCTCAGATGTTAGTTCCTCATACAGGCATTCTCTTCCTCAGTGTGTTTGTCCTTATCTCCTGTCTGTAAAAATACAGTGTTGCCTTTCCTGTTTTGGTCGGTCTGTCCTATTTCTAGGTCTCTGCATGGGAGAGGGGTCATGTGGCTCAGGCTGTACCTATCAGGTGATACCTGAATTTGTTTAACATTTTTCAGGATCCACAATGTTTATTTAAGTTTTAAAAATATATCTGTACTCATATAATTTATATCTACTGGGATTGTTTTTGTTTTTTAATTTGTGTTTGTTTGTATCTAAACCTAGTGTCTAAGGACAGGGGCATGCTGTACTGGTTTGTCACATGCCCCCCCACAGGTGTGGCTGCAGCAATCAGAGTACCTGTAAACAGCAGGAGCTGCTGCAGTAGCATAGATCTTGGTGCGACCTTATGTAGTTGTTTTTGGTTTTCTTCATCTTCTCTTTCTGGCGGGTCCAGTGGCTCAGTTTTCGTGGCTACATTTTCATTGTTTAGGGTTTAGCCGGTTATGTTAGGGTAGAGGGGAGAACCCTGTTCTGCCGGTCCCATGTGGGCTGGACAGTGGTGGCTCCCTTTCTTTTGTTCTTTTTGGCTGGCCCACCAGTATTTAGTTAGTTCGGGAGGGGAGGTTTATTTAGTTAGGATTCTTGTATGTTTTGATCTCTTGAGTTGGTCACATTACTTACTTGTCTTTTTCCATAACAAAAACATGCATATTTTATTGCAAATCTTGACTTGTGTAATTATGTTTGATCTCATTGGTACGAGCTGTTTTATGGTATTGTAACATGGTTGTAAAGCCCCTAAGAGTGATTTATGATACTAGGCCATGAAATAAAATCAACTTGACTTGCTATGACATTTGCCAAAGACAAAAGATCCTTAGATTTTACTTTACCCTAACTTTTCATCTAGTGCCATCAACAGTTTAAACTTTTCTTTTGCACCACACACTATAAATGAACTAATTCTGAATTCTGAACAACCCAGGCTACTTTATGCTTTCTGCATATTACAAAATATTAGTCAAATGACGAAACTAAGATAATCAACAGGATAAACATTGTTCCTAAATATTAGTATGTTAGTTTTATAACTGTGACTAGGAATAGACTGGTTCAAGACCTCGGTACTGCAACTGACATATTTGATTTACTTTTTCAGCAGGTAAAATCAGTCTGCTGTTGTGCTCATCAATGCTGTTTTCCTAAGAAGAACAGTCCTTGTGGGTGGAATTTAGAGGAGGAACATTGATGGTGTGATATGACCCTTGAGTATAATAGAAGAAAACTAATTTAATTGGCAACAAGGATTCCCCTCAGGGGGAGGCAGCAAGGGCTTGTTTGAACCATTAAAGGAAAGTAAATGCATCATGTCCCCTTCTTCATTCACACCTGATGGCTGCAATTTCTGCTGCGGCTACGCCTTGAGCCAAAACATCAGCATAACATGTTTTATTGGAGGAAGACACTGTGATCCTGCAACCGGAGCAGCACTCTAAGATTGTTTGGTGGGTTTTTAAGTTTTCAAGTGTTTCCTAGTTATCCTGGTTTGTTTGTTTGTTTGTTTGTTTGTTTACTTACTTACTTACTCACTTACTTACTTATCTATCATTATTATTAGTAGTAGTAGTAGTGGTAGTAGTAGCAGTAGTAGTATGTTTTTGTTATCCACACTCCAAAGCACCAGGTGGCGGTAAGCATTAAAAACAAAGAAAAAGACGCTCGTCGTGAATTGGTCCAAAGACTTAAGTCCTGTCTGTCCAGCTCACAGTCAATGGTCCAGCTCCTGTTGAATCTTCATCCGCCGTTTGAGCAGAATGGCACTGAGGGCTGCACTAAGGAGCAAATGCAGCTTGTCAAGTATGTCTGCATATTTAAACATGGTTTTTAGAGGCGGTTTAATTGTTTGTGTAGATTTTTGACAAGCATTTAGACGCACTTTATTTAACGTAACTGTCATGTCGCTGCTGGCTGTTAGCTTGTAGCTGTTAGCTGTGCTCTACAGAAAACTGGAGCAAAGGTCAACGGACAATACTTGGCTTTAGCGGCCATATAAATACTGTTATAATAAAATCCTTTTAAGTTTATAGGAACAAAAAATTCACTTCTTATCAGAGCAGGTCAGATTATGGCCGAATTGATTTATTGTAGTATTTCAGCACAATTACCGGTAGTTACACTGATTTGTGTCCCTTGACTGCAATAAAGCTTTTAAAACTTGGAGAAAAATACTCTCAATCAGTAGATGTAGAGAACCGGGTGAAGAAGAGATCTTCAAAGTAAAAATATTTTGAAGTTAATGGCATACATGAAAAACATTTAAAATAGACATTCTACTGAATCCTTCAGATAAGCTTCTTTTAGAGTTTGCTTTTTTAACTTAAGTCATATGAAATAACTGAAAGTTTTCATTCCCAGTGCAATTAATAATGGCATTGAGAAAACAATTAGTCGATTAATTAATATTAAAAATAATCGTTATTTTTAGCAGTAATTCAAAGTGCTTTACAAGTCTGAATAGAGTAATTTTAGTCTTTAATTTATGGATAGTTATATTAATTAAGCGAGACAAGTGATTAACAGGATGAATGTGTTTGTGTGTATTTGTTTGCGTGCAGGTCTTCTTTCCAAGCGGTCTTCCTGCAACAGTCATGTCAGAGGGTGTGTGTCTCCTGTCCTCGTTGCCCAGCAGAGAAACAACTCCACCTCGCCTAAGGTCAAAGTTGAATTTGACCAAAGCACAGGTAAAAAATTTCCTAACATCCCTATCTCCCTCTCTGATTCCTGCCATTGCTCTACCTCTATGTTTTATCTGTTGATCATTTATGTTGGAATATTAAGGTCAATGATCAACGTCTCTGTCTAATCGTAGGAGTGGCAGTGATGAGCCTGCAGAGTCCACCGGTCAACAGCCTCAGTTTAAATTTCCTCACAGAGTTCTGCATTGCCTTGGAGAAGTTGGAGTTGGATAAAAGCTGCCGAGGACTCATCATCACCTCAGTACAGTAAAACTCTACTGTTGAAAGCTGCAGAGCCTCTGTGCGGGAGGTTTAAAATTTGTCTTTAGGCTTTCTGTGTCAGAAGGTCGTTAACACTACATAATGAGAATTACCTGACAGCTGCTTACTACAAATTGCTAGGGTCAAAACTAGCAAAATTCAAACTCAAACTCAAAATTTCTAGTCAGTTTAAAAATTCTTCTATCTGTAGGCAATGACTATGTTAGCCAGAGGAGGACAGTTATCTAGCAGTAGTTTAATGATCAGGAATAACTGAAGGTAGCACTTTCTTCTAAAAAGAATTTATTTTTGCTATTTGATTTTAAACTTTCAAGTTTGGGGTTTCAAAAGGACAGTTGTGTGTCTTTGTCTTGCTTCAAATCAGAGCCAGCCAAAGGTGTTTTCAGCTGGGCTGGATATCATGGAGATGTACAAAAAGAGTCCGGAGAGCTGTGCAGAGTTCTGGAGAGCTGTTCAGGAAATGTGGCTGAAGCTCTATAGTTCCAACATGGTCACGATAGCTGCAATCAATGTATGTATAAAATCTAAACTAAAAAAAAAAAAAAAAAAAATGTAACTAAAATAAATATATGGAATAAAATATTCCTGTAGATTACCCTTTAGCCAACCTCATTGCTCCCTCTGCAGGGTTCCAGTCCTGCAGGTGGCTGTTTGTTGTCTATGACATGTGACTACAGGATAATGGCGGACAACCCTCGTTACAGCATTGGCCTTAATGAGACACAGCTTGGCATTGTTGCACCTTTTTGGTAAGTAATTATTAATATAAGAACACCCATGAACAGGGGTACACATAGCAGGTACAAGTGTCACAAAATCAGAGATGCATGTTGTTTCACTACGTGCTTTTGTCTACCAGTGGAGCAGGTGGTTGTTTACTTTGTATGTTTGCCTGGGACTGGATGAAATGACTTAATTAATTGCTGACTGAAACACAAAGGCCACATTAGATGGACTCATAAAACTTTTCCATGACGCAAGCTTGGGAGACTGGATGACAGGATTCTTTTCAAACCTTGTGTGCAGATGGCGCTGCTGTCTATCTCAGGATGTACAACTGCACTTTACCAAAACAGCAATAACTGGTTGCAGTAGGGGACGCCTTTATGCACATTCTGTGCTCTACACACACCCTCACAAACTGCAGTAGTTTGGCCAACCTCAAGGTTCCCTCCTGTGAGACATTTAAATGCTCTGTTGTCAGGTGCACAGGGGTGTGAACCATGCTCTAGATAAACAAGAGCACCTTTGGACTTAAAAGATGCTACTGTGAGAGAACAGGATTGACCTAAAGCAAGCAGGAAAACACTTGGCAGCATTCTCCATGAATGACTTGGTCCAAATAGTAACTACAGGCAATCAAGGCCATTACTCCAACATTGACAAGGTGGTTAAATAGTATCTTATGCTGCCCACAGTGCTACTTGTGAGAAGGGATATCAAAAATAACCATAGAGACATGTGATCCAAAGTTTAATGTTGACCTGTGGATGGATGAGCAGAGGCTCACTCGGACAAGGAGGTGCATGAACTTGGGGCAGTAAGGGGGACATTGAGGAGGACAGCAAAGAAGATTAAGACCGTACTTTATATGGAATGAGTGCCAGACAGCAGATCCTGGTTCTCATCTGAGTAAAGAAGTCATATGCCATCTTGGCCATGTGCTTGTGCTTGTGATGATGAAACTAACTGAATGATCAGTAAATAAAGCAACTCTACACTAAACCCCTGCACTGTCTCAAATTATCAATTGTAGTGAGTATTTCCTGTTGTTGTCTGCAGGTTTATGGAAACTATGACAAACACAGTGGGCCACCGAAACACAGAGGTTGCCCTGCAGTTGGGGTTGCTCTTCAATCCTTCAGAGGCCCTCAAGATAGGACTTGTGGACCAGCTGGTCCCTGAAGACCAGGTCCTCACCACAGCCACAAAATCAATGACCAAATGGTTGGCCATTCCAGGTACATTACACACCATACAGCTCCTTAAAAACTGGACTGTAGAAGTTAGAAAGCTAACTGTTTCATTTGTTTACTTTACAGATCATGCCAGACAGATCAGCAAGTCACTGATGAGGAAGCCAACCATCGACAAGCTAAAATCCAACAGAGATGCTGACATTCAAAACTTTGTCACCTTCATCACCAAAGACTCTATTCAGAAGTCACTGGGCATGTATTTGGAAATGCTTAAGAAGAGAAAGGCTTAAAGAGGAGTTACTGTTGTGTTAAAGAATCAAGACACTTAAATACTCTGTGGCTAAACTTCACAACCAGGAGAAAACGAAGTAAATGACTATTAAAACTGACAATACATTATGCCCTCAAACCTAACACCAGCTGTTGCGATGTCGGTCAAGCTTCCTGTCCGGCATTACATGTTTATTCATTTTTTTAAAAAAATCATCAATAAACAAAGCTTATCTCTTGCCTTTTTGAAAAGTAGGCAAAGCTGAAGCTGTAATCCTGATCCTTCTAATGTCATCCTGGTCAAAGAAATTTACAAAGCTGGCAAGATGACAGGGTAGCTAGCATTTTGCTAAAAAGCCCAAAAAGCAATCTTATGTCAAAGCAGTTAAACACACCATTTAAACCTTCTGATTTACTTTTGTTTGTGTGGTCTTGGTTTTGGAAAATCTAAAGAAAGACAGAACCTTTTATTTTCTTTATTTGTAGCATCTCTCACCACAGACTCATACACATAACTTTAACCGTGATTGGACAAATGCCTTTTCCTCTTCCGGGGAGGGGTTAAGTGAATGGTCAGTTATCCCTACAGACAGGCCTTCAACATGTTAAGTGCCTGGCCTCACAGTACTGCCTAAAGCCATAACGACCACTGAAAGTTAGCTTAGGTAAAGCCTTTTCTCCTCTCTAACAGATTTATATGTGTTCCTTTTTTTCTAGCAGTGTTTTAGCCAGATTTTTTTTTTTGAATAATGGGTGTATTAATGTGGTCATTTGATTAATAAGTGTGATTAAAAAAATAATCAAAGGATGAAAGTCACATTGTTCTCATTTATTTTTTGCCTAACTCTTATGTCTAGAGTTTGAAAAGTCACATTACTTCAGTTATTACAATCTTAAAGCCTAAAAAAAGTCCTGCAACCTTAAAATAAAAGTAAGTAGCTTCAGACATGGAAATTACTTTGTCCTGTGCAAATCATTGTCCCTGTTACTCTAGCTACACAAATGATATCCAAAATATTCCAGGTGTGTTTGTTTGTTTGTTTTTTGGGGTTGATGTAGCAAATCAGGTTCTTTTCATTCACCTGACCTTTTCTGCCCTTAAATAACAGACTCAACTCTTGTTTTTCACATGGATGTTCCAAGAAGCAAGTTTGCAATAAAATAATATGGCAGATTTGTTTATTTAGACGTGTAATTTCATTGTTTCTTCTTTGGTGAGAAGTCCCACCCCAAGGAGTCATAATTCAGATTCAGCCTAGAGGTCTTTGGAAGAGTTGTTGTAGGAGTGGTGATTCAGACAGCAGGAACCTAAATCAGTGTCACCTCCACAGGGTAATGGTCACTGACAGCATAAGCCTGTGATGGAGAAAACATGGTAGACAGTCTGACTGTGGCACATTTTGTTGTTAGTGGCTGTTAAATAAGTTACTGTCTATGCTTGTTAACTGAAGAACAGTGCATTATAGAGGAGAAATGATGCTAAAGTTGTTTTACCAGGCTCTGGCTAAGTTTAAACTCCTGCATGAAGTTGTAGACTTTAGCGCTGCCTTGCGACACTCCCTTCATCATTTCAGTGGTGACCACGATCCTGCAAGTACAGAAAGAGGGGTGGAATTGGCAGATGGTGTATGTATAGTTTGACTCGTGGGACTGTAGGTATAAACCTGCCATTATGCAACTTCTTAAGTCGGTATCCTCCTAACCTCCTGCTACCTGCATATAACTAAGTTGCAGGATTACTGTGGCTGCATTCTGGGCTTGGTCCTACCTAAAATAGTCAGACCTGCTTAAAGTTATACTTGTAATCCTCGTAGCAGAATGATAATAAGTGCAGCCAGACTTTTCTCCAGGGCAGAGGTCTAGTGTGAATGTTTGTGCATGGAAGTATCTTGTTTGTGTGTGTGTGTGTCCACCTGTCGTAAGGGCAGAAAGTGTCCGACACTGTTGTGTCAGCGCTATCTGGGATCAGCCAGTAGAAACTCTTGTCCGTGAATAGGCGGATCTTCTGCCATTCGGAGCCTGATACATAACTGCAGCCGGCATTGAAGTCGCCCAGCAGTATGATGTTCTGCAGAGAAATTGTAATGGATCAACTCCACCACAAAATTTACCACATTTAGTTATCCTTTGCACTCCACCCTTTTTAAGCTATGTCATTAAATAATAGTTTTTTGCAGGTGGGTGTGTTTGTAGAGTTAAAAAAAAATATTCACGTTGTTGTTCCAGCGCTGGCGGACATCAGTCACCACATCATACAGAGCATCCACTTCCTGTACAGCCGAATCTGGAGAGGTGTGCTGGGGGATCAAAACAAAGTCTCTCAAAGCTGGAAAACAAGAGGGAGGAAGGAGTGAATGAAGAGAAGAATGCCTGAATAAGGAGATACAAGTGTAGGGATTAGGATATGGAAAACATAAGCGATACAACAAATTGTATTTGTGAGCTTGTTAAATATCCTAGGTCTGAGGTCACAGTCCTGTCTGGCTAACATAAATCCTCTATGGTGGTAAGCAGAGTTGAAGTGAGGGGAGTTTTGGTATTAAGTGGTATTGGTGACCTAAAGTTTTCATCCTACAAAATGAGCAAGAAAATCTACATCTTTGCTGTGAGACAGTGAAATAGCACTGTAACTCCACCAGAGCCTACCTGTATATCTAGCAGAGAACATGACGACAAAGGGCTCTCTGTTGAAGGTGTCTGTTCCACAGGACTCACAGCCGTCATCGTAGGTGTAGCTTTTAGACACAGACACTGTCTCCTCCCTGGAGAGGAATGACAGTGTGGAGTTGCTACTTTGGCCAGATTCAATGGTGGAGTTACTGACTGTAACTTTAATGTTTTCTAACAGTGGGTAAGGTCTATCAACTTGATCTTTTAGTAAGTTAATTACAGCCATACTGGAGAAAGCACATCTGAAGTCAGTTTACATAACTGATCATATTTGTTCTGTGCTTTCTCACAGCCACAAGGGGGCAGATCGTTTAATCCTGAATATGTGGATGAATAAATACGGATTGTATGTGTCACATACTATAATAAACATGCATTTTATGCAAATGGAATTAATTTAATTACTGTTACAACAACATTATTGTATGCTCAAAAAAATTGACCCAAATACATTTTATATTCACCAGATTTTTTTAAATTGGAATTTCAGTTTAGTTTCAGAATTACCCACCCTTTATCTGGGTTTTACCAAGTACATGCACTACATGGAGGCAGTTTCTGTCAAATAAGGATAAATATGTGCTGTTTATGATGTATTTCCCAGCACACACTCAAGTAATTTACCTGAGAACAATTTCTTAATAACTTTACTTTCTTCTTACACATGCCGTTACTTGTAATTTTTCAGAATAAGCTACATAAAAAACTCATTAGTATTCACCATGCAGTGATACACACTAAATCAAGTAAATTAGCAGTTTTACCATTTTAGTGGCTTTAGTGTTTTGTCTTTCTGGGTACCTGTAGAGGAAGAGGTATCTCTCTGTATAGGTGCTGCGACCCAGAGGCTCACTGACAATGTGATTGTATCTGAACTGAGTAGAATCCCTGGGAAAGCAAACACACACATACATGCACGCGCACAAATGGATTGAGTGTTTATCATATATCATAATGTGAGTTTATAAGCTGATCAGTTTACTGCAAACAACAAATACTCTGTTCACTACATTTTACATAATGATACTGTGTTGGCTCTGTCTTAGGTGTGGTGTCAGTCTAACTTGTTGACTTGGTCCATGAGTTTTTTGGTTGCAGACAAATCACTGTCTCTGACTTCCTGGATCAGAACGACATCATAGCGCTGGACAACCTGAAATAAAAAGCACAAAACAACATGTCTTGTCAAAGTTCTTGGGGCAAAGTGTCATTTTTATAACAGTGACTGATTTTTACCAACCGCAGGTTATTGTATTGGGTAGTTAACAATAATTTAAGTTATTTTACACATGAGACTTTACAGGTCATTTGGAATACTGCTTCGTCTGTCAGTTTTGAAATTTCTCCTGTGGCTCTGGACAAGAAAAAAACACCATGATGTAATAGTGATGTCATCACATCATGTATATATGAGCCTGGGTTTGGACAACATGCATGCATAGCAGCAGCCCTGTGCTACAAACTGGGGACATAGAAGGCCTTGGGGATTTACCAAAGTTTGAAGAAATTTAAAATGTGCTTCATTATAAAAATGGGAAGCAGACAGTAATAGGATCTAAAATTTAAAATATCTTATCAATACTCAATAAAATCAATACTTAATCAATAACACAACTTTAAAGTTATGAATTATTAAATTTGCTTGGGTGCCCTTTAATTCTCCAAATTCCTCTGAACTTCACAGATTCAAATCCAATTTAATGCCATTCTTACATTTTTAATTGGCTTCCAAGCCATTGCAAATAAAGGGAAGTGTAGACTTAATCTTCTGATGTTTACATTTTTTTCTCACATTGATATTTTTAATAAGATGCAGTCTAAAAAATGATGAATAGTGGATACAAAATGACAGTCTCAGACCTTACTGATGAGGTTCATCAGAGTTGAGTTGGAGGCTTTCGTGTCCCCAAATGTCTTGATGTTGAAGGCTCCCAGTAGCAGAGAGGTAGAAAAATGCAGCAGGGTCAAAAAGAGACCCAAAGCACAAACCAAACGCATCCTGGGTCAGAGAGGTCAGATATTCAGAAAAGACTCATATGTATTTAAAAACAGGGGTGTGGAGCAGGCATCACAATCATAACTGTTTATTATTAAAATTTACCTTGATTGTATGACACATAGACAATTAGCATGTAACAGATTGCAGGGAAAGCATGCAATTGATTATGAAGTTATACTTTGTGCCAGTACGGCCTGAAAACCTCTGTCCCTACTGTGGGAGTAAAAGACGGACATCACACCTGCACTTACTGACACATGATAACATCATACCTATTTCTTGGTGGTTTATCTAACTGCAAGTCTGCAACATACCAGGAAAAGTTGATGTTCTGCTTTTTAGCAGAGGCAGGATTATTTATAAAACATTGGGTAAAACATTACTTCAGTCCCAGAATAAGTGATCCTGTTACCCAGAATCCACAGGTGAGGAAGTGAGTCTCGATCAAAGGTTGTAAAACATGGCAACGAAAGTGTGTTCACTTGTTCTGGTAAACCACATAAAATGTTGCTGTGTTTACATTTAGTCAGCCATATCTTATTTTAATGTAACTTTAAGTAGTTTATTAGCCTGTAAAGAAATATGTTACAGTGTGTAGTGTTACACAGCTTTCAAGAACTATGATTCAAAGCAACAATCAGGTTTGTAGCTACTTTATACTGACTTATTTCTGCACATTACTGTAGCTGTTAAAAAAAGTCCACAACCATACTTATCATATTGTGTACAGTGTGAGCTTTGTTCTGCTCAGCAGTGAGAGTCAGAGGTGTGTATCATATCTACCTGCTTCTGTGAGTGTGTGGAGGGAGAAGGCCTGTTGTCAGCACAGCACAGAGCTCGCTTGTGTGAATCCCCAAAGACTCGGCTACAACCTGAGCAGAACCAGCAATGGCCTCTTGTGAGGTTTTTATTTACCTGCAAGTGCATGTGACCGAATCAGACTGAGGAGGGGTAAGGAGAGTAGGTGTGTTGTGGGATGGGATACGGAGGGGGGTTCAGGTGGTGCAACATGGCAGCCACAGAGGTCCTTACCTCCACTGTCTAAACAGAGTTTCTGCTTCTGAGTTTGTTTCTGTCATTGTGCCTCTGATTTGATTTGGTTTCTAGAGTTATACAACTCATTTAGTGACATGCTGTGTAAGTAACATTTGATTTGCAAAATGTGGTAGGAAGATATCATTTTCAGGGCCTTACATTCACATGACAACCAGGTTCCCTGTCAAATAGTTTGCTTCATGTTGGTCCCACCGTCAGAAATACAGCATCAGGTAACTGAAACAAGAATGTTACCCCGGCACTTTAAAACCACAAGATTTAAAATGTAAAAAGATTTTATTGTAGTTGCAAAATCATTAACAAACCAACATGGTTTGACCACTGGAGGTCTTTATTCAGGTCTTAAAAAAAAGGGAGGCAAACAAATATTTTACATGGGTGTGATCCCACTTTCATAGTGATAACATTTAATAGGAGGCATCACATGACCCAAATAATAACATAACGGGTGACACAAAAGAAATTGCAAGAGATTTTATTACACAAACATAAGTCACATTATTCATAGATAGAAAATGGTTAAAAATAATGTGTGTACAATAATATTTGTAGTTATTTATTTCTACATCCTGTCATATCAGATATCAAATATATACTTGCTCTAACAAACTAATTTATTTGAGGCCTATATCACAATGTCTGTTATAAAAAAAATGGATGACAAATTTTCTAAAGTTTAGCAACCGACAATCAATATCCAATATAAATCAATATCCTCCATCTTTTCCTTTATTTAAAAACATGCATCATTATAGTCAAGCTGTTATTTTTAGAGACACTGTCCCACCATCCAGACATAGCATTGAATGTTTGTAGTGTTGGTACAAATAGGTAAAATGAAGTGAGCCCTTTAAATCAGAGGGTGTACTGACTGTAAAATAAAGCTAATTACATAAACCACATGAAGTGTCCACAGAATTAGTTTCTTCACTTGAAAATCTGTGGATATACATCAATGATACACCCACAGAGGTCAGTGCTCACTAGCATGATACTCACTAGCATGCTTTCCATACCATGCAGAACTCTATTAAAGTGGTTTGGCTCCTTTTCATGACATGTGTAGCCACTGTTAATGGAAATAAAAAGATGCAAGCTAAAATCTAAATTGTTACCAGTTTGTCTCATGTCCCATCCTCAAGGGGTGACAGTGTGCTCATCCACATCAGAGAGAAGAGTTTGTTTCCTAAAACCATCACCCAAATAAGCAATCATATCAGTCAATAACATTGCAACACTAAAACATCCGCTTACCCACAATAAAAAATAGAAATTTACAGTTGAAAACATTAAATTTTTACATGTATATATCACCCATCATTGTCTAGGACTTGTATTTATGTAATCTTTCAATATTTATTTTACCTTTTATTATTTAGTTGTTCAGCTGTGTCTTCATTTTTACTAGAAATGTTTAACATTGAGAGCTACTTAAAACCAGTCAGATTATTTGCTATCTGTGCACATATTTGGCCAGTGGAGCTGATTCTGATACAGAGATTATAAAACAGAGTGAGAACTGAGAAGTTGCCAAATCTGGAGATCGAGCTGCCTCAGTGGCAACAGTAGAGCTGCCAAAATTACAATGTAAACACACACTGTTATCCACTGATTACATTCAGCAGGTGTTTTGATGAATTTTTTGTAGGGTAATGATTTATGTTTACAGCAATATACAATATTCAAATATGTGATGCATTTGAAATAAAGCATGCACCGCATTTTCAAACATAAAAAAATGTATTTTTATATCCACCTTAAAAACTTAAAATTGTGTAAAAAATGCAAACATTGTTACACACTATTTCATGTGTTGCATACGGTAATGCATATTAAAATGCTAAATTATACTATCCAGTCATGATATTAAAAAAAATTTCCTTTTTTTATTCTTTTATTATTAATCATTTCAACTAGTCAAAGCATAATTACCTGTTACACAGTGTGTGTGGATGATCAAAGGCTTTTTTCACCTGCAGTATTTGCAGAAGCAATGAGAAGGCAACAGATGGCATGTCTGCATGATAAAGACAGATGCTTTGAGGTCATGTGTGATGGAAACTTTTTGATGAGTTGAGCCACGTTTACATGTTTATATGCCAAAATTTGAAAAAACTTTTCTACTATGAAGTAAACAAGACTGAACAAGTTTCATAGCAACATTAATGTTATTTGTTTTTACCTTCTAAGGGACAGAAGAAGCTCAGGCCCCTAAACGTGATCCAAAGTCAACAATGTTTGCTATTAAAAAAAGATGTTTAAATGTTTAGCAAAAGAGGCTCTTTTAAGGTAAGTGCAGTTCAACAATAATATTTTGTTTAAAGATCATTAATGTAGAAATCACAATTAACCATTTATTTTATTTATTAGTATTATTATTTATTTTATTTAGTATAATTTTAATGTCAGAGAAAATTTAAGTCAGCAACAGCTCACTAGTTTATTGTAACAGCATTGTGTTTTTCTGCTTCCAGCACTATCAGTCACAGCACTTACCTTACTACCATGTAGGTTAACAAAAAAGAAGGAAAATCAGGACTGTTGTAAATAAAAGACCTTTTTTAAACTTTGAAGCAGTAATTAGATGAAAGAAAAGTAACTATCAACTTTAGATCCACATACTACTTTTCCTCTAGAATTTTAGATTGCAACTCATTCATAATACAATTCTGAGTAAAGGGAAAGACATAGTGTCCTGAGTTTTTTATGGGACTTTTTTAAAGGAACATATATTTTTGCACTAATGGAGAGAAAGTACATGTAATTTGAAAGATTTTTTAAGAGTGACCTCAATTTCAGGGTGACTTTAGCAGATTTGATAGATGTTACATTTAAAGCTAGGGTTAAAGCTTGTGTGCTATCATGACGAAGTGGATCCAGTGGGTGGCAGCACAGCAATAATATCCTTTTTTTCAGGAAAATGGGAGAAGTGAGCGGATTATACATTTTGTAGTTCACACTTCAGCCCAGTAGGTGGCGATCAAGCACTAATATGTTTGATACCATATGACTAATCGCTAGAAGAAAACGCTTTTTGCTACACGTCACTCGTGCAGCACCTCAAACAGGAAGTAAACATCCAGCTGTTACCTCGAAGTGAGACAGAGAAAGAGCTAGCTTAGCAGCCTGTGAAGCATCGACACAGTAATGAAACGGTCTAGCGAGTTGAGGGTAGACTGGTGTTTTGTCATGCTGTGTTCGGAGTAGCGACTGTATCGACTGATACTCGAAGAATATAATTCCCCCCAACTTTCCTCCGGTCTGAGCGCTGAAACAAGGTATGTTAGCTTAGCAACAGAACGTTAGCTAGCGGCGGTGGCAAGGGTTAGCCTATGTGCTATTTAGCAGGCAGCTGTGATGTTTGCTTAACCTTACTTTATCAGTTGACTACATTTTCGCCTGATGTCATTTAAATGTTTGGGTATTATATCATTTTAACAATAACCTTACCTACAGAGAGAAGATCATTTTTAAAATATAAGCAATAGCTAGGTCCAACTAAACCAACTGCTGCTGATAAGCACAGAACTTTTTTTCTGTTGCGCTCTATAATCCAATGTATAATACAGTGAGGAAAGCTCTTGTTTATTGTATTACTTGCTAGTAGTAATGAAATGAGGTTTGCTATTTACTCTCGGCTCTTCGCCAAGATAAATGGACACATGCATCTTCTACAACTCTACAAATGTGTAAAGGTATCAATGGGCAGCATGTCGGTAAGGTTCACTAACCTGAACAGGTTATCTGTCAATCCTGTGGTTGTGCACCGCGCATAGAGCACATGTCAATGTCAGAGACATTTACAAAGTCCACGAAAACCAGAACCAGTAATTCTTTTTGTGGAAATTTTCAATCGATTGTTAAAATAGTTGCCGATTGATTTACTGCTAATTACTTAACATAAAATTCCGTGGGTTATTTTAATGGTGTTTTTAAACAACGTTTAACTTGCCAATTTCTGATAATTCAGATCTGAGTCAGTTGGTTTTTTAAAGAGATTTCATGCTAAAAAGGTAGTAAAGTGGATACACCTAAACACACACACACACACACACACCTACACACACCTATACATACACATACACATACACAGAACGACCCCAGCTAAAAGGCTGGTCAGAGGCCAGTTGTTCAACATGGTCCAAACTACTGAACCCCATTTTAATATGTATAAAACTTAGTTCTCATTTGATATCAGGTGTCACTCCTGATTCTATAGACACTGTTAACTCCAACTTGTCTAACTGGTTATCAGTAGGTGTCTATGTGCTGCCACAAAGCCCTTAATGTCATAAAGGTTCTTCTCTTAAGCCTGTATATATGCTATACATAAAGTCTGAAGCTCTATTTACATTTGATTCTTTTAGGTATAAATGATGACTCTTTACTGAAGTTAGGATCTACTGTTCATTTGTCACTAAAAAAAAAAAAGAAAGAAAAAAGTTTTCTCTTAGTTGTTGGTTTAGGTCGGAGGGACTTACACTGGGACCTGTCTGTGCTCTCTCTCCCTGCAGGTGTGAATGAGTGACGTGGTGCCTCCCACAGCTCTCAGTGAAGTCCAGCTCCGCTTCCTCTGCCACGATGACATAGAAAATGTCAAGCTACTCTGTGGTGATTGGTTCCCAATCGAGTAAGAATAATATTCATAGCTCAAGTTATGGCACATGTCATTGTTGGAGTTAGATGCAATTTGTACAATCTGCATGCAAAACAAAAAATGTTTATTATATATTTACTGGATTTACCTGCTGTGTTAATCACGAAATTATACGTAAGATTTTTATTACATTTCCATTGTACTAAGCGTGGCCAGCCCATGTCGCAGGAACTGCCAGTATGAGGCTAATCAACAAACCCCAGGAAACATTTTATAGCTCTGTTAGTGCCTGTAGAACCTATAATTTTGATTTCATTAAAAGGGAGACACATGCACCTCAAGACAGGTTTATGTAGAGTAATTTAACTTTGCTAATTACTGATCTTAAAGCCTCCCTGCTGGGTCCACAAGGAACCCACTTTCAACCCCATAAATGAAGAGTGAAAAACCCAATTATTAAAATAAACCAAAGAGACCAAACCAAGTCCACTGTTACATTGCTGATCTTGTTTGACCTGCATTGTGAGGAGTCCCATGTTGCCAAATTTTAAAACTGATTCCTTTTCATGCTTAAATGCTGACCTTGCTGACCTTCGGCTAACAGGTACCCAGACTCATGGTATCAGGACATCACCTCCAACAAGAAGTTCTTCTCCCTCGCTGCCACCTTCAGGGGAGGCATTGTGGGAATGATTGTAGCCGAGATCAAAGGCCGGACCAAAGTACACAAAGAGGTACAATGTACAGCTCCGTCATATCAAAAGCACCAAACTTTTACCACATGATATCTCTGAAGCTGTCCTTTGTGCAGTGTTTGTTAGTTTAATTTATCCACACAACTGCCGTTTGGAAATGTCTTAGCAGAACACATAGACAGAGCACAGCATGTTTTTAGTCTGCTTATGAGCTGAATCAGATGCCCTTGGCTAATTTAGACTCTGTCATGACATGAAAAGAAGAAATAAGATAAGATGAAAGGAGGTTTGCAACTAACTTATTTGCCCTTTAATTTTGAGGAGTAAAACATTGACAAGCATTCTTTACAAACAAAACAAAGTTTCCTTTTTTTTAACCACAAATGCTTTGTTTTTGAAATTAATTTGACTAGTCATATACCCCTGCTCTTTGAATGTAATTGTAAATTCCTAACATTTTTAAAGTGTATGACTTCTATAATATGCAACAAAAATAAAGTGGAGGCAGAACTTGGAAGGTCAGACTTGAAAAGGTCTAACTGAACAACTGAATAATAAGCAGATGCTAGTAATGAAATACTGCAATCATTTCAGAAAGTAAGCTGTTCACTTGGTGTATGGAGTGCTAGCTGTCAAAACTTTATTGTTGAGCGTTTGCATTTTGAATATGCCTTCCCAGTGATTTGCTTATGCAAAAAAGAAGACAGTGAAACGGGCAGGTCCAAGAGTAAAAATACAGAGCACATACAGAGCATATTCAGAGAATGTAAAACGACTAAACTGAAACATCCTTTTAAGCCATATTTTGTAACAATTTTATACTAAATCATTGTTTTTATTGTAAAAAAAAATCCTTATGGTCAGAGACAATAGAAGGACTTAATTCTTAATTTTGTTTCTGTCTTTAATCATTTCTTTCTGTATATGCTTGTGTGATTATGGATGTGTTTTTATATGTGTGTGTGTGTGTGTGTTTAATAGGATGGAGACATCCTGGCCTCCAGTTTTCCTGTGGACACACAGGTAGCCTACATCCTCAGCCTGGGAGTGGTCAAAGAGTTCAGGAAACATGGCATAGGTACTGCTCCCCTTTTCCATCAACTTTCACACTGTTACATACACACAACCTTGGCTTGTCACTTTGGAGGACATTGCATTTGCTTGCATTTAATCTCTCACCCAATGTACAAGAAAAGTCTACAGCGCTGTTCTTTTCTCTCCTTTCAGTGAAGAAATACTTTGAGGCTCCCCGTTGTTTTCAAATGAACAGTCACTTCTCGCTGTTGTCACACCTCAACCTCCGCTGCAGTTCCCAGTAGTTCCTCATATGACGCTGATTGTTTCAAATCACTGTGGTTCTGCCATGATTTTGCAATTTCAGCTGTCTTGCAGAGTAATCTGGTTTAGTAATCTTTTGACACTTGCCTCATCACCATAATCACTTCATACTGAACTCCATCCCAGAGGTTTCTTTAACTGAGGAGGCTAGGAGAGCTGAGAGGGGCAGACATGATGAGAAGATAGTGCGTGAAATGGTGGAGACATGTGCAGATATTGTTGCAGTTCAGCCTGCTAACAAAACAGCAGTTGCTGCGGCAGTGGTAATGATGCAAAGCCCCTAGAGGCATTAACCTACTTTGAAACCCTTAGCCTATGATTGCCCCCATCAGAATATCACACTCATTCTCTGAGTCATAACTCAGTCAAATCTAAACTCACAGACATAGTTTTTATGTTATTTTTGTTAACTTCTGATTGTTAATCTAAGGTGCAAAAAACATCCATAAATCCACTCATAAAATCATAAAAAAAGGACGCTCCTTATAACTTCAGCAGTTGTCCGAGAAACACTTCATGTTTTAAAGTTTTCCTCAGTATCAGTAATCCAGTGATAGTTCTCCATTCATCAGTGGGGCAAGGACTGCTGGAACTTCCAGTGCTTGTGATAGAATTCTGGTAAAAAACGAGCTTGAGGTATGAGGAGGTCAGAAGATGACAGATGTACCATTTAGAAGCATTTATTACTGAGCTTAATGCATCAAAGAGACAATCAGCTGCACAACAAGTGATCAAGAGTAATGCCATCGCCAGTCTGAGGCTGTCCTTACTGGAAGGCATATTTAAGGATTAGATTTTTTTACATGGTATTAATCCCAAACTGCGTGTCCAAACAATGTTAGTCTTCACTTTTCTGCACATGTGTAAGGATTTTATTGGGTATTGGATCCTAAACAAGAAATTATTATTACTTAAGTCAACCTTAGTTTCATTATATCCACTCAGGTCACATGCACTAATTTGTATCAGACAGTTTGTGTGTCTGTTGAATCTGAGGCAAAGTTCAGTGTTTCTCCTTGACCTTGGAGAGACAGTTCCACTTTATCAGGACAGCTGCAGTCAATGCAATCAGACAGAGTATTTAACACTGTTTCCTATTACCTTTAATATAAAAAAGGAAAATTCCTTCATAATCCTTAATTAATATTACTTTTAATGGAGCCTGTTTGCCAAAATATAAGCAAAAATAGGCTACAAAAGCAGGGTTCACATTTTAGAAAAATGTTTCGCCAGAGGATTGACGGAGGGTTTGTTGCTTGAGACTGACCAAAGTGTTGCAGGTCTTCATGCACTCGTCACTCTGAGTTCAAATGTGAAACCACACACCAGCTAACAATGGAGTGAACGTACAGCATTGTTTCAGAGTTTCTGCCTGAAATGCGTTAAATAGAAAATCACATTCTTCGACTTAATTCATAATTTATGGTCGACTTAAATAAAACTGTAAGAACACCTGCTTGTAATAATGACCTGTAAAAGACACATAAAAAGGACACAATTTGTAAATAAAACATGTAGTATACTAGTAGACAAGAAAGTGTGTTCATCTCAGTGATGACTCAGGACAGACTTTCTTTAACCCACTTCTCTTTCCTTCCACATTCCAGGCTCTCTACTGCTGGACAGTTTGAAAGAGCACATTTCAACAACAGCCCAGGACCACTGCAAGGCGATCTACCTACACGTCCTCACCACAAACAACACTGCCATCCACTTCTATGAGAACAGGGACTTCAGGCAGCACCACTACCTGCCCTACTACTACTCCATACGAGGTGTCCTCAAAGATGGATTCACATATGTGCTCTACATCAATGGGGGTCATCCACCCTGGACAATTTTATATCCTTTTGTAGAAGTCATAAAAGAAGACACTTGAGCCGTGTTTCCACCAAGCTGTCCGCTTTAGTTGATTTCAGTTTTTCACCCAGTAGAACAATAATTTCCTCATTTTAATTGTCAAACATTGTGAATGGTACCTGGTATTTCGACTTTGTTTTTGAGATGCTTAGAACACTGATCCTAGAGGTAGAAATACTATAGTGTGTTAATTAATCAGATTACATAGGAGAAAACAGAGTTGTCTCAGTATCTGCACTCTTATTTAGAATTTCTCTCTTGTTTTCAAGCAGTCCTTTGTCTTGCTGCCTGCTGCCTTTTGCAGACAAAGTTTGTCTCTGTGTTGCAATAAGCAACCACAGACCAAGAGGCGCAAAATGTGTGTGTGTATCACTTACAGTGTGTGGTTCAGTGACTGAGAACGGGCAAGCAGCAGAAATGACAGTGAATGCAAGCAGAGCAGAGGTTAAGTTTGACAGGAAATGGTCAGCCTGACTGTGCAGTCACAGCGTATCAGTCAAAAAATACTGCAGCTTCCTAGGACCAAGAAAGTCTCTTAGCTGCAGGAAAAATGAAAGGGTAATAACAATAACAACTCTGCCTACATTTAAGAATAATGTCTGCTGTGGACTTGAAAAACAGATCTTGGGTTTTAGGTACATTTTTGTACCTTTCATAGTAAGTTTTAAGTTTAAATGTGGGGCTACTTATTATTGTTAATGGACAGTTTGTATTTATATTTCAGTCTTACACCAAAACATGACTTGCTCCACTTAGTAGAATTTAGTGCATTGTAATTATTTATAGTAGATGTCTTGCTCAGATCTCTGTATTTTCTGGCGATCAAATGGACACATCAAATAGACAGACCAAACATAAATGTGATATTTTGCTTTTTTCCTTAACCTTCTGTTCCACTGACTATATCCAGCACATCGGCTCAACCCTGGCCAGCCTGAGCCCCTGCTCCATCCCTCAGAGGCTGTATCGACAGGCCCAGTCTCTGCTGCGCTCTCTGCTGCCCTGGTCTAACATAGCCTCCAAGACTGGCATACAGTACAGCAGAACAATGTGACACCACTTGGTAGGTGGGAGATGATAGGAATATACTTTTATAGCCAATACCATGACTTTTTCTGTCTGGCAGTGGATACATGATTTTGTCTTTTTTCTCTTTTTTTTCCAGGAGAGCAACTTCCCTTTTTCATCAGTCTTCCCCTGTACACACCAAGATGTACATGCACACTTACATTCTGTGTCTCTTACCGCTCTTCTCACCCTGTGTTTGACAGAGGACTCAGACTCGGCCTGTGCTTGACCATTCACCTAGATTCAATGCACGTTCGGCACCGTTCACACAGGATCCCGGTTTGCAACTGTAGTTCTCTCCCACTGCTAAGCAGGGTTTTTTAATTGCAATGTCATCCAAAGTGCAGTGCTGATTTTTACACTGACAGACAGTGTGCTCTGTTAAAACCAAGGGATTTCTTTTATTATTCAATTACAATATTATTCTTTGTATACTACACTGTCTCACAGATAGTAACCTGTGTTTACCCAGTCATGCCAAAGTCAAATCAGTGTCAGGCCTGCTTTCAACCCTGGCAGCAGAGAGAAGTGGAGGACCAGGTTCAGATAAACCACCCTGACCCAGGCTCACTGACGGCATAAACAGGCTCACTGACGGCATAAACAGGTGACAGGTTTTGTGTGAATGGGGTGTAACACAGGCACACAAACTGGGAACCTGGCAGAGACTTAAGATTCAACCCTGCCTATCTTTCCGTCTTCATCCTATCCACCACCGTCACAGAGACTATTTACACTGTTTGTATATTATATATACTAAGCTAATATATAAATTTCTCTCAATCTATATGTCTATCCTATGCTGTCCGTAGGCCTAGTTTGTAGATAACCAACCCTTGTACCTTTTTTAAGTATAGACTGAATTCAGAGTCAATTCCAGTTTGTAAAATAGAGACTCTAGAACAAATTAAATGTAATTGGACTGTGAATCTAGCTTTGGTAATAGGCTAACCAGGTAGAATAATGCTAATGTTACGCATGTAACCTTGAGAAAAAATGCAAATGGCTGTTAAATTTAGTAGCAACTGGAGTTTTTACAAAAATTCTTCCCTTTTTGATTCCTGTGTGCGGTAATTGTGCTGGATGTCAGTACATAAACATATCACCATGTTCTACTATGTTACTCATCACTTACTTTAACTCGAAGTATACAGACACCTTACATACCTATTATACAGTGCTGTTTGAAGAGTAAAATCTAATCTGAACTCAAAGAACAATGACCTTTCTAGATTGTTAAAAAATGTTATTCATGTATAATTCAAACAGCGGTGAGGGGGAGTTGCTTTCGTCCTTATTTTAGAGATTTTAAACACCTGCAGCCCTTCAATCTTCTCTATGGCTGTACAAATGCTGCTAATGTAGAGAAATGTCTATTTGTTTGTCCAGATTTTAAAATATGACCTAAATAAAACTTTAATATTGGCCTGTGGCATAAATTAGTAAAAGAAACTCCCAAACACACACACACACATCATACACATCATACACCTTGTACACATGCAGGTGTGTATGTCTATGGGTGTGTGTATGTAAGATATACATATATATATATATACACATATATATATATATATATATGGATGGATATATATATACACATATATATATATATGGATGGATATATATATATATGCATACAGGGTCAGAAATTAGCACCCAGCAAGTGCCAAATGTTGGGTGATGTGTTAGAGGGAGACAAACTAGTAAAGTTCACCCAACATGTTAACTGGTAACTTTATCATTGAGTAACAATGTAGTTTCTCAATTTTATTGCATAATGTTGCACTTCAAAATGACTTACACAGCTGATCCACTGGATCAAATCCACTGAGCAAATCATAGATTTTGTACATGACATAGCATTGAAAAGGGTAAGAAGGGTAACTGTGTGGATAATGTGCATTCAGTGTTAACTAAGCATTTCTTAGTTAACCAGCCCTGGGCAGGTAACCCAAAAGTAAATTTCAAACATTGTGTATGCAATAAACTTGTTTGATTTGATTGATTGTACTGACTGAGTCAGTGTGACTACCCCTGCTGTATCCTGTTTTACACTGTTGTAACGTTTTCATTGTGTCATGTTACTTGTCATAAACCTGAGCCTTGTTTTCATAATATCCGATTGTTTGAACTGTTTATCTTTAAAAAGCACAACAGTGGTTTAATTTTACAGTTCTATTAATTTGGTGGGACTTGATAAAGACTTTTTTAAAAACAAGAATGACAGAAATCAGAGCGGCACATGCTTAGATAACATCACTTTCAATACCAAATGTAAGTCGATCTCCCAAAACACTCAATCTTACACTTCACATTATGCAACTTGATAGCATCTTTGTTAGATCAACCCTGACTGTTAAATGCCACTTTATTTCAGACTCCCAGTGTGGAAACTTTTTCTAGAGCTTCAAGAAGTAACCTTCATGACATCATCATGGTTATTCATAAAGGTTATTTCTTCCTTCTCTGGAAAGTTTCTTCGAATCAGGAAGGACATCAAGTAACTGTCTATACAGGCTTAATAACACTCCACACAGTAAGTAAAGTAATCCCTGATTTGTAAAACTATTATGTGATGAGTGCCCCTATAAAGTTTCCATTGTGTCCTAGACACATCAAATGCCACACAGGCATAAGCATAAACAACAGTAGCATTAGCATCCTGGCAAAATAATGCATCTCAAGAACCTTCCCTCTCATAATGAACAGAAGAAAACAGGTCAAAATTCAAGCCTCATTTATTAATAATGTTAAATGTGTATAAAGTTGGCTTTGTTCAGTTCAGGAACAGGAAGATAAGATGAGGTTTTTTCTGCATGATATGGTCTTAAAAATAGGTTTAGAAGAAGCATAGTTCAATAGCAGATTTTGTTCCTGTACACTAGCTGTCTGTTTCTAACATTGTACATTTTTTGTTATTTAGCTGACTCAACAGACAAATAAATGTCCCAAATTACATGGCCATCAATAATTGTTTGGATTTCAGTCTGGACGAAAAGTGATTGACCAATTGATCAACAGACTGCCATTGCCATCCTTAAGGTGCTAATATGGCCAAAAGCAATAATTGCAAGATGTTATTGCACATAAGGCGGTATTGCAGTGTTTTAACAGCTTGCAGTAGCCATTTAGAAACAATTGCACAAACAAAAAATCTTCTGGGTAGTTTCATCTTATGAATAAGATTCCTCTTTGTCAGTGCAGTTTCCCCCAGTCTATGATACAGAGTATTTTTTCTGCTTTTTGGAGGGGCAGTGTGTGGGCACAGATAATATGGTCTCTTTGGAGCTCTCTTTGTTGCTTTGTAAAACGCTGAGTGTCAGGCCAATTGTATAGCTGATGGATAAAATATGACCCTCCTTTGTGACAGTGTTGCCATGGTGAGTAAGTCACTTCTCTTTAAAGTCATCTATCATTAGATGTTGTTTTTCAATAAACTCTACATCTGAAGAGCTAATAAGTGGTGGCCATATCTAAGCCTCATCCTGTGAATATCATTCCCCAAAAGTAATCCAAGGACTTTTGTGTGCGTGTTTTTTTGTGTGTGTGTATGTGTAAGCAAAAACGTAGAGAAAATCAATCAATAAATAAATTCAATCCAAAGGGTTGAAACAGAATTATCTATATCATGATTTTCTTTTTATCAGTTTTAATTCTTCTTTATTTCCAAAAGTTATGGTGGTGCCAAAAAGATTAATTCAGAGCTGAACAAAATAACACTAAGTCAAAATAAGTCAAAATAAGGAGAAAATTTTGACCTGTGCTCCGTAAGTTCTCATATTATAGGTAAGTTACATAGAATAAAAGGTAAAATAATTTTAAGGGGTGTACTTAAAATGTATGGAACATTTTTTAACCATAATGACATGCTATAATTCTAATGGTTATGTATAAAAGACAAAAAAACGGTCAAGGAATACCATGAGAATTTTATGTTTTATCAATTGCAACGTTATTACTCTATTTCCTGCCCTAACACAGTTGGTTTTCATAAAAGTAACCTCCAAAACCAGTTTATCTGCCAACATGCAAACTATCTGCAAATGTAAGATAATAGACGCTTTGCGGGTTGTGGTTTGTGTTTACGGTACTCTGCGTGCTTTTGAGGTCGCTATGTGAGGGTCTTTACGGTACAGAGCTCACGGCAGACGTCACCGTGGTAGCACACACGCCCACTCAGAAACAGAGCGAGAGAGAGTAAAGAGCAAATATTTACGCTGCTCAAACTACTGCTGAAGACTTCACGTTTAGTCATATGTTAGTGACGCCCTCTGCGGCGGAGGAATAACTAAACGTACGCAACTAAACTCCACGCAAACTTTTTTTTTTCTTGTCTAATTGGACCCGTTTTCTTCGACTCGAGGACATCGTTCAGTCGTGAATTTGAAGGAAACAAGGTGAGTGATGCACTCACAAACAACTTCAATCTTACCGCTACCTTATGGACGCCGCTAATTCCCGCCGCAGTTGACATTAGCTAAGGTCATAATAATCAAAAGCAAGCTGTCAAGCTTAAGGCTAAGTTGCGGTAAGTAAAACGGGTTTTTTATGACGTTAATAAATATGTACTGTGGTTAAAATTTAAAAGAGGTTTGCTTATCCAACCATTTATTGGTTTCGCTTTACAACTCATTAGTGTCGTTTACATCCTCTGATTTCTACACAAATGCATTTCAGTTTGTGCTTTCCTGGGGCGTTCATTTCCTTGGGAGGTGGGGGCAAACATCCAAGCAAGGGGCGCCAGCCAGAAGGGAAGAGGATGTGTATGTGTGTGTGTGCGCCAATGTTCGTGTTAAAGTGTGAGTGTTTGTGTGTTATTGAGTGTGCGCACGCGCGCGTGCACTCTGTATCATCTAATTACCTCTCCACACAAGTCTGAGCCAATCCTGCGTGGAAGACACAAGTTTTCATTCAGAGACTTGAGAAGGTTTTCTCTTAAAACAAACCTCTCATTCTGAGTTAATGAAGTGCTTGAAAAAAAAGCTTTTGTGGGCACTTAAAAGCAGTCAGATGTTGCCAGTATCTTTTAGCAGGTTATTATGGGATAAGTGTGTGTGTGTGTGTGTGTGTGTGAGTGAGTGAGTGAGTGTATGCATTAACCACACAGTAGAGCAGAGACAGAGGAAAAGCTCTTGTTTTTTAACCCTGGTTTGGGCTTGTTGTTGGTTGAAACAAAAAAACATCAGCTGATGTGATGAGCATGGAATGAGTGTGAACTGTGTGTGTGTGTTTGTTATTTTGTGTATGGCTGGTTATCCAAAAAAAAAAACTCCAGGTGTCTAACGAGATGCGTTGACTGGGTATCATGACAGACTTTCAGTTAGGATGCGGCTGGCATTGAGTGCCTAATTCTTCCCCAAACCAGCACACAGACTGGCACAAATACAGATTCACAGGTCTAAACCTCAGACGCCTCCTGTTGCACATATAACTCACTCACTAAGGCAGAGAGAGGCTGTTGTGAAGCACCCGCATATTACAGCATGTTAAAGCTTGTTCAGCAGCTGATAGGAGCTTTTTGTGGCTACATGTTATGAAGCTCACATACAAATTGAGTAAAATCAAAAGCTGAACTGATATTTCCATTTCTGACAGTCATGGGACTTTAATGTGTACACAAAACATAAGCGTAAAATTGGTTTTCAGTGCAGCATGTTTTTTCCTCTTTACATGGATACCATCATAAATGAAAAGAAGCATGACATCATGTTTAAACCTTTCGAACTCAGCGTAAGTAGAGTTTGCTCTCAAATAATTAGTAATCATTTAAAATAACACTCATACCCAGTGCATTTTGGGCTAGGCTGCTTGTCATGAAGAGTAGAAACTCCATTACCAGTTTGCATAAGCATTTGAAAATCATGCATGGAAAAATCCTTAGAAGAGGATGAAATTCTGGTTTCACTGCCAATAGACTGGAATGCACTGCAGCCAGAAGATATCTCATGCTGTGAGTAATGGGCTTGGTTGTTGTCACAATCAGTCCCATGCTGTGCCCCATTTTTATACCATATACTTACTGTATACATTATGTATGATATTCTGTTTTTTGGCATTAAGCAAACAATGAATTAGCATACTGTAATGTCTTTTTGCCAAGAAAAAATGATGCGAATGTCAATTAAACTGAGACTTCGGACGTTATTGCAAGTAAGACTTTACAGGGTGACAACAAAAATGTTTACCCAAATATTCAATAGTTCGTCTTTGTTTTCTGAGATATTCCTGGAACTTTTCCACCACCAATCAAGTTAAGTTATGTTTATTTATTTATTTTATGGCAAGTTGTCAATATGGACACAGTTTTGAGCAGCTTCTAATTAAACTGCTTCAGAGACATTTTCAGTCATATCAGTACTATGTTTTTGTGCAGACAGTCTAAATGTCAAAAGTCTTTTCACCATCTGAGCGGAAAGAGCAGCAGATTTGACAATAACCAAAAAATGCACCACTAAATGATTCATGATGGCATTTGGTGAAGTCCTGCAGGTGTGTCTTTTTGGAAAGTTTAGGTGTTTGTTTTATTACACCACACTGCAGTTTAGATGTGTTCTGAACATTATTTCAAGTACAGATGTTCTATTACTGTTTTTTTCTTTCCAAATATCATTTTCAGATGCATGAGCTTTTGTATTGGTTGAAAACAGAGTACTGATCTGAAGCCAGTATATTAAAGGATATATTCATTATCATTTACACCAACTGTATACTGCTAACCCTTCATGAAGGGTAAAGGCGCGCAAACTGCAGAGTACCATGTTTGTATTTGTCTACTTTATCATAAATGCCTGCTTTCAGAATGTTGAGCTGCTTTTAACTGTGCTGTTACACCATTTAAAGGTTCACAATGGCTTTTATGACTGTGCCTTTTACAGCTGTGAAGCCAGCAGATTGAGCTTGTTGTGAAGGCCTTGCATGTTGTTGTGCAATATGATCTGCCGTAATAGTCCCATGTGAATGCTGGATGTGGGCAATAAAGCAATGATAATGAGAGAGGGGAAGGGGGAGGGGGGTTGGATGGATGAGAGAAGTTAGATTCAGAGCTACTGAGCTGAAAGAGATGTTTGAGCATTAACATGTGTACAGGTAGGCAGAGACTTAATAATGAGAAAAAAAGGAGGGTAGTGGAGGAGAGACTGCAGGGGGTCAATTGCTTTATTGCCCAAAAGTTTGTGGACGCTCAAGCATCATTAAAATAAGTGGTAACTGAACAACTCATTTGAAAACAAAGGGCATTCATCTGCATTCATTACCCCAGCAAAACATTCCATAAGATTTTGTAATCTGACTGCAGGGATTTGCTACCAAACAGCCAAAACAGCATTACAGTGAGGTCCCCCATTGACTTGCAGTCTGAAGTTTCTCTCCAATCCAGTGCTGAGGTCAGGGGTGTGTGTAGAGGCATTTCTTCTTCATGGTGACCGCCATGGCCAGAAGTACTATGTGGTCTTTTCCTAACCCTTAGAGGCACTGGTATGCAGGTGGATTTTTGTCAATGTAAGACAAAGCCATGCTAGCTGTTTTCCTCTGTTTTTTATGCTATGCTACTATGAAGCTAGTCAGCTTCTGGCTGTAGCTTCATGTTTAGGCATATATATGAAATTGGTGTCAACGCTGCAATTAACAGTTTTTCATTCCCGATTAATCTGGTGTTAATTTTGTTGACTACTTAATTTTTGGTTGTTGATTAAGTATTCACTTGGTGTTGGTAAATTAACTCACTTTGCTGTGGTTTAATGATGTATTTACTCATTTTGATTATGTTTGCCATGTTGAAATATATAAAACAAATCTTAGTGTTAAAAAAAAAATGGCTGCCATTTTCTTGTGCGCAGACATTCTTGCACAGGACAAGATCTTATTTCTTCAAAAATATTACTTTAAAGAAAACGCTTTAAATTTCAGATTAATGAAACATATAAATGAACATGCCAACTATCCACTTCGATGAATAAGTGAAAAAAACTCAAATTGGTGCCTGCCGCTTTCTCCTCTAAATGGAAACACACTGCTGATTAGCAAACAGTTTGGGATTTGAGCCACAAGTCTTGATTTGTTACTTGCCCTGGGTGGTGACTTCCTCCAAGTAACTGTACCCACACCAAAATTTAAAATAAGAAACCGCAAAGTAAATTAAGAAATAAAATTCTTATTGTGATTTGAAAGATCTTAAGTACCCATTCAAAACAAGATGAACTAACAGCGTCTTTATAGAACGGATCAATGTGCTATAAGTATATACTCCACTCCATCACATGCAGGTTGCATATCCTAGATTGCACCTGCTGCAGACAGATAAGCAGACCGACAGACAAACATAGCAACTCATACTATCAACAGTGAAACTTGATCTGGTGTGTGTCCTGTCTTGTCTTGTGCAGTACTATCACCTGACTCTATTCTACTTTACTACATGTAGATGTATTTACACACTGCTGTGCACCCCTGATGGTAATAAATCTCAAAGCTACACAATACAGGTACAGTATTATCACTGATAAAGTCTATCGTACAGAAGGCTTTTAACACTTTCTAAGAGAAGCAGAGAACAGGTATTTGGTCTAAAATCGTTTTTGATATTTGATTTTGTCCTTATCACCAGCCCAACATACAGTTGTGCTATTTCAAGTATTTTATATATTTTTTGCTTACTTGTTTTGCAACTCCAGCCTGCCCTGGCATTTTATTTTGATCACAGTCCGTTTAAATAAAAATTCTTGTGATGTGTTAAATCTGGCTTTTGACCCACTTTATAAAAAAAAAAAAACATCAACTACTCCTCAATACTGTTGCTTTTACACCTAAAATACTGTAGTATTGGAGATGTTTGGTCTGTTTCACTTGGGCTAAGCAGGAAGCTCCTGCTGAATGCAAATTTAAAATGAAATGTGTGCGGTAGGTAGCTTCCTTGAAATGCAAAGTAAAGTATATAAAGGACAAAAGTTTACTTACCATGGAAACTCAACTAATGGCTCAACTGATAACCTGCATTCTTATTCTGTTACATAAACATTTTGAGTAAAAGTCATCAGGAATGGAAAAAAAACTTCAGTATTATTGTGAAAGGATTTATGCAACCCTGGAATCAGTGCAGGTTTCACTAGACAGGAAATATTTGTCTGGATAGAGCCTTTTAGTATTTGGTAACAGTTTTATAAAAAGTACAGTGTGAATACGGCAAAATATCATTTATCAGATCAGTTTTTGTCAGAAAAGAAAAAAGCCCAATTGCATTTCTTCAGATGTCTCTATTTGTCCGACCAATGGCTAAATGATAAATTTTCCATAGGTTGTAGATTTTGTAGACTTGTTTTGTCTTTATGACCAATCCAGTCAGTGCAACAGAAGTCAGTTAAAAATGCATTAAATATATTTGGTGTGTTGCACTTATAAGGTAAGAGTTGATTGTAGAAATGACTGTAAAAAGACTGATTTGACTGATTTAAAGATAAACGTTCGCAAGCTACGAGTGCGACAGTTGTAAAGCTGATTGAAAACTGGTTTGACACCTCGTAACTATATCATGCCAACTCCCTGCATATCGTTGAAGATGCCAAATATCTTGTGGCTCTTTCCCTGATTACATTTGACTAAAATTAACATGAAGGTTTCCTATAAGAGAAAATTAAGACCAAAATCTACCCTGCATGGCTTGCAAGTTGCTCAGTAAGCGAGACCATGAAATATGATGTGGGAGGTGCAGCTGAGTAACAGATAAATGAATCTAAAGCCTTACCATGTGCTAAATCACTGTACAGAAATTTGAAATACTCAAAGACATGATTTTATTGTGACAGGCCAAAGGCAAACATCAGAAATACACTGAGGAGAAGACTGGAGGAGCCTTAGAGATACTTTCAGTGCTTTTCAAATTGCAGAAAACATGGATGAAATCATGTTTTTTGATAATACAAACAGAAAATTAAAAATTTTTTTCCGTGTGTTAGCAGTTTATAATATCAAGGTTTTCCTACCATTATAAAAAAAATGATCTGATTTTGAAATCTGTAAAAAATTCCTTCACATTTTCACTCTGTGCTCTCACAAAAGAGACTCTTGTCTTGGGTATAATCAGCCCAAACGCTGGGACAAAGCAAAGACAAAAACTCTTTAGACTCTAACATCATACATCACTTATATATTTTGTTGGATAAAATAATATGGTAAGGAAAGGAGGAGAAAATATGATCACAGACTAGCTGCATTTTAACAGCTTTTCTTTTACTATTTCTCCATGTAAGTTGGCTGTCTTGTGCAAAGATAGACTTAAGTCAGCCATGATGATTGATGTTGCCTGTGCTAACACAGAGAGTCTTCAAAAAAGAAGTTAACAATGTCACTGAGGCATTAAATTGAGGGCCACAATTCAAAAGAGTTGCTGCTGAAGTCTATTTTCAGCAAAGCTTTAATTTATTTACATGGAAAGTTTGTGGATTATCACCTCGATGTACCAGTTTAGAAAAGCACGACCTTGTTTGGTTCCTGCATTCCAATGAGTAACCTTGAACGATGTGGAGATAAGCACAGAAAAGCCTCAAGAAGTCATCCAGTCATATTTCAGTGTAAGTGAAATTTTCCCATCAGGCAAAAAGCAAGTAGTGAACATCTGTGTCTATCTACGCACACACACTTGTATTTGATTTGACACACATGCACACAGTTTACAGATATGCATGCTGATACGACACAGCGGCACATCTCACTCCCTTTTGTCCTTTTTGACTTCCTGCTTCATCTACATATTTTCTCTCCACACTGACATTCACAGTCTGTTTTGTTTTTTTAATTTTTTCTGGTGGTTTCACCTTTTACAAAGACACAATCTGCACTATGGAACAACAGTCTTAAGTCAACTGCTGCTCAAATATTTAGTCCAGTTGTTTTAAAGAAAATTAACTAGCAACTATTTTGATAAGCATTTAGATTGAATTATTCTACTAAAAATTTTGAGACATTGTTTAGTACCAGCTCCTCCAGTGGGAGACATTAATGGTTTTCTGGCTTTTGGAAAATTGTAAATCAAATACTTGGGGTTTTTGTACTTTTAGCTGTCAAAACAAATAATGCTGATGGAAACTTTGGCTGGTATATTATGCTTTCAGGTTGTCCCTCCCTATGTCCCATTAAAACAAGTTCCACTTCAGCTCAAAGATAGAATGATTAGATTATGGTGGTCCAAGGTCAAGATCACTGTTACCCAAATGATTGACTCATTCTTGTGAGAACAGTATCTCAACAACGCCTTGAGGGAATTTCCTCAGATGAGAAACAAACATCTACTTGGAATCAGCAATGAACTGATGAGAATTCGGTGGTCAAAGGTTAAGATCACTGCGACCACACAAAACATGTTTTTGACGATAACTTATTAGGGATGTCACTTTAAAAAAATCTCTCAATCACTCAAAAAATCATAATTGAACAAATTTCAAATAATCTGTAATTGGTTCTGATAAATTCAAATACAATACTTAATATAATAATATGCAGTCAAACTTGCCATTGCTTGCTTGTCTGTGGTGCTTCCACTGCCTTAGTTGGGAGGTTAGCTAGCAGATGAGAGATTTTTTTTGTCATTGATGGAGTAAGACAGCTGCTTTTTCATTGGTAACTTTGCCATCATAGTGAAATTTTAAAGCACCCTCTTCCAAACTACAAAGGAAACTACTTCAAATGGCCTGGTATGCTCGTAGAAACTGCACACTGCATTTAGAACAAGTTATTACTGCTCGAGTATGAACCATTCACCTCATACATCTAAAAGATCTGCCATTAGGGGTGTATCGATATATCGATCTGGATCGATATATTGATTTGTTAAGCAGCGATCCAATCAAATCGATGGAAACTCAAAATATC
>JAPZDV010000009.1:19590708-19617356 GCA_029814665.1 Acanthurus lineatus | reverse complement strand
CCCCCCCCCCCCCCCCCCCCCCCCCCCCCCCACCCCCCCCCCCCGCGCCGGCCCCCCGACGCGGGGCCTGACAGAGCAAAAAAAAAAAAAAGAGAACCACTGCCATAATTTATGCCCACAAAAAAAAACTTCCTCTCAACCATGAAACTCCTTAACATACAGAAGTGCTTAGTCTTACTCTGAAGTTTGTGTTAGTTCACATTAAGCTCTGTTTCCTTACATCACCAGTGTGTCATCGCGTTCTTGATGACCTGTCAGTTCCCATCTTTTTTTACCAGGTGTGAACAAAGAACTACGTGAACATGCAGGAGAGCTGAGAGAAGTTGAGGATTTAGAATAAGAAGGCAGAGGGAAAGAAGAGAGATTAGGATGATTGTATTAAAGTTTCAGTTCCTCACACACTCATCCTGTTCTGCTTCCTCCTGTTTTTCTCACTGCTGAAACACGCTATGATGCTCACTGTTTCCTCTACAACTTTTTTCAGTGGCAGGGGAAAAAACTTGGTTGTAACAGGATGGTGCACACACAGCAGTGTCCTAAAGTAACTCTTTGACTCTAGTAAAGGAAAATATCCATCGGCCAAGCATATTTCTTCACCAGCTAAAATGTATGCATCATGGGTATGACTTCAGTAATTAATTATTAAATAATGCTTTCTATGCAAAAATTAATGGAATGTTATTATGATTTTAACATCTAATTCTTAAAAATAAAACTAATAAGAAAAAGGGAAACTTTTCTGTTGTTAAAAGCCTCTTGAGTTTAAATGCTACTAACCAAGTGAAATATCACCAGCATTATTGTTGTTAATGAGTGTTATTTAAACCATAAAATCTGGAGAGAGATTGAATGGATGTTTAGATTCAGTGAAGTGAGACCCTGAAGTATAATTTAGACTTCATGACATTTATAAAATGGCAGTGGCTAAAATGAGATGCTGTTCCAAAATTTCTATAACAGAAACAGCTGGAAAACCATTTTTTTAAAATGCAGACAGTATTGCTTTCTTAGTGGTGATTGAGCAACATTCTACTAGTGACTAGTTTAAGTTCAAACTTCTGTTTGCTGACACAAAATCTTTCTTATATTTGAGTATGAAAATGTGACTTAATCAGTGGACAAAGCCTGTGTTTCATAGCAGATATCACCCACACATACAGTGACTGAGGACTGGCCCTTTACAAATGAGACTCTTCTCCCGTAACTGCAGTTTTAGATTACTAGGTTTAATCTTTTAAAGAGAGCTATAATCAAACTCTCAACTTTAAACTAAAATAGAGTCTACATGAGTTCATGAAATGTGTGGTCATACACTTAAATAGCGACATCACACATTACAGTTTCCCTCAGCAAAGTTGTATGTGTGTGTAATTGGCATGAGAGCTATTGTCTGTACGTCTGTGTACAGGTGCATAACAACAAATGTTTGTGTGTGTGTGTGTGTGTGTGTGCGTGATTGTGTGTGTGCATGCGTGCACGTGTGTGTGTGCACGTGTGTGTGTGTGTGTGTGTGTGATTGTCTGCCTTACTGGGCTGGTATTTGCTGTATCAGCAGGGTGTCTGGGTGACATGGTGGTCGAAGGGCCTGATCATGGAAAATTCCATAGGACACAGGTTTAGTTTAGAGCATGTGTGAGGGAGAGAAAGAGAGAATGATGCCTGGACATTGTTTGTGTGCGTGTGTCTGTATCTGTGTTTGTGTCTGTTACTCATGTTGTGGAGACACAGATCTGCTCATATTATCATGTTTTTAGGACTCATCTTTCTTTAGGGGATAAAAAGCAAGTCCCCATGATGTAAAAAAACTAAATTAAAGGGAAAGACTTGGTTGAAGGTTATTGGAAGGGAAGAGTTTTTGTTAGACTTACAGTGGTCAGAGTAAGCAAAAGACTCCAGCACATGAACAATGCATTTCATCCCCTACAGTTTTTTTTTTTTGTCACTGTTTAATTAATATATAAAACACACCTTGAACATGAATAAGAAATTGGCATATACTGTTTCTCTATGAGTCTTTTTTTTGTATGTAGATTACTAACCGCACAAGCCATATTCTCAAGAAGCCTGTCATAACAATAGTTAGCAAGGGAAGGAAGTCAGTGTGTGTGCGTGTGTGTGTGTGCGTGTGTGTGACTAGCACAGAATATCTAGTGTACATTTTTTAACGAGTGTAATTCTGTAATATTACATCAACATTTTTGCCATTTAATCAAACCTGTCTTTCAGTCTTAATTTAAACTTAAGTATTACTTGTGCAATGCTAAACTCATCATTCTGCATTTAATATACAACTACAGCATCTGGTTACATCATGATAATATTCTGGAGTCATAATAGAAGTTGTCAAAATATTTTTCAATTGTTGGTGAGTGGAGGCATAAAAGTTGAATTCTGTTGCTAAAAGAAGTGTGGGGAACTATTGAGTTCCTTCCTATATGTTCCCCAAAAGTAAAATAAGACTGAAGCTTTTGCATCAGGAGAGCGATTTTGATTTGAAATCTTGTTCTATGAGTTGCTGGACAGATTGGTGTTCAGTGTGTGTCTGTGGGAAAATGATCTGTAAATGTTTATATATGGATGCACATTTCTAGGTGGCAGCTTTTACAAACACATATGGGCATGTTATCATGTCTGACCTCCCTTCAGATGTGTGTGTGTGACATGTGTCTGCCCTTATCTTCAACTCCAAACACTCCTGCTCTCTTATGTTCCTGTTTTGCACCTCTGATGACTCAGCTTTTCTAATTCAGCATGCATAGTGTGGGCTTAACATTAACTTTCTGAGGCACAGACTCTCCTGGCTAAAAATGACAAAAAATATACCTTATTTTTTATTTCATTTTGGCAACACCTAAAATTAATTGTTTCTGTTTGTTGATTTATAGTTTTAATCATCAGTGATGAAGTTTATCATCCTTTGTATTTACACTGGAAGCATAGAATTAAGAAGCACTTTGTAAAGTCTGTTTCATTATGAGCTCCAGCTATGGATTATTCATTTATCATCCTTCTGATATTTATTAATGATGATTGAAATATAACTGTGATGACGGTCAACAGGTACATGTGATGAATTATTGGCATGGGTGCTATAAATAGGCCTACCTGTGCGTCACAGAAGCACTTGAGATGAATGGATATCTGTGGGATGAAAATGACGCTTGTGCATGTTTCCAAAATAATTGAGATTTATAAAACATAATTAGTACACATACCTCTGTTTGTGTATTAGGGCTGCGCAATTATGAAAAAAAAAAACAAAATACGATTATTTTGGTCAGTATTAATGTCATGTTTATTTAACACCATTGCTTGTCAGTATGATTTGATAAATATGATTCATCCGAAAAACCAATGATAAAATTGACTTTATATGTAAAGCAGCATCATGGGCTTCATTGTGTCCTTGTATTCACTTCTAAGTTTTCTCTAACTCATTCAATATTGGATACACTCGGCAACGAGCAACACACTGTCATCTCTGTACACATGCACTCATAGTCACTGTACATAGCCAATACATGACAGGACATGACAAACAAATACAAGACAGGACATTAGTGCATTATTGTGAAAAAATGTGGCTCCATATTTATTTTATCTTGGTTATCTTGTTTTAATAGTCACTTGAAGCCATAATCAATCAAAATTAAGGTAAAATTAATCACCTAGCCCCATTGTGCAAACAGTTGTGGAGCTACATAGATTTTTGTGCATCTTGCCCTGGCTCTGCTTCCTGTGCACATAGACTCTGAACAGATAGTTTGGCCCACTTGGTTGATTTTGAGTTTTGAGTAATGTCAAACTTGATTAGCAAGCTAGCTTTCTGCCCTTTCTGGTTAGATTTGCATCTTAACTAATTTAAAGATGTATTTTTGGTTGAGACGGCTAATTCAGTGAAACAAAATGAAAAAACATCGAGTAAATTACACAGCTGCTATGCTAGCTAGCTAACCTCACTAACTTGTAGGCGAAGTTGAACTAAATCACCATGAGCTCTGGGATATTATTACACATGTTCATGCATTCTCTGCTGGTTTATAGCCAAAGTGATTAATCATTTAAATGAGTAAATGATGCTAGTTACTCAATAACTATCAGTTGCAGTGTACTTAGTTCATGAGTGAACAACATTTTAGCAGCCAAATTCTTGAATGCACCACCAAGCATAGTTTGCAAACCCTTTTCTGCCTGCATCCTCTGCCTGCAACTTTATGACCAAGGCAATAAAATGTTCATACCAATGGTTACCAACTTCAGGCAAGTCTCGAGTTGTTTGTTTTTACAGTTACACAATAAACTTTAAGTAACTAAAGGGCAGGAAACCTATAAGGTTATGTACACAATGTCAGCAGGAATGTAAAGTATAGCATACTTTGCAACATGACAAACCCTCATTAGGGCCCTTTAAAGTAGCATGCAGTAGAGAGTAAGTAAGACTTTACGTGCTAAATCTGTGCTCATCCTATCTTGTTTTCCAAGCCTCCCTCAGGCATTATCTCCTGCTTATCTGCCACTTTTCCATTTCATTCTCCTTCCTCCTCTTGTGGTCCTTCCAAAGACCATCTCTCCCTTCCTGTTGCTGTTTTCAACTTTTCTCCCCATGATTTGTTGTTTAATTTTTATCTCTTCAGTAATAATAGCTGTGACAAATGATTACACACAGTTATCTCCAATGTGTTGAAGTGAATTCATGTCCTCATTATTTGGATTTGAGCATGTCACAGTGTTAATAAATGATTGAAAACTCTATATGAATTTCCAGTGTGTATGAATGTGAGAATGTGTGTTTATGAATCAACAGTCACAATGCTGTGTTTCTTCAGTAAGAGGCTTGTTGTCCAGAGAGGCTGTGATTACATTAACGCTGTGTCTATTGAGTTAAGATGGATCAGATGCTCTGCAGATTCTGCTCTGTGCTTCAAAATGTGTTTAGGCTTCTGTATCCAGGTTGAGTGGCTGTATGAATGTTTTTGAATGGTGAGCAAACCTTCCTGGATAAGTAAAATGTCCACATGTCCAGACTTGCTGAGGATTAGCACTCGTCAGTAAATTTGACAAGTGCTAGTCCTCAAATTGAGAAGAGCTTGGATAGAGGAAACTGATGGAGAAAGTGCACTTTACCTTTTTGTTCTTTGTTTTTTCAGTCAGTTGGGTCATAAATATGTTCATTTTCAATTGAGCTAATTCTGTCTTCATTTCATGAACCACCCTTCCCTCTATTTTTTGCTCTTAACCTTCAAACACATTTCCAGCACATAAGTTTTCCTTCCTTGAAGCTATGCATCGGTCATTGATCCATTGTTTAAAAAAGAAAAAAAAAAAAGATTTAAGCAGCTTAACATTTGTACTGTCCATCAGCTACTGAGGGTTGAATAGGGGACATGATGCTTTTTTTCCAATTTTACTCACAACTTGGAACCACTATTTAATCACATTTTTGGAAACTTTGAAAATGGAAAATCTGCTCCCCTCTCTTCCGTCAACTGCAGACTGACTTGAGTCCAGGAACACACTGACCTGCCCCTGGTGCCTCTATTATTGTTTGCCTTTTGTTGTGTTTGTTTAACAGCCCCTTTTCCTGCACTCTCATCTTTTTTTTCTCTCTTTGGGCAGGATACCAGTCACAGAAAGTTGAAATCAATGAAGTTTTCTTTTCTGCAGTCCCTGATTGGTTGACACAGTTTGTGATGTAATGACTGATGATGTAATTCCCGGGCCAAGGTGAATGAGGGGACTGTTTTTTGTCTCTGTCAGGTTGCAGCAGCATTGGCCTGTCCTCAAATTGGTGTTGCCATAGTAACATGGCTCTGAAAATGCCCCCAGCAGGTCACCGGTTCAGTGTTTAGGGGAGGCTGTTGTGTTTTAGGGGAGGGGGGGAGATGAGGCTTTAAAAGAGACTGAAGAAAACACGGTTTGAACAGGTCACTACAATCAATTCAAAGATTCTAAATGTCTCCTCTTGTCTTCCTCCCTTTAGGTGTTTCACATCCTCAATTGTACTCCCCCCTCAGTCAAACCCCCTCCCCTTTTTCCTTCTCACCATTTGACTCCACCTCCTACACGATGTCCTCTCAGGCTACACCTATCCAGGATTCACGACCTGTGACGCCTCCACTGTCCTCTGCAGGATCCCCACGTTCTCAATTGTCACTTGGTAAATTTTTTTACATTTTTTAGGTCTCTGAAACTGCTAAAAAAATGTACAGCAGTCTATCATAATGGGGACTACACTGATTAAACATTTTATTTGATTTCATTAAGACCTTAAGGATTCAAGGAAGGTTACATTATTATTTGATGTAAACTGTCAGGTATGCGCAAACCAAAGAGTAATTTATTACAGTCATATAAATTATGTGCATTTTTCTACTTTTAATTCATGTTGACCAAAAAAAAGAAAAACTGTTGACTTGAAAAAAATCCTCAGTAGACTGAGGATCTATCACTGATGATTTGACTGGTCTATAGTGTCCACAGGTCACCAGTATGCAGCATGTAGAAGCACTGACTAGAAGCATAACAAGGAAAAAAACTGTGTAGTTATATGTTTTCTTAGTTCATTAAATAAAGATAGATTATCATTTAAAGGACAATGATGTTGCTTATTTTGTAGTGTCACATACATAGTCACTACACTAATGATTTTGTCGGATACTGTTACCTAAAAGTACCTCATGGTAAAAGTGTAGATCAAACACAGTGATGTGCCATGCTGCCGTGTTTCATTCCTCATAATGTTACATTGTTTTTTGTCCCATCAGGGTCCCTGCAGCCTCCATCCTGCAGACACAGAGACCGCTCGCCTTCCCCGATGAGAGGATACCTCATTCCCAGCCCTCTGCCTACACGCAGAAACAGGACCTGCTCAGCGTGAGGATACATACACACACACAAACACACAGTATGAAACAGACTTATGAACCAATGAAGCGACTGTACTGTTAGTTGTAGCATGTTTCTAATGTAAAAAGTGAAGCTTTTTAATTTCAATTGTTAATGTTAGAAATTCTCATGCTTTCTCAAAATGTAGTTAAAGGCAAATCAGAAGCTAGGCTAAAAATACAAGCTTAAGTTTCACTTGTATAATATCACTACTACTATTCAACTTTTGGAAGGGGGTCTCTCATAGTGTCAAACCCACAGAGAATTATCACTTGATTCACCAGTCTTTTCTCAGATCTAAAGAGCTCTATGGCCTCTTTTGGCTCATTGTTTTGGTTTTATTTTTTTGCTAAGTTTAAACCCATTGTAAGCTACCCGCTCGGTGCAAAATAGCTGACAGACACAGCAACTAGCTGGTGAACATATGAATTGAGCATTTAACTGTTAAATAGCCAGAAACTGCCTTCAAGAGCTTTAAAAAGAGAGTGAGTGTTGGACCAAAAATACAACCCCCAAATTTAATGTAATGTTGCTTTGTATGTGCTGGATATGTGTAAGTATGTATCTGTTTGCTCAACCAAGGCCTATTTTCAACTTTTTAAGGTTACAATATTTCAGTGTTGTGTTCTGTTGCATTCAGTGATTATCAAAGAATGCTGCTCTGAGAAACATTGTTATAAAAAACATCAGAAGTTCTTTCCCTTCTATATTTAGAGACCAAATAACAAACACTTTCTTGTAAACTATCATGTGAATGAAAATTTTTGATGGGATCATGATGTAACAGGAAAAGGACATTTTCATCTGCTAACCAATCAAATGCCTTGTTTTCACTAACAAATAACTAGGGTTTTGTGTTGATTCACTGACATAATTCAGCTCTGTCTCTGTCTCTGTCTTCTCCCACCCTCCTCTTTTCCCTGTATCTGTGTGTGTATATGTGTGTGTGTGTGTGTGTGTGTGTGTGTGCAGGACTGCTCGTGCATCAGAGGGTCCGGTGTTTACTGGTGTGTGTAAATGTTTTTCCCGCTCCAAAGGTCATGGCTTCATCACGCCATCGGACGGGGGCAAAGACATCTTTGTTCACATTTCAGAGTAAGTGTGTTTGTGTGTGCATGTAGGTGTGCATGTGCGTGTATACATAAATCTGTTTACACAGTCACACAGTTGTGGGGACACGCTGTCATACTGGGGACAAAAATATTAATCATAATGTAAATCATAAAAATTAGCACAAAGACTTGGGTTTAGGTTATGGTCAGGGTTGAGCAAGTAGTTGGGTATTAGGTTACTGCTGAGAGAGTATAGTAAAACTGTAATGCCCTTGAGGGGCAATTTGCCTTACAGACAATAGTCCAACACAGATATGTACAATGCATCACATAAGACAGCATGAGATCCATATCTTCCATACCATCACCATGAATCATGCACATTTACAGTTACTGTCTGTTCAAATGAAAAATAAGAAGATTAAAAAAGGACAGTCTGCATCTGTTAGTGCTACACACACAAAAAAATCTCCAGGAAATTAATGTAAATCTATGTAATGTTCCAAAAGTAATGGAAACATGATAATGTGTGTGCTGTGTTGATGAATGTGTTTGTGTTCAGGTGTATTTGTGTGAACTTGATGTGGAGTGTGTGTCTTGTAAGTTTGAAGTGGGGTGGAAGTATGTTCATACTCCGCTGTCCTTACGAGGACCAAAGGTCCTTTATAATATAGACAGTAATTTGAAAAGTTAATTTCTTTATTTACTTAAAGTCCCGTTATAAAACTATTAACAAATTAAAAAAAATCTTTTGATAGTGTCAAGAATTTAATTGGGTTATTGGTGTCTCTCTGTCAGTCACTCTGAAACCTGACCAAGAAGAGGATGTGGACAGCATCTGAGCAAGAAGAGTAAATGTTAAACTTGCTTTTAGTTGTTGGCCAGCTAGACTTCTTGCTGTTGGACTAGTGATATAAAGTAACATTAAGGGGGTATGCTAGGTTACATGTCTCGTGTTGTTGCACCTGCTTGATGTTTGACTATATTAGCAAAGTTTATGTGTGTTTGACCATCTATCAAATCAGCCTTTTCCAACCGAGTCTTAATCTGTGAATACTATAGCCAAGTTTAAGCTACATATTGTCTCTGGCTCTGGTTATGCTAGCTTGGCAACTTGCTGTTTTTAATTGTGTGCAACACTTGTGCAAACTTTCACTGCCACTTCAAGATGAATGTTTTTAAGGATATAACATTGTTATTGCTACTTGAAGTTAGTATGCACAGAAACCTGGGATTTGTATTTATGACAGAGGCACTGCAGTCAGAAACTGTAGGGGCACCAAAATCACACCACATACCAACTTCTACATAATACTGCTTCAATGTGTTGTCATGACTAAACAGACTGTATGAAACTGATATAAAATGAACGACACAACAGTCGGCTTATGTGGCTGTGTATCAGTGTGCACACAGTAATTCAGTGAGACTGTACAGTGGCTGAAACTTGAGAATGAATGTGGGTTTTTTTCTGTTGTCTGTGATGAGATGAGTGAGAGGGCTGCTTTGGTTTTAATCACTAACATCAAACCATGTCACGAGTACAGGGAAACACACACGGCAGGAGCTGCAGGTGTGTGTAGGAGGACAGTAGAATATCTGATGACCTTCACCATGGTGCCTTTGTTATCACCCACAGGATTATAACGCATAGACGTCAGCAGTGTATGCATGCATGAACACACACACATTATCAAACACACACACATACACACATTAACACACACACACACACACACACACACACACAATCACACACATACATAAAAGTGGCACGATGTATGCTGTAAGACAGGACTCAGTAAATTATTCCACCAAGTCTGTTTCTATCTTCCTTTGAGACTGAAAGAATGTTTGCATCCTCATTCCTCTCTAACTTACCAAAAGGAAGCAGTGTGTTTGCACACGTGTCTGTATTTGTGTGCCAGACACAACTAGGGATGTGTGGTGTTCAATATGGTTTAATGGATTTTTAGGCAGTCAAAGTTCTGGTTAAGTAGAAATTTGTGACCGACAACATCACATCAACATTAAGGAAACAGCCTCTACATTAACTATTGGATTTGAAATGTGTATTTTGCGTACTGCTCTGTCTTGTAGGGAAGTTATTCATTAGAAGAGTCAGAAGAGTCTTTGAGATTTCCTATGTATTTTGTTGTAGGATCCTCTGTGTTTGTCAAATATTACCAGGTTTTAGTTTTTGAAAAATCTTATGCTCAGTTCTGTGATTCAGAACTTTTTTTCTCTATGTTAAAATGTTGGCAGTTGAACAATGAAAAACCTGTTAGACATACAGATGTAAAGATTTTGTTTTGCAAAGCTCAGCTGCTCTGACTTGCATTGCTGCTATTGGCTAGAAAATGGAGCAATTACCTTTGTTTATTCCATTTGTGGTGCCACTGCAGTAATTAATCTCATCCTGAAACTAAGCAGAATGTTTGTGAGGCAGTTCAAGACTGTGACTTTCTGTTTGCTGCGTATTCGGCTGCAAATATCTGCATCCAGAGTAAAGCAGAAGATTTCTGCTATTTCATCATTTGTAACTTTAAATCTTTTTCTTTTTGTTGTTCTCAAGTATTGAGGGGGAGTATGTGCCGGTGGAAGGCGACGAGGTGAGCTACAAACTCTGCTCCATCCCTCCCAAACATGAGAAGGTGCAGGCAGTGGAGGTGACCATAACCCACCTCAAGCCGGGAACCAAACACGAGACCTGGTCAGGACATGTCGTCAGCAGCTGAACGCTAATAACAGCAGGGGGCCGGCCAAGGCCGGGGGAGGGGGGGGTGAAATTTGGAGGGGTGAAAGGGATAAGAGGGAGTTTTGGATAATCGATTGGGGAGGACTGATTGTTGTTACTGGGTGCAGTTGGCAGAGGGAAACCCAGGTAATGTTGTTAGTTTTCCTTTAAGTTTAACAATTCAAGACAGCTGGGATACGTCAAGGAAGGCGTGGTCGATGTCCTGAGGTGTCTAGTAAAGGTTTAAATCAGAGGGAAATCTCAATGATCACATAGTTTACTTATATTCCAATGTGGGAGGCTTCCTCTACTCTGCTAGGGAAACAAACAACAGGGTTAGGTGGTGCAGTTAGGTTGACTGTCCATAATTAGGTGAATAGATTGATGATTACAGTGGAAGAGATGTTTATCATAAACAGACATATAACTTTAGGTTTCTTGCTTAGATTTTTAGATCTCCTGTGTTATAATTTGATGGTGCATTGTATGAAATTGTACTTCATTTGACAAGGAAATTAATTTTATTTGAGTTATGAATAACATGGAGGTTGGACGGCAGTGTTTGGCTGTATTAGCACTCTGTGTTACACTGTGCAGCACCATGGGGGTATTTTCCAGGTATACTGTGTGTGCCTACTTTTACCCAGAGAACTGACAGCTCTTTTTGTGCCTACTATTAACCAATCTATCATCTGTATTTGATCATGCATGGGTGACTATATAAGTGAATTAAAGAATTTTCAACAGTTACATCTTTGTGGTTTCTGTGTCGTGTACTTTTTTATTTTTATTTTAAGATACACATCCTTGGCTAACTGTGACTGGCCCTAAAAGCGTGATGTTTCATGGCTGAGACACATCAATCCTCAATCATCACAGCTTGTCATGACGAAGAGTACCCGTCAGGAGCACCCTGGTAGCCCAATGATTGCAGCACATGGTCTCGGCTGTTGCTGGTTTGATCCCAGCTGATTACCTCTTATACGCGTCATACGCCTCTCTGTCCCCATTTTCTATGTTCCTCTTTGTCTGCTACTGTCCAAAAAAGGCATAAAAAAGCCTCCCCCTTTCAAAAAAAAATTTAAAAAGACTACATGTGTAAGATATTTCCTGTGCAGTAATGTTGAAAAAATCCGTATATGCTATTTCAGATAATATTTACACAAATACAAAATGAGTATCAAAAGACTTAAGCAAATAATTGAAATTCTGAATATCTGCTCTTATATAATTTCAGTATGCTAGGTATTAAATGTGTTACACAATTTTGTTTATCCAAAACAGAAATCTGATTCGTTGGACTAAAATTAAACCTTTCTCAAAGAATGTGTTTGGCTTAATGTTCATAAAAGACTTTATGCAACCCTCTTTTACATGTAGAGTATTTACAATACAACTGTTAACAGATTTTGATGAGTTTCTCTTTAAAAAGCTCATTGACAAGTTTATTCATTTTTTTAGTCATTTCTCATTTTTTTAATCATCCTTTAAACTAATGAGAACTTTAATGCACAGTCCAGCTGATATAATGTGATGTGGAATATTGTGAAATTGAGGAAAAATCGTACAAAAAGATGTATTTTCAAGTTTCAAGGTTGTGTGGATATTTGAGCAAAACTCACTATGGTTCTTTTCCAAAAGGAACCTTGATGCTTAGAACTTAATTTTAAGTCTTTCAGAGTTTTGCTGTCTGGGAACAAACATGCACAGATTGCTGATATAAGAGTGAATGACAGGTCATCATCAGTTGAGATCATATTTTGGGTTTTGCTTCCTTGCTTCTCAGTGTCATGTGTTTGAAGCAATGTATTTGTCAATGGAAGCACAGATAAACCTTAATCTGCTGCCCTCCTCTGTCCACATGTGTCTACTACAGCTGGGTGTAGTGCAGGGGTCAAGTTGTATTCTCTACTTGCAATCGATCATCATTTCCACTATGGAAGATCATTTAACTCACACTTGACGTTAAACTGGAAAATTAAAAGATACATGGATAATAAAAAGTACTACATTTTAGAGCTCAGGATAACCAGACCATAATTTAAAGTTAAAGGTAAAAACCAAATTAGGTACTGTAAATGGAGACAAAAAAGACTGACCCTGTCGCCGCTGTGCAGTTAAAAACATAATATTGTAATGATCTTTGCCATCTTTGTGTGTGTGTGTGTGTGTGTGTGTGTGTGTGTGTGTGTGTATGTGTATGCATTAAATTTACATGGTGCTGGGGTTTATGTTTTTGATTAAATGTGTATATTACTGTGAAAATAATCATTATTTCCCTGATTCCAACATTAGTATTAATTCTGCAATTAATAAGTCTGTATGCTAAAATTACATCTGTATTCCAACTGAGCAAGGTGAAGCTACATTCTGTTACACTGGATGTGTTTTCAGTTTGGTAAGGCTTCACAACATTCACAACTCCTTATAAACAGAACTGTAAACAGTTGCATGTAACGGTGGGGGATTGCATTACATTAAGAGCTGTGATATCAGTAACAATATCACTGATATAAGCTTTGTGTTATTGCAACAAATTTCAATTAGTGTTGCAGTTTTTAACTGTAACCAATAGAGGGTAGTGAATACTTAAGTAATACTTTATCTCAAACTTTGTTGGAAATTGTAGAGATGATGTAAGTACACAAAACAAAATATTTAACAAAGATATAATCATTTTTGGATATTAAGATGTACAAATATAGCATATTTTATGTTTTAATAACTATTTAATGCCCTAAGAGACCAAATGGTCAGATACATCACAAACTTAGCAAAAAAAAAAAACAAAAAACAAAAACAAAAACAAAACAAAAATATAAATATGTATCTGAACTTTGTTTTTTTTTTTAATTGTTTCTCTCATAATTTAATTCACAACCTCTCAGATTTATTTTGATCCTTTGTGCCCTTTTCATGACCCTTTTAAGAATGCTTGAGCCTTGAGAAGCACTGGATCAAAATACCTACAGCGCAGTGAAAGAAGTAGCTTAAACCAGCTACTGTAATAAAAATGTTACTCTTTCATTTATCCATGTCAACAATTTAAATTAGTCAAAGGAGACTTTTTTTTCACAAGTGCGTTAACTGCTGGTTCTTTTAAAGTCATGCAATGATTGTAATAGATTTTGAACAAGTCTTCAACTTGTGGTAGAGAACTTCTTTTTATGTTGTATTGTTACTTTAACATATACAAGCAAATATATTAGTAGCATACTTCCTTTACAATTGGACCTGTCAGTATTGTAAATGAAATTCACCAACTCAGCTTTGTCTTAAAGTATCCGCTTTTAATTACTTAAGACGCTTCATTTCCTGTTCATCATGATAGCTGTCATTTCACTGCACCCTAACCCTCGACTGCGGTCATACTGATGTAGATGAGCGGTGCTTTTAGCTGTTTTTGTCAGCAGAGGTCGCTGAATCTCCATGTTGCAGAGGAAATGAGTCTTGCGGGAGTTTTCATCTCTGCCAAACAGCCTGTAAAGGTCAGCCAACCAACAATTAAAGTAAACAGTTAGTCAGTTCAAACAGTGTGTCATAGGATGCTTGTTGTATAAGGCCAGTTGGCTGCTTTATGCTCAAATGCCGCAATATCCCAGGACACCCCACAGTCCCACAGGGGAACACATCTATGAGGTAAAATGTCAAAATAATGTTGATCTGCATTTACAGAGGAGAGGGCAACTCTTCTGGAATCAGGTGGGTATAAAGTGGAAGAAAAAAAATAGGAAGGATAACAGAGAGGACGCCGGAGAGTAGAGGTGCGGAGGAGAAATAGAGAGATGGAGGAAAATGATGGGAGGGAGGAGGAGGAGGAGGAGGAGGAGAGGGAGGAGCGGAGGGGAGGCAGGCGTTCAGTCTGTTTGCTCGCAGGACGAATCAGCAGCAGCAGGACAATGGACTGTCTCCAGTACGGACCCTAACGGGAACCGGGCTCTTTCCTTCACACTGGAATATAAGGTAGGGTTGACGGAGCAAAGCGGCGCACAGAGTCTCAGATGGCCTCAGTGTTTATGTGGTGTAACCCGCGTTCAAATCTGTCGTTTGTCTTTGAAAGAGGAGAGGCTGCAGGAAGGAAGCGACGCAGCGCAGCAGACAGACATCCAGCTGGGCCTGTCGACCGTCTGCCTCTGGGTATTAAAACCGGCTGGGGGGGACGTTATTATACAGACACAACTATATCTATTCAGCCTTAATGTCTGTATATACAGGGTTTACATGATGTGATGAATTAACACAGAAAAAACACATCCGGAACGCCGGAGCCGCGTTCTCTGTTCACGAGAAGAACGTCACGACGAACTCCTTTACAATTTTTTCAGTTTTTAATTTCCGTGCATGCATGCTGAAGTAAACACCTCTAAGGATGTGAACTAACATTTTTCTTGATATCACATATTCTTCTGGCGATTTCGGTGTATGAATGACTTACAAATTCCAGCTTAATTCACGTAGAATCTAGTTTTCAGGTGCACATCGCCTTCCGCTTAGGCGTATTTTGACGGAGAGGAAATAAGTGGAGAAAACGCGGATCACAAATAATGGTTGACCTCTTGTCTGTTATAATCGATGCTCTTTGTATTTCATCCACGCCGAATTAACAAGTGGTTCGGAGTGATCCACAGTAGCTGTCAAAACTTTCCAGGTTAGATTCCTTTTTTGCTCCAAAAGCTACGCCACAACAAAGACTACGTTGTTGGATGGACGTCCGGAGCTAGCAGCATATGCCGGGTATGCCAACAAAGCCTCTCTCTAGCCAGCAGCAACAGCAGGAGCACGCAGTGTGTGTCTGCCAGATTGAACCGTTGCACTAGGCCAGGCCTCGGAGTCTCCTCTACAGATGCAGGGATTGTGGTGTGAATAGATGGAGGCATTGTAGTTGCCATAATGTGCCTTCTGTTGAACTCTGTGCGTGACGCACATAGACACGCAGAGACACAGAGATGCTGTGCAGGGCATGGGGACTTAAGGACTTATTACTGATGTCTGAACGGCCAGCATATTACCATTTCAGTGCAGAAGCATCAACAGCAGTGGCTGCAGTGTCTGTCTCTGTCTCATAGACTGTGTTTACCACACTGAATATGCTCATTCACACAGACCAGTAAGACTGGTTTCACAGAGCCCTGGTCCTCAGTGATGCAGTACAGGATGAGACAAGGTCATTTTTGCCATACTAACCACTGAAACCCTTCACGTATGTTATTTAGAAAAACACAGACTTGGCTGTTTTGTGGTGTAGTCTGAGTTTAGTGAAGGGAGGGGCTGTTATGGGACCTCCCATCAATAGGTTATGAATAGATAAACAGATAAATGGATGATACTTTATTTATCCCTAGGGGGGAATTTCACAAGCCAATTGTCGTTTGCCTCCATATGCTGAGGATTATTGGTGCACTCAGGCAGTAGTTGTGTCATGATGTTTTTATTTTAGATTATATTGACCTGACTGAGACAGTGTTGGTGTAGCATTCGTGGGAGGAAGATGGTTGCTCTGGATGAACACAATGCAGTTACAAAGATAGATAAGTCAGTATGAGCAGAAGTGATCGCACTGTCATAAAAGATCAGAGGAACTGAGACTGTGGTCAGTGGCGGGGATGTTCCCCACTGGGAGCACAGCTAACTGTATTCTTAAATGAACCAAATGTATGTTAAATGCACTAGATCAATTGATGAAAAGATGAATCAGATTCGTTTATGTACATTAGACCCAGTTTGTAATAAACTGGATTTATCTTTAAAGTCTGCACTGTATATTTTGGCTAGATAGCAGTGATGCCACTCATCAAATAATGACACCAAGGTGCTTGAAAATGTCCTCATCCTCACACCAGTGAACCAAAGTGACGTTAGGAGTGAGAATCCAGACCGAATGACAGGAAGCAACACAAAACTGCAAAGGATTAGGGGTAGGAGGAGACAGAGAATAGTTGTTTATTTTTCTAAGATGAGCTGGATAGTCTGTAAAGTTGGAGATGAAGTAATAAAGATTGGAGTCTGACTTTGTTTGTCTATGTTGTGCATTTTAGGTTTGTGTATATCAGGCCTGTTTTTATCAGACAGACCAGGAGCCACCAGATTCGTCTTAACAATAACAGGAAAAAGCCCAGAAGCAGTATTAGCTTTGTGTCACTCTGTGTGTGTGTGTGTGTGTGTTTCCAGCGGCGTCTGTCAGGGTTCTTTGCTTTGACATTTGATTTTCTCACTTAAGTTCACATGATCAGCATGTGTGAATCTACTATTTGGCAAGATGGTGTCACAAGACAAACTGTCGTAGCTGTGCGTGTGCATGTGCTTGTGAGTGTGTGTGCTTGCACCCAATGTGGTCAACCCTGTGAGTGTAGGGGGCAAATCAGGCACATTAACAGTCTTTCCATTCACTTTAGTTTTACCTCCCTGAAGAGTTTCATTCTGTAACAACACGTCCAATCAGCATTGAGTTTGCTAGGGTTGCCATGGTAAAGGATGATGTAAACTGCTATACAAACAGCAACATGATCCAACATGTTTTATATTCTTTTGGTTCACATGCATCTTGCAGCGTATTGTTGTGCGAGTGTGTGCTCTGGTAGCTACTGTGATGACTGAGGGCAGAATTGATTCGGAATCCCTGAAAGTTGAAAGTGAAAGTTGGAATTAGAGCTGAAATGTGAAGTTGAATAACAAAAAATTGAAGCACCCACTATTTTTTTATAGTTGCTTAGCATTTTTTTATTTTTCAAGAAAACATGCCTAACATTTCCGTTTCAGCTTGTAAATTGTGAGGATTGGCTTTGTTTTACATGACAGTATTTGGTTGGAAAAAAAAACAAGTCTCTATGATACACTGACTTACCGCTTGCTTCACAATGAGTTTGGCATTTATTGATTTCAAGTAAAAGTCTCAACAACTATTAAAAGGACTGCTGTGGGATTTTGTAGAGATATTCATGTTTCCATCAGGATGAATTATAATGACTCTGGATGCCTTTAGCTTTGAGTGCTATCATGTGGTGAAAATTTTAATTTCTCCGGTTCTTCAAAAGAGCTAATGACAATCCTCCTAGCTTCAGCTGTACTTTGTGTTCAGTCCTAATTAGCATATGTCTGCACGCTTACAAACTAAATTAAGATGTAAATGTAGTAAACATTACCTGGTTTAGCTCAAAGTTGTGCTAAATACAGCAACACAGAGCTGCTAGCGTGGCTGTAGGCTCATGGTCCTGTTCACTTTTTCTGCCTTTGATAGACCAAATGATACATAATTTAATGTAAAAACTAACAGCCACATTGTTCAATAATAAAAGTAATCTTTGATTGCAACCTAAGTTCAAGTATGCTTATTAGTGTGCATTGGGCTCCATGCTAAATTGAAGGTTATTTGAACCTTGAAACGTATGTCAGTGCTGCACTGGATTTTCACTGGATTTTTTGGGTTGTGTTTGGGAGGAAAATCACCGCAGATATAGTGACTTTCCTCCCAAACAACCACAGATCTCAAAAGCTGTTGGAAACTTTCTCTATTATGTGCCAGGTTGTCAAGGGCAAAACTCTGAATGACTTGATGAGGATCAACCAAACACAACATCAGTTAATGATGACATCACACAAAGCTTTTGAAGGCCACCCTCGTTCGAGTCTCTTTGGTCTAAACTGTGGTGGAAAATTTGACTTTAGTATTTGGCATGTTAAAACTCAAAGAAACAAATTATAAGGCATGGCTGTGCATCAAAGTACTTCACATAGTGTTTGTTTTTAATAGAAGAGTTTTTGAATCAAATAAATTACATGTTCCATCATTGTCAAATGTGACTTAAACAGTCATTATGAATCTTCACACCTCAGCTGTGAATTTTCACACCAGTCCCACAGTCTGAGTCTGTTGGAGAACTTAGATGTGTCCGACTGAGTCCACATCTGATTAAATAATCAACTGAGCTGGAAAACCCATTTATTTTTCTTTGAACCTGTAAAGTGATAAACAGCTAAATCCTTGTGATATTAATAATATGATGGTAGGCACTCCTAGCTGTTGGATAGGGGACAAAGCATCTCACAGTAAGTTTCTTAAGGATGATGTTTGTGTCTTTGTTGGTGGTGCTTGTTTCTTTTCTGTTTTTCTTTTCTGTGCTGACTAATGCATATTACCAAGTTCTTCTTCTACGTATGAGCATAAACTGTATGGTTATTTCAGTCAAACCAATGAGACCAAAACAAGTTAGCATTATTGCTATTACCATTGCTAAGTTAACATTTCAGTAGCGCTGCAATAGAGGAGTAAACATTTTTGGAAATATGGTAACTAATTTTCTTTCTTGGATGTGAGTGAAAAGATTACAAAAGTATAAGATGTCACATTACCTTTTACAACACCACAATGTGCCATTTTATACTTTTGTTTTTGTACAAATTAAACAAATAAGATACACTAATAACTTGGATTAAATGAGCTTGAGACTTTCACATTGAGGAGTTCTTATCTTTGCACTGAGACAGGCTATCTGTCTTTTTTGCTAGGCTAAGCTAACGGGTTGTTTGCTGTAATTTTGTATGAACGGAACCAAGCTAAGTGGCACTGATCTTCTCATCTCTTTTAGAGTCTTCTAGACTTTTTTCATCAAGTATTGAACTATTTCTTCAATGTGCTTTATCTAATAAGTTTGCTTTCTTAAGTTATGTAAGCTAGACACACAACTGCTATCATGACGCTTTAATAATTGAAAACCAGACTAGCACAGAAAATACAACAAAGCAATATGAAAATTTTAAGATGAAGACTGATCCATCCAATCCTAATTAGAGAACAAATATGTTCTGAGGGATGGATGCTACAAGTGTTCTCAGTTGCTTCTATTTTTGAATGACTTTAAAAATTTGAACAACATGACAGCTACTCAAGAGTGAAGCCAAAACATCTTGATCGCCCCCGTCTAGTCTGTCTGGCTGCAGTGTCAAAAACACCCCTTCTATGTTAGCATAAGGGACATGGGTAAAACTAAAAATGTTCTTTATACAAATTTTTATCAAAGATGGTTTCTGTCCTGTTAGGTAGTTGTCATGCTGGTGTGTGTTTAAGTGTTCATTTTCTTATAAATTTGGTTCTAATTAGTTGTTAAATTCTCAAAATGGAGGAAGCAAGGTGATGTAAGGTAACCTGAACCTCATGACCACTACTGGAGAACAAGCATTAGGGACATTTTGGACTCAACTGGGACAAATTAAAGATGTGATGTCCATATTTATTTACCATTTCATTTAATTATCAAATTCTGATGATGAAACCCACATAAACTGATTTTTGAAGACGATTTTTGAAGTGATTTTTTTGAAGACTTTTAATGGCAATCAACCTGCTAAGATTTTGTCTAAATTATTAAACTTACTTTGTTATTCTGTTTGCTCATATATGTACAATATATAGGTGTGTGTGTGTTTCACAAGTTTGGTTTCATTATTGTCATGAGAGAAATAGTGACTGGGCCTGATGAAAACATCAGATGTTGCTGACGTGCAGATCTGATGTTTTCATCAGGCCCAGCATTTTTTACAGTACAAACTGCAAACTCATTGAGCCAGTAAATTAGATTGTGATCATGAGCACGCTGTTGGATATCTGGGGACTATGGGAGTCTTCTGAATTCGTGTGCTGATTTTGTCACTAAGTAAGTTTGGCATTCAGAGAGGCAGCATAACACAGACACACAGGACGCGTGAGGTCACAGCGCGTCATCATTTAAATTGGATTATTTTGACAGCTCCTGGAGTGCCATGTGGGTGTTATGAAATACCTGGTGAAGCAGTTCTTTTGGATGCAATATTTGGCCATAGGTTTTAGTAATTTTCTCTTTATACACATTTATTTTTTAAAGGTTTTACCTTGCCTTTTATTAAGGTTTTCTACTTCATTATATATTAGGCTTAAAGTTAACCTCTTATGTATATCTTATTTATTTTCTTGTTTGATGAATCCAATTTAAAAGAGGGAAAATTGTGAACAGTAACCATCACCATGTTTTAAAGCCCAACTTGACTCATTCAAGCAGCTTGTAATATCCAATCAACTATAAAAAACTCAACAGTGCTAAATATACAATCATAGAGGGCTATGAACACCAGCAAATATTCATTTTCTAGAGAATGAAACTTGTTAAATGTTATAATTTTTTAATGAAAAAGCTAATTGAAAAGAGTACCCCGGCAATTGGGTTTACACTAGGGTTGGACAAGTAAGGGAATTTTGTAAAAATGATGAAATTTGATGTAGCATTGGCAGAGATAAACTGACACTGAGTCTAGCAATACTGGATCCAACATTTCTTGTGAGGCAAATCAATAGGCTCTTTTGTCTAGATTGCACTGCAGACTTTCTGTTGAAAAAAAAAAGTCTTGAAGTCTGATGAAATCATCATTTAGTGGAAAGCCTTTTTGAGAGGGACAGCCTGGGGTCAACACAAAAAAGAAAAAAGTAAGGCAGGCTGGTGGCCTCTGGCTTTGAGTGACCACAAACCACAACTATTAATTGTCAACTTTTCTAAATAAAACAAGATATTTAATTAAAAAAAACCCAGATAGTCCAAAAGAGACTTGAAATTACTTACTTACAAAAATGGTCAGTTGTAAGATGTTAGTTAAAAACAGCTCAGAGAATAATTACAGATACTGCAGCTATGTCAAAGTTAAATGTAATTTTAAATGCACATTATCTTAACAGCTAAAACCTTTTATGGATTACTTAATTTATGGAAAATTGACTTGAAACTAATCTGACTATGCTTTGTCATTTTATTGTATATTCACCGGTTCCAGCTTTTCTCTGATATACATAACAGTAACTTGAATATCTTTGGGTCTTGGATCTAGTAAGGTGTAAAAAGAAATTTGAAGCACTGATCTTTTAATTGCTTTTTTTTCTGTCCTTTACATTTTATGGACTAAACAATCAGTTAATGGAAATAAATTCATCTCTTTTGCCCAAAGAACATATTTTGAACCTTAATCAAAAAAGTGAAAGAGTGATAATCAGGTGTCTGCTCAGTGTTAGTCACTGCAGCATTTAGATCACACCAAAGAGCAGTCTGTGGAGGAAACCTTACTGGTTTAAAAAAAGGTAGTTAAAGTGATTTTTTCAAGCTCTGGCTTGTGCCAGTGAGACCTCTGACCAGAAAACAGCTGACGTCTCTTCTCTTATCTTCTTTTTTCTAGTCGTGTCTTCTCTAATCTGGTACAGATTGACCACTTGTTTTTTGTCAAGTACAATGGCTACTAATAATAATAATATATGTATGATTAATCAAATAGTAGTTTAATCGAAAAATTGTGAAAATGTCAAGGGAAAGTGATGTTTTCACCTAAAAGAAAAGCCACAAAAAGAAAATATAGTGAGGCTGGAACCAATGACTGGAACACAGCACTTACTCATTTAGATTCTTGTCATTTTATACCCTTTTGATAAACCAATAATTTGATCAACGAGTCCTTTCTAGAAAAATCAATGGATTGGAATGGACTTTTTTGATCTTATTAAAAATGGAATGCTGTTTTTTGCTTGCATATCAGACTAATGAAATGTTTGAAGGCCCTGCTTCATGTTATGATGACTCATCTTTGGTGTCTGATAACACTGATATTACAGAAATGATTCATCACAAATGTAAAATATCAGTCTCTCTGTGTGTTTCAGGAGGTAAAAGTCAAACAGCTCCAGGATGCTGCCGTCCTCATCCCTGCTAACCTGCTGTTCATCAGGGGGCAATTGATTCTCCAAACATGATGAAGACTGAGCCCCCGTCGGCCACGGGGGGCAACGGGACCTCAGGTGGCAGCAGCGGGGGAAGCGGAAGCTCAAACCTTCGGAGTCCCTCCCCTCACCGCAATGCTTACCAGGCGGGACTAGCGGCCCTCAAGAAGGCCACCGACCACCTCAACAATGCCGCCAACGGAGGCTCTGAACCTGCCTCAAAACCCGCTCTTCTGCCCCGCCCAACCGGGAGGGGTCGTAAATATGGATCAAATGTTCACCGCATCAAAAACATGTTCATGCAGATGCAGTCACCTGGTGACGAAGAGGATGGAGCCAAAATGATTGGTAATTCAGCTCACTGGTTCCATTAATACGAAGGGCTTTCAGATAAACAGTGTGAGGAGAACTAGATGATGATCATAAATTACTATAATTATTGTTATTATGTTACCATTTTGCTGCCCACAACTTACATTATGTTTCCTAATATCCAGCTTGAACCTTGCTATTCATATCTCAGTCCAAGCTTTTAAAATCCCTGCACACCCACCACGCTGTTTAATTACTCAGGTTGATTAGAGATTCAGTCAGGTGGAAGCTGGCTCAAGTTATGCTTGGAATTGACCCTCTAAACCCTTAAGGTAATACTCCCTGAGGACCAATTTTTTTGGTCATAACTAATTAACCTCTGAGGTTTTCTCAGGTCAAAGTAAATGCAGCTGAAGAGCACTGGATGTTTATTTTGGACTAGAACTGTTTGGACTTTAATTAACCCCTGTGTTTTTTTAGTTGTGGTTAAAGTAAATATGGCAGATGTTCATTGACTGTTTCAGTTGTTGCTACACCAGCACAAAGAGGCCTACATAAGACACACAGAAAGCTGCTCTTTCTCAGACATCACCTGTTTTTGCTCCAATCAACTCTCCTGTCATTGGCAGGTAAAGAGCAGGCTGTGAAGCTGTCTCTGCCAAGGGCGTCCAGCCTCAACGAGAACGTGGACCACAGTGCCCTGCTCAAACTTGGGGCCACGGTCTCAGAGAGGGTCAACCGTTTTGACTCTAAACAAGGTGGGGAGAGTGGAGGCCCTGCTGTGGGCCTCTCCAAGCTCCAGGAAACCAGGAGGATCTTTGAACAGAGAACCCTACAGGTCAAACAGCTCTTTGTTTTGCTTGTTTGTGTGTCTAAGTCTGATTACCCATTTGACTAACGAACTGTCATCTCCTTTAGGAGAAGCAAGCTGCCACCAACCGGATCTTGTTGAAAAAAGAGCGGGCATCTGGCTTCCAGGACAGCCGACTAGATGTTGTGGCTCGCTTTAATGGTTCCACTGAGGCTTTGGACCGGCTGGACGACCCCCCTGCTCCTGCTCCCGTTCCTGCTCCTGCTCAAGCCCCCACTTCTGTTCCCGCCGCTGCTGCAGCCTCAGTCAAGCCTGGTGAAGCAATCAGCCCCACAGTCAGCCAGCTTAGTGCTGTCTTTGAAAAGGGCGAACCGCAAAACAATCTCTACCTCCCCCAGCGTCGACCAGGTCCTGCTTTGGCACCAAAGCCCAAACCTCCAGCCAGAGCAGAAGCTGGTGCAAGGAAGGTATGAAGAACTAGCTTAACTTAAAAACAAAGAAATAAAAAACTGCATGATTTGATGATCTCTCCTTGTCTCCCTCTTTCAGGCAAAGGTGGTACCTCCAAGTAAGGAGGGTCCTGAGGAGGTTACAGCAGGATCTGTGAGCACCCAGGCAGCAGAGCAGCCAGAGATGACAGGATCTCTACAGAAGAGCATAGGAGGAGTGACAGCCAGCGAGGAGAGGGATGGATTGGGACAGTCAGGAGAACCACTCTTTAACTCCTCCTGCTCCTCATCATCGTCAGTGGCTGTAACGTCCTCCTCTTCTTCTTCAGAAGTCAAACCAGAGTCGGCGGCTCAGTCAACAGCAACTGAAGCCCGGGGTTCAAGTACAGTAGCCTCAGAGGCGGGGCTGCAAGCTGATGAGCAGGATGACTCTGCAGGGTCCGAGGCTGGAGCCAGGCTAGTGCAGGCTGAGGTTCATGCCTCACTGGAAAATGGAGAAAAAGAACCTCCAAGTTCCTCTCCCTCCTCAGAGGAGAAAGAAGTGGACTCTGACAGGAGAGATGATGAGGAGGAGGAGGAAGAGGAGAACGATGAGGATGGCTCAAGGAAGGACGATTACTCAGAGGGGGATCTGGTGGATATCAGTGCGTACAGCGGGCTTGGGGAGGAGGACTCTGGGGGCAGCCAGCTAGATGATGAGGAGGATGAGGAAGATGAGGAAGCATATCAGCCAGAGACCAGCTGCTCTGAGATCCCAGGCCTCCCTGAGGAAGAGGAGCCTGCACCGCCCAATAGGAAGATTCGCTTCAGCACTGGTCCAATCAAGGTGAGTGAACAATTTTTGCCTCTATCAGCAATCAGATGGACATTAATGTCTCCTCAGTAAAGCCACACTTTTTTTTTTTATTGTGATGACCAAGACACATATCAGAAGGAATTGTACCATCCGTAACACCCAACCTGTTTTGTAAAAAATACTGTATCTGTAGGTTTTGACTTTTCCCAGTTGGTGTCAGTGCTGTTGTACTGGAGCCAGTAGTGAGTGTCCATAGGAGTAACTTACTGAGGCACTTCCTCTTTGGCTTCAGCCCTCAGCCATGATGGTTGCCACCTGGGTGCTACTTCATTTAAACTAGACTGAAGGTTCGATAGCTTTTTTGTACTGAGTCATGAGCAAAAAACATACTAAAACAACATTCTATTCAAATTATAATAGTAAATATTTCTATAATGCCAATATGTAAATTATTTATATGTAATGTGAATAAAGACACTCCTAGTAACCCAAGCCCACTGAAGCCCACTGAAATATTTTACTTTGCAGTTGACCTTAAGCCTTTGGAGAATTTTGGCATTATTATTTTTATATTTTAGCGAACAGTTTTTATGTTTTGGTTCATCCTCACTGCTCTTGTTAGTCCAAACAGCAGCACATTGCTGTTTGTCAGTGAAAAATCCTTGATGCACCCACTGTGCATGAGCTGCCCAGCACCAGAATATAAACCAGCTTGTGAGCCTAGCAGAGCTTGTTGCTTCTAAAGAACCAGATACCAAAAAAGGCATTGGTAAAGTATAAACAGAGCCATTGACTTACATTTATCAGATAGCCAAAAATGCTAAAAATGCTAGTTTCCAGCTGTCTGCTGGATGTGTGAATGAGACACTGTTTGCTAACGTGGTTTTGTGAGGTGATAGTGTACAGTGGTGAAGATGTTTTCAAATCCTTATTTTGGGTCGTTTCTGTAAATGAAAAGTGGTTTTAATGGTGCAGCGCTGAGGGTGGCTTGATGTATCTCACATCCTGAGTGAGAAAGCCTCTCTGACAATGCGGACGTTGCTAACGAGCCATATCTGGCTCTTGGCTTGATATGACTAGGACAGAAGCTGCTTTGACTACTTTTGTACATATAGAGGCTAAGTAGTCCCTCATAGCTGCTCTAAGTACCAAAGAACTTACACAAAATAAACTTATTATACCAAAAGTAAAAATAATAATACAGAGTGGTCCAGTTTAGAATTATATATCATATCACTGGATTATCATTAAAAAGGCATTGATGTGTACATTGCTTTGATGTTGCATCCGGTAAAGGTGGGGCTAATTATGATAACTTTGTACATTGCAGGGTACCGTAATCCATACATCACAAATTGAAGTAGAAAGGAGAAGCAGTATTTGCAGTAGTAATAGGCAAATGCTTAAATAAAAAACCAAAACCTCGGAATTGTGCTGGAGTACGGCACGTGGATAAATGTGCAGATACCATCCATCACTGATAGTATGTTGTGTTCATAGCTTGTCTCACTGCTGCCAATTTAAATTGAATAATGCAGGTATAATGATGACAGACCGTGAAATCCTTTGCTTCAGTTGTTTGATCACTTTGTTAGGGTAATCTGATAATTTGATAATAAAAAAGAGAGAAATTAAGGCATTCAGTGGAGAAAAAGAAAAAATGACAGGAATAGGGATGTTATTGAAAAAAATAAATGACTTCCTCCTTTTTAAAACATCACAGACAAAGTCAGTCAAACACAGGGGGATTTTCACTCTATGATTTCGCCATAGGACTTCCTGCTGAATAGCTCAGGCTGTGTGTGTGTTTGTGTGTATGTCTTTGTCTTTGTACATAGATCTTTCTTGATATAAAAGAAGCACTATTCTATGCAAACCCCCCCC
>JAPZDV010000009.1:19558229-19590608 GCA_029814665.1 Acanthurus lineatus | reverse complement strand
AGTGAGATGGACAATTTAAAAGCATAGTCTAGTGTATTTAATAATATTAAATGGAAGAGTACATAAGAAAATAAGAAAGACAGTCTTATTATCAATAATATATCAATATCAATATTATCAAAAAAAAAGATGTTTTGGCAGAATCAGTGTTGTGAGCAGGACTGAGACTGCATAATGGACATTCATGGTGTTCACTGAGGATCACTCTTCCTGCCTGGTCTTGTCCACTATGCAGGCAAAGAAGTTCATGAGTAGGAAAGTGTTTTATGTTAGGCCAGGGGTCAAGTGCAAAAAGGAATTCTTTACATTTTTTTGGACAGTCTAACATTTGACCACTGACTTCTGTCACAGTGCAGCTAAAAATGGAGTTGTGGCCTGAGGCAGAACTGTTTACTAAGGTAACTGCTGCAGTTCGCTGACCAGCGAATCTTGTTAAACCACCATCTGCTTCCCATGTGCAAACGTCTGTCCTCAGATTCAGAAAACCTTTTTTTTTGTTCAATATCATAATATAAAGGCTCACAGAGCATCATAACTGTTCCATTCTGATATTTCTGATCAGTTTGAAAAGTCCATATTCCCTCTCTTACACAATTACATGTTTTATACAATAATCATGGAATAGTTGGCATATGGAACATATGAAATATGCTTAATTTCAACTAACTTTTTAACTTCATCCCCTATCTCTGTAATATATATTCTTTGTCTTTTCCTAAAGATGGTATTTGTTGATTAAAGATATTAGTGATTAAGAGTAAGAAATGAGTCCTGGACATTGTAGTCATGATGATTCAGCTGTTTTCTGCTACCTCTGCACAGGCACTTCCTTTAGCTGCCATCCGCAGCTCTCTATCTCTGACTTATCAATTTTAAGGCTTGTGCCTCAATGAACAGTGTGCAACAGCTAATAAGAGGGATTTTAAACCTACATTAGCCCTCCTGACCACAGTGAGTTCCAGGATACAAATGTGATGTGTACAAGCAATCAACGATGTAAAAATAGTTTGGGGAAAAAATTTAGTGTCGTAATACCAAGAAAAGCTTATTTATGGAAAATTCTGAAAAATTTAGAAATAAGATAACTTGTTTTAAAAATATTCTTGCCCAGAGGTCAAATTGTATGCGAAACTCATTGTGGCAATCTCAAAAATATTTCTACTATAAGCCACACTTTGATAGGCATCGGTTAGCTCTGGCTAGCTAACATTACATGTAAAATTCCAGTGAGAAAATCAGGCTAGTAGCAGTGACAGTGTTAACTCAGACAACAGAAACTTGGTACTAAAGTTAGCAGAGTTAGCAAACCCTATTCACACACACACACACACACACAGAGCAAAAAAAAAAAAAAACGGGCAGGGGTCGAAAACTTCATATCACCTCACAAAAGTTAAACAAGCATGAAAAATTGTTCTCTGAGCACTGTAACAGACACCAGTCCAAAGAAAACAAATGAGTCCTCGGTTTAATCAAAATAAGAAAAATTGGACTATAGATCAGGGCTGTTGACAGTTACCATGATATTAAAAAATCTCTTAACCTTTCTGCACTTTTATAATAATCAAATTTTATTTTTTACAGGCCTACCTTAGCCTATAGTCACTATGGACATTGCTGAAAATTCACATTTTAATGGAGAGTGTGTTACACAAGTGATTAATTTTGAGGCTATGCAGCGTGAATGAGGGCCGACAAGAGAAAGTGAAATTATGAGATTATGTTGAGCTTTGACTGAGTGAATTTTTTGACATGTTCAGAGAGCCGTTCTGTTGTGGGAACAAAGTCAGCGAAGAGACTCACTGCCCAGGCATGTTGGGTGATGTTATTCAATTTCATAACTGGTTGCTTGTTGTTCAGACGTTGTGAGTTACTTCATCGAGTAAAAGTCAGCCAGGAGAGTTCAAACCTCCTCTGGTGCCTACAAAGTCTCCAACCTGCCTCCGCACCATGTCATTTTGCAAAACTTCCTCGAAATTTGATCGTCCAATGAAAATGCCATGTATTGCAGCACTTGCATCACTGTTTAGAAACTTGCTTCAAAGTTCTGGATGATGTGCTTGGTACACAGTATAGTTATAAAGGAAATTAATGACTACTGTGGTTTGTTCTCTCACTTTTACCGACACATACTGAATTTGTTTGTGCTGTTTGTATACAGGGCTTCCTCTGTAAGTCTGTAAAAAGCAGTTGGAATGTGGCAGGGTGTGTTTGCTTTCATGGAAAATGCACACTTGTACACGCACGTTCACACTAACACACACACACACATACACAAGGTAGGGGAAGCTGAATGATAAGAATCACAAAGTGGAGCTTTGTTCAAAGGAAAAGGCACCTGGCGTTTGTATTTATGTGAGCTGAAAAGTAAAAATTCAAGTTTAGGGATGCACCTGGTCCTGATAGAAATCATTAACCCAGTGTGGAGGAGAGACTGAGTGTTAATCTATATCTGTCTAGGCAAAAATGTTTAAAAGGGTTTTCTCCCTCTCCAGCACGAACAGCTGTATATAATGTCAGCACAATTTCCCAGGGTTCAAAGTGGTTTCATAAATTGCTTGTTTTGTCCAACCAATTGTCCAAGCCCCAAAATTTATCTTTTTGTTTCCTGGTGTTTGAGAAATATAGTAGCAAATCTTTACATTGAGACACTGGAACTAAGCACTGTTTAGATATTTGTCCTGAGAAATAAAGAAAAAACGTTAATTAATTTCAAGGGCGGCTGTGACTCAGAAGATAGAGCAGCTCGTATGCTTATGGGAAGCTTGATCATCTCCAGCATTTCCAGTCTGCATGTTGGAGTCTCCTCTGGCAAGATACTAAAGCCTAAATTGCTTCCACTGGTTCCTCTGTTGGTGTGTGTGTGTGTGTGTGTGAGAGAGTCCTTGATGAGCAGGCTGGCACTTGGCCCCATTGAAGCCTTTGCCTTTAGTATGGGGTGAATGCTCACTTGTATTGTAAAATAGCTTTAAACAGTGATATATAAATGCAATAAATACTCTCATACTCCATTAAGAAATTGGATGTTATTTTTCTGTCCCTTAACATTATTCAATGTTGGCATGACATGCATCCAAAACTTTCATAATTTATGCACAGCAATAGTTTGATAATTTGGGAAATAGGCTTGTTCACTTTCTTGCTGAAATGCAGGTTTGATGCTCAGTATCACTGTAATGTCTCCTCAGTAAATATGTAAATGAAACAGCTGGTGTAGTGTAGAAAAAACACATTGGCACAAAAAAAACTTATTCTTTTTTGTGCAGATTTGTGTGCAGATTTGTTGTTTTAGTTTAGCATTAACACTCAAGTGTTCGAGTGCTCACTGACTGCTGGCTTTAGCTACTTATTTTCCCAGACGTAATAGTGGTATCAATTCATTTTCGACTTTTATCAAGACAAAATAAAAGAATTCATCCCAAAATGTCAAACTTTAATGATGTGCTATTAATTATACAATCTAGAGCCACGGTAGCACATCTCATGGTGTCCTTGCCCAATGTTGATCCAGTTACCTGCCTGACATCCAGCTGAGCAGAATGACTCAGGCTAATTCACTACTCAGCCAATGTGGATTAACAGAGAGTATTGAGACCAGTGTCTTTATTTTTTTTCTAGCTTTGAAATGTTTATTTCATGTATTTCCTTGTTCTATTTTAGTCCCACATTCCAAATATTAATGAGACAGAATTTTGACCATTGTTTGGTGTTTGTAATCGGGTGTAATTTAACGTGGCCTTTGGTCATTACATGATCTAAAGCTTGTAACTAAGAACCAGAGGAACAGCGGGACAGCACAACCGTGTTGAAGGGTCACCCTGCCTCCTGTGGGACCTCTCTGTCGACTGGCAGTGTAGTAGCAGGTGGCCTGTAATTGGACAGATTATGTGGAGGCTTTCATTCAAGAGCCAGAGTTTGTTTCAGAACATCCATTGAGCAGAGCCACACTACCAAAATAAAATGCATATAACCGTCGCAATGAAAGTCAAAGGCATCAGGTTCGTGATTAATAGCTAGGCAGTGTCTTGGATTTTAATAGACTGCATAATGTAACACGTGCTGATAATAAAAATAACGAATGAGACATGATCTGGGGCATGCACCTGGATGGCCTTAGGTGAAGAAAAAGGTGAAGTTATATATGGATCATCTATGAGCCAGGTTTGGAAGACACAGGCATTAACAAAAGGATGAGTCAAACAAAAGACACTTTTGAATTGCATTTGGTAATTGCAGGATGTAGCATTTCTGAAGCTAGATCTTAATCAGAGAACAGAAGTCAGTATATCTCAGCCTCTTCTCATTTGATCTTTACAATTTGTTTTTCATTTGTCTCAGCTTGTCCCTCAGTGTATGAAAATGCATTACTAAATCACTGGAGGATCCATTTAATATAAACATGTGATATTAACCAATCAGAACGCGAGGCTCTGAAATATTTAGCTTCATGCTATGTTTTCTGCATTGTGTTTGTTAATTTCTTTATCATTATCTTTGTTGTTGCTTTTCACCTTACTTGTGCCAAATCCATAATTGCTGCACAAATTTCAGCATTTGCAGTGTTGGTTGTGTCAGATGGTGTGTTGCAACTTGTATTTTGTTGTTGTTGTTCCACCTGTTGGCTGCTGAGCATTGCTGTGTTGGTATTTCTGTGGCAAAGTGGAGACTGTGTGCTCATGACGTGTGCAGTGAATGCCCTGAAGCTTCATGCACCAACACAGCTTTTTAAGTTACTCAACAGGAAGGAAACGTGACTGCAGGAAACAGTTTAACAATCACACCCTCTGACCCCGTTTGTGTCAGAATGTGTGTGTGTTTGTGTGTCTCTGTGTGTGTACCTCTGTCTTCTACCTTCAGGGGAATGTAAATAATGTTGCAGCAGGCACCTCCTACACATAAAGGCCTTCGGCTCTGTACTTCCTGTATGTTGTTTTATACGCACACACACTAATTAGCATATTCGCCAGACAGGCACAGAGAGAGCAGGTCATTGCCAGTGCCAAACTCACACTGGGCACAAGCCGGTGGTTACCACGGAAACAAAACCATGTGATTACGTGAATGGTCACTGGGGAGACGGATGCTACTGACCTTTTAGCATGGGGGAGGGGCATAATAGAAAGTGGAAGGAAAAATGGAAATAATAAATGAAGAAGGGGGGGTTAAGAGTGTATTCACATTATTATCTAATGACAAGGAGAGGACTGCAGATTTTTTTTCAAATAATATCTAGTCATGTTTCCTGTGTTCACCCACGTTTGCAGTCAGGGAAGTGCAATCTGAGTCAGCACTGGTGCAAACTGGCTGGTGAAAGATTTCCGGTCCATTTCTATCAAAGGTGTAGTAGCTGCAGTTAGATGAAGCGTAAGACGTTTAGCCTCAGGGTGTCCCTGGGGTCCATTCAAGCTGTTTTGCCACACTGACAGGGCTGGAACAGGAGCACTTACAGAACGGTGTAATTACAGGTCACTCTTTGGCTTACAAGGGCATGTAAGCTAATGATATACAGAGAAACAAAACATCAGTGGGATTGTCTCAAGTTTTTTTTTTTTAACTTAACAGGCTGTTTTGTCTATTCTAATATTTGCTTTAATTCGCTTTTCATCATATCCACATAACTGATGATTATTTATCAAAAATCCTATTGTAATAAGATATTGTACCCTAACACTGCCTACCTTAATGAAGGCTCTAATGTTTAGTTTTTCATTCTATTCCTGTTTATAATCATTGAATTCTTACTTTGGGGTTCATTTAATTATCTTACATTAATATGTTATTTGATAATGATGATGGTGTCCTCCGATGGTCACTGTGAATGATTTATATTTATTATCAGCATCTTCACCTTAAAGGTTATATGATAACCAGAGTTTTTCCTGAAGCCTTTGTGAAAGACTAACAGGAGAGTAAGTTTTACATCATTGCAACCAGAGAAAGGGGCACTTTGACCTTTGACCCTTGCTCTGTGTGTAGGTCTTCACCACCTACTCTAATGAAGACTATGATCGTCGCAATGATGATGTTGACCCCATGGCGGCCTCAGCTGAGTACGAGCTGGAGAAAAGAGTCGAGAAGTTGGATCTGTTTCCTGTGGAGCTGGAGAAAGGTACACACATGCATGCACGCACACACACAGACACAAACACACACACAAACATATCTTTACAATCATTGAAAGTCACCCAGTCAAGCTTCTTATGTAACTACACACACAACAACACACACACACATGCACGCTGTAACTGGCAGGGTTGGTGGACATACACTGTCTGCTAGCATTCCCATTATCCCCTTATGGGATTAAATTTAGCGTGGATTAGCCTAATTAGCAGCTAGTAATTCTGGAGGTAATGGATTGGAACCAGCAGCCGTCCATGATGGCTGCTCTCAGCACAGAATAACAGACATAACACAGACATACAAGTCTTAAACATGAATTTATGGTTTGACTTTCACCTCATCCCATCAGTAAATGTAACTTTATGGTTGTGCCAAAATCAAATACAAATGTGATGATTCTGATAACAAAACGGATACAAGGGTATGTTTATTATTATTGCCATCATATATATACAGTTATAATAAAGTAAGATACATTTTAGTCTTTTGATAATACTTAAATTATGTCTTTATCTGTGTGTCTCCCAGATAGTGATGGTCTGGGTATCAGTATTATAGGCATGGGTGCAGGAGCTGATATGGGTCTGGAGAAACTGGGGATCTTTGTGAAGACAGTTACAGAGGGAGGAGCTGCACAGAGAGACGGCAGGTACGCTGTCCACTTTTATGCATCTCTCTTTATCTGTGTCTCACATGATTCGTAATAAAAGAGCTTATGTTCTGTTATCTATTTCCTGTCAACAAGTTATCAACAAATCTCATGAGACCAAAACCAGTAATGTGTTAGTCAGACTTAGTACTTTCTCACTCTGTTGGTGGCTTTTAGATTTGTTCTAATAAAAATATCATATTTTAGTTTTAACAAAGTCATATCTGAAAACAGGGCACTGTAGTTAGTAGCCGGCTCTACTCAGACAGAAGTAATTAGTGCTTTTGTTAAGATTAATACACAGTTGTTATAGAGTACATGACAGGTCTGCACAATGAAATGCAGTTATAACCTCTGCCGTGCTACACACATAAAAAGGAAAAAGTGTTGTTTGTCTGGTTGCAGGTGGAAGTTAACAAGCTGTTGCATCTGATTTGTAAACCAAAGTGTAGCACTCCACTGTATGGAAACTCTTTACTTTTTAGGTGCTTCTGCAAAAAAACCTCTCCAGCAGATCCTCTAGAACTGGCTATATGTTGAAATATAGTCATCAAATTTATCTTAAGAAACAAAACTCAAGATTTTAAACAGTATTTTGTCCAGTTTTACCAGACGTGTAGACATATTTTTATTCTGTTCTGTCACTAGCTGCTAAAACAACAAACTTAAACTTTGGGAAAAAGAAAATTAATAGCCACAACTTTCTGCTCCATGACATTAATTTTGTTCTCTTTAATCACAAGTGTTTTGAAATCCTTGCATTTTGTTTGCAATGTGAGCAACATGTCGACAAAGGAACAATGAAAAAAATGACTCACTGAGTTTTATGAGCTAAATCATGAGCTAACAAGTAATTTCTGCAAGGTTTAATTGGCTAACTCCACTATGCACTGACACGAATGAGGCATTATTGTTTTTTTGTTTTATTTCGTTTTGTTTCGTTCTCCCCAGAGCCTTTGTCACAACTAATTTCAGATTAGTATATAGCCGGGAAACTATTCACACAGACCGTCCGTCAGAGTGAACAAAAACTTGAATATCTCTGCTTTCACTGTCAGTGCATATCAACCACTGAATTTGTCTATAAATAAGACAATATATCATATGAAAATAAAAAATATAAAATAAGTGACACAGTAGTGTAAGAAAAAACACTGAAATATTATGATGATGATCAATGAACTGCATCTATGTAGTGTTTCTCTAGTCTATGGACCATGGGAAGTGCTTCAGAATACATGCCACATTCACCAATACAAATGCACATTCATTCACTAATGGAAAAATACAGTAAAAGGAGGTTAGAAACAGAAACTGTGGATGGAAATGGGTTTTGTCTCTTGTCTTTGCCCATTTTCACGCATTTTGTATGTTTGTGTGTGTGTGTGTGTGTGTGCGCGCGCGTGTGTCCGGCATGCAGGATCCAGGTTAATGATCTGATAGTGGAGGTTGATGGAACCAGCCTGGTCGGCGTCACCCAGAGCCTCGCTGCATCCGTCCTTCGCAACACCAGCGGCACCGTCAGGTCAGACACAAACACACACACACACACCCCTACTCTCTTTTTCCTGCAGGCACACACCTAATTGGAACATAATCAGACTTTTGTTTTGCACCATGTGCACAAAATTTGTATATTTGCTTATTTGGAACAGAGAGTATATTGCAGATCTGTGATATAAGTTGCATTTTTTTTTGGTTGCTTTGAGCTCAGATTCTCAGGTGTACAGTAGGTACATTTCACAGTACATGAAGAGGTGTGAGTTTTATTGCATTTGAAATTTTTCACAGTTATGAATGTGAATGTTCCCAGGTTTGTAGGTGGTGTGTGTTTGAATTCTGCAGAGTACTGATTGTCTGTTTCTGAGCTCATTATCTTGTCTGATGGATTCTGGCTCTTCTCCAGGTTTGTGATTGGCCGGGAGAAGCCAGGGGAGCAGAGTGAAGTGGCTCAGCTGATACAGCAGACTCTGGAACAGGAGAGATGGCAGAGAGAGATGATGGAGCAGAGATACAAACAGTATATGGACGAGGATGAGGAGGTATATGCTTAGACTAACATACACTTACAAGAAGCACTGCAGCACCTTCATCCTTTGAAACATCACAAAATATGGAAAAAGATTGCTTTTAGTTTGTTTATCTTAGCTACAGGAAATCAAAAGAGGGAGGTGTAAGACAGACAGGATGGCAAAAGATAGATGAAGAGAGTAAAGAGGGGTGCTATACTGTGGTTTCCTTGTGTGTGTTTTTGTTAGTGTGTGTGTGTATTTGTGTGACAAAATGTCGGTCTATGTGCCACCACGTGGCCTCTTGTTTCAAACTCAGTCCAGCTCCTCCACCTTGTGGTCACAGAGGGCAACAGACAGTTCTGTGGTGTGCAACAAGCATTTTAATGGTTGGATTTTTTTTTAAATCCTGCGTTACTAAAAGCATACCGCTATTAACCGTTGGAAATGTATTGAATTATGTCAGTGCTACACTGCAGTCAATGCACTGAATGTAAATTCTCTCTGTAATTACAGCATAATGAAACAGTAAATTAGACTGCAGAGTGTAATTACAGTGATTTTTCAGCAGCAGGGCCTTCAGTTCCACTGAGGACAGCAAGATTGTGTCGTTGGTAACATCTGGAAATGCTGATGTTTCAAATGAATAATTATACATCCTACTTGATTTATGGCTGTTTCAAATATCTTTTAGACAAAATGTGACTGGTTTCAGACAAACAACTAAATATTTTTATTTGCAATTAAAGTACTTCTTTTCCAGAATCACATTTCCAACCATAAAGATCATAATATGGTGGGGTAAACAAAGATAAACAGCAAATATACGTAAATAGTTAAGTATGCAGTATGATTTTAAATTCTCAACAAAATTCTCACAGTTTGGTTGGTGTTGCTGATTAAATGCATCCTGATAATAAATGTCAACAGGCAAGAGGCTAGCTTGTCTCTGTGTCATAGTAGAAAAGTTTGACCATAGCTAAATGCAATATGGTTGTTACATCAAAGAGCGAAATATAAAGTGCAATGCTAAATTTTAGCAGCTGGTTAGGCAAGCTTAGTTTAAAGACAGGAAACAAGGATAATAACTAGCTTAACTCTCTTTGAAGGGAACCAAATCCTCCTACCAACGCCTCCAAAGCTCACTAAGCAGCCTTAATTCCCTCTTAAGACCAAAACATATAGTTTTCATTTTGGTTTTTGGACAGATTAAACAAAACAGACAAACCATGAAAATTAGTGAGTTCTTATTGGGATTTAGAGGTGCATGTAGGCAGATTTTGATAGCCTACTTTGTTTGGACAAGGTTAGCTGTTTTCAACTGTTTTAAGAGATCAAACAAAGGAGTAAGGATGTGTTAATGAGTGAGCTGTAGAGGTGATGATAGGTGGACGTTGTTAACTTTCAGAGAGAGCTTGGCTAGTTGCCCCTACTCTTTTGGTTAGCCTGGGCAATTTACAGACATGAGGCTGGTATCAATTTTGTCATCTCACTCGGCAAAATTATTGTAAATAATAACAAATACAATGTTTTTCATATTATTTTTCCCCATCTCTTTCTGTGTTCCTGCAGACAGGTGAATATGCAACAGATGAGGAAGAGGAGATGAGTCCAGTGTTTCCAAACTCCATTGAAGTTTTCGACCTAGCCGAGAACCAGGATATGTTGTCTCCCGTTGAGCTGGACCCTGAAAAGCTGGCACACAAATTTAAGGAGGTATATTTTAAAATTATTTTATTGTTTTTTTTCTGTTTGTGGAGGGACATGCTTTTTCATCATTGTTTCTCTCTTTATTTACTCCTTGTTTTTGTCTCTAGCTCCAGATTAAACATGCTGTAACCCAGGCTGAGATCCAGCTGCTAAAGAGAAAGGTGAGACCACACAACTTTTAGTGCCTCATGCAGAAATGAAGTACATTGTAATATCCAGGTTATACTGCAGTGGAAAGTGTGCACTAGCATATCATCTGTTCCTTTGCTGACTGAACGATGACTTAACGCTGGCTCTATCTCCCACGTACCACCTCCTCCTGCCACACTCCCACCCCTTACCTCCAGCTGGCTCATGCAGAGCAAGATAAGTTGCGTTGGCGGATGGAGCGTGCTCAGTTGGAGCAAAATATCCGGGACAGTAAAGAGAGGATGGAGAAACTGGAGGGTTATTGGATGGAAGCACAGTCCCTGTGTAAGGTAAATTGTTAGAGAATAAACATTAAGAATGTGAGCGACTTTCAGTCATGAAAGCTCAATTGACTAAAGTATTTACAATCTCCCAGATATCTGTTGTTTTCCTGTATTGATGGCTTATGTGTGTGTCTATGTGTCTGTGTGTTTCCAGGCAGTGGATGAACACCTGAAAGAAACCCAGGCTCAGTACCAAACTCTAGAGAGGAAATACAGCAAAGCCAAGAGACTGATCAAAGAGTACCAGCAAAAGTAAGGAAGGAGTACATTTTAAAGGTTAGAAAAAAAGAAGTAAAAGATGCACAGATTTTGATGAGTGTATCTGTATGTTTGCATGTTTTGTAGGGAGATCGAGTACCTGAAGAAGGAGACAGCTCAGCGTCGAGCACAAGAAGAGAGTGAGGCAACACATAAAGAAGAAGCAGACAACCTGCAGGAAAAGGTCGGTAAAATACTCACCTATCCCTCCTAAGTAATGCATTCTGTGTCAGTGTGTCCACTCTATCCCCTCACAAAACACTCTTTGCCATGTTTTCTAATTTTGTTCTGTTTCTATTTGCATTTTTCACTAGTAAAAATATCAGTACCTCTCCTTTTACCCCATGAATCTTTACTAACAGTTAACAGTTAATTCTGTTGATTGCTCAGTTTAATTCTCCTTTATTTTAATCCAACATTTCATACTGCATTGCATTTAAAAGGGATTAGGATCAGGGACACCTCTGGCTTAGACTTGCTGAAAAACTTACTAAGAATTGTGTAGAAAACTATTCCAATATTCATTAGCGATGTTCCCTCTTTAGTGACTTTCTTGCTCCTGTGGTGTTCTCCAAGGCTCCATACTTGGTCCCCTTACTTTTGTACATTACAAATGTTTTTACACATTGCAAATCCTTTGTGCAATGCAGATGTATGGGTGTGTTAGAGAATGACTTATTGAAAACGGCTCACACAGTCCCATTAAAGATCGTAGGATAAGTAGAACTTTGCTCTCTGCCAATAGGGCCATGAGGACCATGCACTCCTGCCAGTCCTCTCCCTGTGTCTACATCCAAAAACACTGTAGCTGGAGCACAGATAGCATGTGTCATCTTTTTTTTAACTTTATAAATAATGTTGCATGAAGTGTTTCAGCATTTTCATTTACAGTACTGGTACAAGTTGGTTTCAGATGAGCAACATAATCTGATAAAGATTGTTCAGGTAAATTTAATAGTGGTGTTCCCAAAAATAAGAGACTGTTATTTTAAAAAACTTTAAAAATAACTCCAGAAAAAAAGGTAGTGTGGCAGCATTTAACTGCAGATAATTATGACAAACCAAAACAAAAACAGGCAGTGTTTCACGCAGAAAACTTTGGGATTGTCAGATCATCATTTCCAGAAACTTGAAGTTCACTTTTGAAAGCACATAAATCTTTTGGTATTTGAACTGCTTTTTTATTCATACAACATTCAGTTAAGTTAACTCTGTGATGAAATGTGAGTGGTCGAGTTGATATATCATGAGTTATTCTTTCTGATGCTACACTGGGTCCAGGGGAACCCCAGATGCAACAGGGGGCAAAGTGTGCTTGGCATGCCCATAATATAACAGGCATGGCACACTTCACTGCAATACGCACAGTGTACAAAGATTTTGTTTGTTTGTTTGTTTGTTTTTTGTTTTGGTAGGTCAATTTGGACTTTGTTTTTTGTTTTTTGTTTTAACTTGCCATAGTGCAAAAACATGTGTTGTTGTTTCAACAGATTTCCGACCTGGAGACCAAAGTGGATGCCCTGAAGTCCCCTAAACCCTCGTAGACTGCTGCTACTTCCTACCTCCTTTCTGTGATTGGAAGAGGAGGAACTCTGCCTTCATTGTGACCTGGGCTGTATTTTATTCCAATCAACCATTTACTGCTCAGACAGGTAGTGAAAAAGAATTACAGGGAAGAAGGGAGGATAAGGAGGGTGACAAAGAGGAAAGAATCAATCTCTCATTTGACATCTACCAACAGCTTAGAGCTCTGTCAGTCGATTACCAATCCCAGAATGCACCTTCTGTAATACCCACAGTCCTCCTTGTGTGTCTTCCTAGCAATGGGCCTGGCAATCAACATGGAAACCACATTCAACACCTTGTACTTTTTCAGTGGATGATCTGTATTGGCTTTCCTTCTCTTCAACAACAGTAACCAGGATTCTCTTCTTGGTTCAAATTTATTTTAAAAAAGCGCTTTTATTAAACAGGCTTGTCACAAAGTGCTTTTATAGAGTGACAGAGGGCATAAAGGCATAAAAACAGAACAAACAAAAATGGACAAAGCTAATTTTGAACAATATGGTCCTGAACCATTCCTTTTTTTTTTTTGGACTGGATTCTTCTGAGGAGGACTATTGTGTTTTGTGTCATTTGGCAATGATCATTAAATCAAAGACTACATGGAGAAATGGCCACCTTATTTTTAACCTCGAGACTCAAGTCAAGTTATGAGTGGAACCTTGGTAGTAACACAACAAAAACTACCTTTAAAAAGGCATGGCCACCATCTGCTGATAGTTCAACAATAAAAACTATGAAACAAGATGGCCAACAAATTTCTGATTAATGTCAAGACTGTGAAAAATCAGAATGCCCACTGCAGCCTTTGTTTCTTTTTTCTAGCCTAACTTTGCAAGCAATGGAAGGAATCAGGCAGAAGTGTGGTCTGAACTGTGGTGGCACACTGTTGTATATAATCTATACATGTATTTAAAAGGGTTTTAATGGCTTACAGGGAATTTTTGCCACATTTTTCATGGATGTCAAATGAGTGCTAATGGCAAGTAGGGTCAATGAAGAATTGAAATTCCCCAGCACTTACAAAGTTTTCCTGTTTTGGAGCCATGGCAGTAGCCTTTTTTGGCTTTTAGTGGCAATATACACCCTGGCTAGAAATAGAAATCCAAGCTGAAATGTTCTATCAACCACATCACTATCTCACAGCAATGGTGTCAGAAGAACAGATTTGGCAGCAGGAGAACTTAGCTCAGCACTCACTGAGGAACTTATTGCTTCAATCGGCTACACTTAACCATCAACACTGATTGGACATCCACAAAGAACATCATGGCAAGATTTCCCTTTAGGAAATTAAATGGGTCTGATACCCAAGAGTAAGGCAGTGCAATGAGTGAATGACAGCATCTTATTATGGAGGTTGAAATAGTTGTGTAGTCCAAGTTAAGTTTGTTTCATCTCTCTTATGTCACATCAATGGCAAACAGGGTGTGAATAGTCTAATATGTGCTTATAGACCTGTATATTTGTTGGTGTTTACGACAGTATCTGTGGGTTTACATGCATACCAACTATCCTGTTCACTCAGGATGGTCATGTGCTATATTCTTGAGTTGGTGCAGGGTTTTTAGAAGCCCATTCTTACCCAGGGTCACAAAAAAACCTAGAATACGATAGTGTGAATATATTGGTATACTGAGGCTACTTTGCGTATATCTTTGACGTTCACATACTGCATAGTTTCATGAGCTCAGGCCTCATGAGAAACTGAGAATAGTAATCCTGTATTCAGAAACAGCTGACATGTACAACAGGATCTCCTGAGGCACACTTTGTTGAGTCAGTTATTCAAACATTTCTTGGAGGCATAACCGCTTAAGAAAAACTCTCATTAATTGAGGTAAACAGTGGGAGAAGCATAAGTGCCAAAATTCCTGACTGACACTGGATTTTAGTGGCAGATATTTATATCACAGAGTTTAAAGAGTTGTCTTTTTTACATAAATACTCAAATGAAAACAAGGATCTTTATTTAGGATGTTTAAATTTGGTTAATAAAAAATCATGATCAGCAAGTACATATCATTTTTATCAATATTTTACAGTTGAATGAACAGTTAGTGTTCTCTGGTGGACAAACCATTTAATGGTTACAGTGTTTCAAATTACCTCAAACAGATCTTGGCATTTCTAAACCAATTCCTTTTCTAGCTATTAATACGGCTACTACGGAAGTAAGGAAAGGCCATTATAATTTTTTAATTTAAAAAAAAGAAGCAAATTTATACTATTTTTTTTTTATTTAACTAAATCATCTTACTTAATATTAAAATTTAAATTTATTGTATTGAAATATTTTCCTAAAAATCTGTCTGACTTGAATTGGTTGCAATTCCCCTATTTGTTTTTTGTTTTGTTTTTTTTAATATATAAAAGATTCCAAAATCTGAAGTTTAAATTTGGTTAGATATTACAGGGCAATTAATGAAGTTTTTTTTATTTTAATCTTTAAATATTCATTAGTAATCACATTTGATTTATTTTGAATAAAAATTCAAACTATTATGGCCTTTCTTTGCTTCCATATTGCCGAGCCAGTATCTAATATACCTGTAGCTATCCATTTATGCTGATTTACTTTTCTTACTTTCTAAAAACATAAAACACAATTGAAAGTCCTTGTTAGTTCTGATTTTAAAGATATTTAATTGATGTTTGTCTTTTACAAGTAGCTACTAAAAGCCTTGCGATAACACCAGTATAGTTTTGCCCCCGAGAAATGTTTGTGAAGTTCGACCTTAACATGGATATCAGCTGCAGTGTTATTTATAAAACTGTGAGCATGTAAACACACTTCACATCTATTGCTTCAGGTGTAGAATAGATAGTTCCTGTGCCAGTATTATGAGTTTGGAAAATGAGCTTAATTATGTTGTACATGCCTGAGTCAGTATGACACAGTCCATTCATGGGCTAACAACTTAAGTGTTGTTGTGGCCTTTGAAGGTCAGATCATTTTCAGGAACCCAAGAACAACCAGAGGTGCATCATGTTCATTTTGTTTTTTTATTTCCAAACAAATTTTCTTCTTTGGCTAGATAAATGAGTAAGTAGCGAGCAGCTTTAGAATACTTGGCAGAAACAAAGTTGTAATAGTGCTTTCACTTGAGACGCTTGAAGCAACCAAAGAAATGGTTTTGCTTGTCAAGTCCTCTTTAGGTCAAATCTTTCCTTTTTTCCATATTCATTGAGTTAGTATGGATTGTCCCTTAAGAGTTTTCAAATTGGCTAATGTAGAATTGTATTAACATGTCCACTAAACAAATGAAGACAGTTGGCCCTTCCCTTTGAAGGGAATGGACATATGGCTTTATTGACCCTTCAACCTGTGACACAGTTCCGTTTCTTTTTATACAGTATGATTGTATGTATATTCAATTGTTTTGATTGACTATAATCCAGTGGTTGATGATGACTGATGTTTCAAATATGAGGTTCATATTTGAATGTTGATGGCAAAATGGTGCTCAGTTGAACAGAGCTCACATGCAACTTTTAATTTTGTCATTCACAATGGTGATTACAACGAGGTCATGTGTGTGTTTATCAAGGTCATACAGCTTGCTGGCAAGCTCTTATTAGGTTGCAATAATTGAGGAAAAAACTGAATAACAAAACAATTGAATAAGGAAAATATTTTTTCTTTTAACTTATGATACAAAGAACTTTAGAAAAGCAAAAATCATTATGTTCTTATGGTCATGGAGTAAATATAGAGGGCATGAAGTGCAGGTTGGTGATGTTGAGCAAGAAAAATTTTCAAACACAAAAGCAAGTTATTCAGTGCATTAAAAAATGCTTTATTTGTTCACCACACCATAGCTCAAATTGATCACCTCTCCATTTAAATGTCTCTACAGTTATTAGATTGTCCTTCATTTTTTTTTTTTTTTTTTGCAGACATTCATGGTTCCTAAGGATTAAAACCTTAATGAATTTGACGATCCCCTTGCTTTTCCTTTGACCACCAACATGAAGTAAACACTTGAAGATTTCATTGAAATGTCTCAATAACAATTACATGGACTGCCATACTTGTTAAAGACTTTCTTATTTACAATCTAAAGGTCAAAATTTGCAATTTGTCAAAAACTTTACGGGTTTACAATAAATGACAAATGCAAATTAAAAAATGTATGCTAACAAGCTAAACTAAAATGACGAACATGGTAAAAATTATATCTGCTAACAATCAACCTGTTTATATAAATTGTGAGTATGTTAGAGTGTAAACATAAGCAGTGAGTCAAAGTGAAGCCTTAATAGAGTCTCTAATGTGACAATAATTGCTAAAACATGTTAATATTAAAATATAATATTTTGGGGATCTTGTAAACAGAATAAACTTAAAAATCCTAAATATGTGGATAATCATGAAAATAAAAATCTAATATTGCATAAATTGCTAATTGTTGTTCATATGAGCATGTCGTGGGGACCAACATCTTTTAGTTCAATGTTTTGCAGACATACCTATAAAATAAGATATTTGCTCCTAATGTGTTTACAAGAGGGAGAGGAAAGCTCACAAGTTCCTTATCTTGACCTTTGACCTATAGGAGATCATTCATATTGGATCTTTAGTGACTTGTAAGAGAAAAGTTTGTGAACTGCTCAACTCAAAAACTGTTGGGGAATCATTGCATCAACAGAAATATGAGAACTTTTAAAGAAACTGACAAAAGGTTGTTTTTTCTGTTTTGTTTTTTAGTTTTTCCTCTGTCTCTTTCTCCGCCCTAGATATATGGTGAAATATGTCATATGAGCCACTGAGCACCTACACCAGCTGTTTGAATGAAAGCATGATATACAGATGTTTGAATTTGACAAGGGAAAAACGACACCAAACTCACAGTTCTAGGTTAATGTTTTCATGTAAGATAATTTTTTAAGTCACCAAGTAATTGCTTAGAACTTGCAGTATATTTACATTGCAGTCCTACTGGACAGAAACAAGGGTGTGTGAGGTGTTTAAAGGAATGAAAATCAGCCATAAACAACTCACTTGAGTATTTTTATTTTTATGTATTTTTATTACAGTGTCATCTCTATGTCAAATCAATGTGAGCTGTACAAACGCTGTTTTATCACCAAATCAAGTCCAGATCACTTTGGGTTTAAAATCTAAACACAAGTGATCTTTTTTGCCTTGTTATGACTTGTTTGTATTAGTTAACATGCTGCTTTTGCCTTTAAAAAGCCTTCGGATGTGTGCTAGCTGTAGCTGACTATCACAGTTGTTACCCCTCATGTCTGTCCATCACACTGAAAAGCAACATAAGTGTGTTACAGGCGTTTAAAGAGTGTTTACCAGTGACTACAGCACAAACTGCCATGCAGGAAGACTGACAGATGTAGCATGACAGAATTTAAGTATTGCCACAGGTTGTAGACAGACTGATGCCTTCCTCCATGACACTTTTACAGTGTTTTGTCAGTATTCTACATATTTTAAATGGTAATTAAACTTGGCCTGTTTCCTCACTTTAACTTCACATCCAGTTTGCCAGTTCTGGCCTCTGAGCTGCTCTGCTGGAGCAGGTGAAGGGGTTTAGTGCCTTGCTTAAGGGCTTTTTGTGGTAGTTGGGAAAAAAATCTACTTTGCAGTCAATAGCTCCATGCATTCAGTATGTTTCTGACACCTCCAGGACACACACACACACAAGACAAACACTGAATGTAAAGATAGAAACTCCACCACCTTCAAGCCATCTTTGACTAAAATGATTTATTGTGCAAAGTTTAATGCACATAGACTGAACAATTCTCCATGTCCAAGGCTGGTACAGAACCTAGTATTGTGCTCAGTGTAGAAACTCCTGCTGAATGCTTGCACATCCAGTCTTACTTTGACTTTTTGGCATGCTGATTTAGTTAAAATGCTCAGGGTGGAAAACTAACTGGAAAACTGGCAAATTATGTCCTGAAACCACTGGTAACCAATCTTTAAACGCTGAACAGCCAGAGCAGGTGGAAATAGTAGAACAGATGCCTATTACATACATCAAGTATTAATTGTGTTCATGTAAAAACAACTGGAGAAAAAAAAGGGGGGAAGGGGGGAATGGGAAAAGGTTTCAAAATGCAAATAAAAGAACTACAGGAAATGTAGTTTTTAAACTTTCCATCTGCTTTGTTCTATTATAACTTAAATAACTTTAATGGCATTTTGGAGTAACTTCAATTCTTTTTTTTTAAATATTAACCTCTTGCTTGACTTCTTCAAATACAGCGATGGAATTCGAGAGGTGTCATGTGTTATGCTAGCTGAATGAATGGGGACAGAGCGGTGCCAAACAGTGTGAGCAGGACAATCTGACATTGTGTAAGATGACCTTTGAGTGTGTCTCGGGTCTGACACTGATTTCCTTCTCTGCCTGGTTCTGTTCTTTAGTTGATGCCACCATGTTTGTCTGAACCAATATCTGTCTGTCAGCATTAATAAATAAACATGAAATATGTTGAACAAGAAACTAGAAGTGGAAATTTGATTTTACCCTGCAATTTAGTGTGCGTGTGTGTGTTTACACTTCTCTAGCTTCTATCCCTTTATTTAGAGAGTACTGAAGTAGGAACAGGAGCAATACAGGGATCTCGCCCTGCAAGATGTCTTTATCCAGGATTCACTCCCTATTAAATAACATTAACATGCAGTTGTGGATGAAGTTTTCAGGGGCAGTATTCAAAAAAGCAGTTGACCTTCCATCAGGAAGACTCCTTAATTGCACTAAAAGTTTCCTTTAAAAACCAATCAATAAAGCAGTTAAGACCAACTTACTAAGTTCTTGAGAGACCTCTTAAGCTAAGAGAAGAGCAGAGCTGACCCTGCTGCTGTGGATGAGGTCATGTTTCACAAACCTGTCATGGACTGTCTTGGATCTTAGGATGTTCTTGGTCTCTGTCAATGAATTCATGCCAGAAATACTGTAGGAGGTATATTGGCATATTCAAATAAGGACTTTAAAATAAAATGAAGGTCTGATGAATATGAAAAAAGAGTAAATAAAGTTTTTAGGCTACTAACTAGTGAAGTATATGTGAAGCTAATTTTCAGCCTCTCTGCAGCTTGACAACAATTAGCAGGTTTCCTTATGGAGTCTTGTACTAAATACCACAATAAACATGGCTGACTGAGACACAAATACAAACAAAAACCAAGATCAAGGACTTTAACTTCTTGCCCAGCTTGTGCATGAAAGCATGTTATTAAAGAATAATTCACTGAATAATTAGTAATTCACACAATTCACAGAAACTAAATAACTGCAAAAGCCAAAAAAGAAGTGCAGAAAAAATATTTGCCAACACATAAATGTGACATCTCACATGTAGTAATTTCTTTTTCTACTTCAGCAGACAAAAAGTGCCTTCTTTATCGATCAATGTTTGGTAAAAAATAAGGAACCTGCGATTTATCTTTCAAGATCTTTTGATTAAGCGGATGCATATAGGCTCACCAGCCTGTAGGAGGAATGAGTATATGCAGAAAGGATTACACACTTTTCTAACACAGCTGAATGTTTCAGTACATCCAGTGTTCGCACAAAAGTTCATCCTCTCAGTACATCTTTTTACCGTCTGCAGTAGGAACAAGAGTCAAACAGTTCCCTCTTATCAGTCAGCTTGCCTAGGCGTCTCTACTCCCTTCTCTTCAGGCAGAGTTCATCATAAACCACCGTTTCCTCTCTTGAAGAAAGAAAACTCCCTGCCCCTGTCCTTGGGCAACAGACACTGAGTATCACAATCACGCAGAAAAACAAGTATCACACTGTAAAAGAAAGTGCTAACTGTAATGGGTCACACAAAAAAATCATGTGAGGAAACAATCTTGTGGAATATGTTGATTTCCTTTGCATGTATTCTCTAATTAGAAATATTTATTGTATTTTATTAAAAGAGGAAGCTTGGCACTCAAGGCAAGTTGTGTACTCTCTCTTCATGTCCCTGGACACTCACACACCAGCATAATGAGGCTGGAGGGCAGCACTGACTCTGCAATGCAAATGCTGAAAGAACTTCATGTCCTGTGTTATTGGTTTGTTTTCTGGTTGGTGAAGTGACTCTACTGTGGTCAAAATACTCTAGTGATTAAGATGATATCTTCTTAAAAGCTCAGTATAACTAAAAGTTCTAGAAATTAATTGCTGAGAGCAGAAATTTTAAGACTGTTCGTGATTTGCTTTTGCTTGTCAGTAGCTTAGGAGTAGTTTAACTACTTCCAACTTTTAATGGTTTAGGAGCTGGTTTTAGCCTTGAAACACTTTGTGAAATACTCTCAGAAGTCCAAAAATTGAAGGAGTCCTAAAATATTAACCAACCGGCCCATTTTTCTAGAGTTTTTAGCATGTTGGGAGCTACTATTAGCCTTAAGATGAAAACACCCTCAGATATTTTACAAGGTAAAACACATAGTACATATATTAAGCATTGTTATTTTAGGAGTGTTAGTATGCTTGCATACAAATTATGAAGCTGGAAAACATGACAAAGCAAGGCATTCTTTACCTTCATAGGTCATATTTATTCATATTAAGTGCTGAAAATAAATACAAAACATTTTTGAAACACATCTGGCAAAGTGACAAAGACCTGCTTCAGTCAAGATCTGCTCATCAAAAGAAGCTTTCATTTTTCTTTCCCAGCTGTAGCTGCAGTTTGGAACTTAACTCAGGTAGAACGTGTTTTAATTTTATCAGTCTCTTTCATGTTGATCTCAGGATCAAGGATTGTTTTTACCCACTTCCAAATGATTGAGAAAAACTTTTCGTTTTTAATCAAAGTAAATATGCAGTGACTTCAAATGTGGACCTGATAACTTGAGAGAAGGTTTTATTTAGCCTTCTAGATGAAAGATTACTGCTCATTTGTGGCATGAACAAGTACAAAATATGAGCAGGCATTGAAACGATGGCACACAGTGTAACATGGTTGACTCATGGGGACGTATTCCACAAGTGCACTGCCATCAAATGTTTCCAACATCCAATCAATCAGACTGAGACAATGTTTCCTGTATTGATTCCAGTTCAGTTTAGCAATTAGTAGATTTGACACCAGATTAGCAATCTAAGTGCTATGGCAACCACACAGACATATGGCTAGCTGGTAGGTATCTAAATAACTACATTAGTAGCACATTCACACACTACATCAATAAACAAAAATCTGACAGAGGGTTAAACATGCACTCTGAGAGTCTACACGAGTTAGTTAGCTGGGAACCTGCATGTTCCTAGGTTAATTACAAGGGCTGTAATGAACTAGCTTTGTTAGCTAAGACACAGCTGTGTATGGGATTAGTGAAGGCCTGTGTGTTATGGGTATGTCCTTTGGAAGGCACTAACTCTCTTTCTGATAGTTTTAATGAAGTAGATTGTACGGCAAGAGACATTCGATGCTAGCAAATATCACGTATGAAGAATAAGATGTAACATCAACACTAATTTCTATTGAAATACATGAAAGAAAATGAGGACAGGACAGAGACGTGACTAAAGAGACTCAGAAAGAGATGAGAGTAAAAAAGAAAAAAAAAACTGAGATGTTTACTTTTTGAAAAGAGGGCAGCTGCTGGAGACTAGCAGTCGTCCATTGATGTAATATCAACATGTGAGTTAAGTCTACAAAACAAGACCTGTATGTGGAAGTGCATGTTTGTTCAGTCATCGTTTATGTTAAGCTGCACTCAAACGAAAGGGTTAGTATTATGTGTGTATGTGTGTGTGTGCGTGTGTGTTACAGTAGAAATGGTATATTCTTGTGTGTGTAGCAAATTCAGTGTTTAACATTCACCCTCATGTTTCTAAAGAGATCTAAAAAGGCAAATGGCATGTTTTTGTGTGTGTGTGTGTGTGCGTGTGTGTTAAGTTGTTCAGTCATCCACTCCTATGTTGCGGAACAGGTAGGACATGGATTCTCCGTTATGGATGCGGCGGATGGCCTCTGACAGGATCATGCTGATGTCAACTGTTTTGATCTTTGGACACTGGAGCTTCTGCAGCTCATGGGGGATTGTGTTGGTCACCACCACCTGGGGGAGGATAAAAATCAATGAGCGAGAGATGAGATGAGATAAGAGAGATGAGACTTAAGTATGGCAGCAGGAGAAAAGGCTAGAAAGTAAACTCTCACCTCATCAATGGCCGACTCCTCTATGAACCTGGGGGCCTCGCAGGACAGGATGCCATGTGTTGCCATGACAAAGATCTTGTAGGCCCCTCTTTCCTTCAGTGTTTCTGCTGCGGCCACAAAGCTGTCAACATCATCGATGATGTCATCCTATTGAAATAGACCCAATCAGCACTCAGCATCTTTTTTAAAGGGTCCAGATACAGAATACCAACTTTACTACATGACACATTCCACTGTGATCTCTTCCCAACCCAAACCAAGTATTTATAGTGTCTCAAACTCAGAATTATGAGGGTGCATTACACAGTAGGCATAGTAATTATGCGTGAAGACAGACCTATTTGTGGCATTCAGACTGTTAAAGCAGCATGGCGCCCTCTAGTGAGAGCTTTCTGTGTGTTGTTCCTAACAGGATTGATGTTACTGCAGCTCTGCTCCCTCAAACCAAATCAAATCTTTTATTTGGTTTCTGTCTTCTGCACGCTAACCACACCAAGCAGCTGACACACCAAGCTGACATCAAAGAACCAGCAGTAAATGCAGCACACTGCAGTAACGACAGATGACTTGGAGTGTCAGGGCGATTACATGTATGTCCGTTAGGGATTAAAACTGCACTAGATAAAAACTGAGTTGTGCAAAAATGTACCCTAACCCTACACTGCAATGTTATATTCCTCTGAAGCATTTTTGACAGATTCCATGGACTTTCTGAATTTTTAACATTTCCAATTTTCTATACTATGATTATTTCATCGTTTTGTTTTAGAAAGGAATCAACAATGAAGTCTCTGCAATGGTTGCAATTTATGTGTACCTTCACGGCCTGTAAGTCAAGTCAGTTTTTATTTATATAGTGCCAAATCACAACACAAGTTGTCTCGAGACTCTTTATCACTGTAAAAAACGAATAGAGAAGGTCCAGGCCACACTCTATAAATAAATTCATTAAGACCCAACAATATGTTGCACTTACAGCAACAACTACTTACTAAAGCCACAACAAATACTTAAAAGAATAAGCCTTTTTAAAAAGGAAACCTGTACTGGATTTTGTACAGACTGTCAGCTGAGTGTCGACCTGCTGTGTGTCACCACTCTGCCGTCCTGCAGCTGCACACACACCAGCTGCTTTTTTTCTGCTGATCTAGCTCCTTTCTTTGTTCTCAGTTTATTGTGAGTTTCCCATAGAGTTTGTTCTTACGTTATAATTATTCGACTACACTGATGTTAATGCAGTGAAGTAAACCACTTTTAATGAGATAAACTAAAATTACTGAGACAAATCTTTTTCACTTTCATCCACAGTTTTCATGTATTTTGCTGTTCCCACACAATAAAATGATGTGTTACAATCACTCTGCATGTTCTCACCACTATGATGGCAATGCGTCCTCCTACATCTCCTACCACAGTGATGGGAGGCTTCTCTTTAGGGATCAACACTGAATACAGAAACAAAAAGGAAAGACAATGAGATACAGTGAAAAATGCTGTATTTAAGCTCCTACTATTGAGAGGCAACACCTCTTGATGGTCATGTGTAGATGTTTGGAGAAGCAGAACAAAAAGGAAGTGTGAGTACTGTAAACATGTATCTATTGTCAATGTAATCTGTTATATAGTGGTAGAAAAACTCATAAGTTAAGTGTGTGCTTGAATTACATGGTATCTCCATGCTGGGGTGAATGGCTCCGGTGGTCTTGACGGTGGGTGGGGAGTGTCGCCCATCTACCTGGTCTGACTCTGCGTCCTGAGCTTCACCGTGGATCACTGCTATACCCAGACGCAGTCGCTCAGCAAACGACTGAGCCCTGCGCACCAACACAGAGAGGAAAATTCAGATTCTACAGTATTTCAAAACATCTTTCTGTTCCCCCTTCATATCAAACCTTACGGGGTTAAAAGGAAGTAGCACCTTAACTACACAACACGAGATGTGCTTAATTATGCAATGTGCAACAGTCTCATAAAGTTAAATACTCTATCGACTTTAAGTGGTAGTGTCAAAAAATGTCAGTGAGCAATGCATGCTGCTACATAAAGGCTATTTTGAACCTTAACTCCTCCAGGGAAGAAAGAGTGATGACACAAGAACAAAACAGGTTCATGATTAACATGTTAGTTAACACTGTAACATAATGAGTTTCAGCCCTGCAGCTCAGCAAAGCTGAAGGTAATTTCATATATACAGCAGGTGAGAGGAGACAGACCTTTTGGCTGAAGCTGGAGATTTGGCCACTATGACAGCATTTCTGTAGTCAGGAATCTGAAGGTTCGCGGAAAATAAAGATATCAGTTCACAGTAATATTTGCACACAATTAACCCTTCCTGAACTGTAACTATCTTAATTGTCTCTGTTGGAAGCCAATGAGTTAGATTTAGCTGATAAAACTTCCATAAACTCCTCATGTCATGATACTATCACAGTGCATTTTTCTGGGGATAAATACAGAGCACAAACAATGATTTTACAAAAATTTGCCTGCGATGCCAGACAAGCTATTTTAAATGCAAACACACAAATTCCCAACATACCCACATGTCAATCCCAACTATCCTTGACAAACCCCAGTCAAATTTAAATAGGTTAAACCTTCCTAGTACAGGCCTCAGGTCCTTGATGCTGTCAATTTCTCAGTCTACCAAAAGCAGCTCTGTCATGTGCTTCATTAGATTTGGGAGAGCAACCCTAGTTAGACCGGTTACCTGAATTAGCTTTGAGTTTGCTCATTATAATCCTGAAAGCATTTTCTCTTACAACATCAAAATTGATATAAAAAAATTATTTGTAGTATGTTAGTCCAAACAGAGCTTTGTAGAAATTATAACAGTCTGATCTTTTGTATTGCAAATACAAGAAAAATCCTGTTTCCTTTTTTTTCCCTGTTTTTCACACAGACCATCAACAGGTGAGAATGTTGACCTTTTCCTTTGGACAGCAAGACATGATATCTGTTTTTCTCTTCCTGACAATGGACTCAACATAGCAACAGTAACTTAGGGAGGCAGGACATTGAAAACATCAAAATGCGAAGGAAAAGGAAAAGGGACAAAGGTTGTATATAGCAGTTTGACACCACTATCAACACCATGGGCCTATCAGCATTGTGGGGGTTTAAAGGTCTGGAAACAAATGCTTTAATATGTCAACCATGTTGTGTGTGTGTGTGAGTGTGTGTGTGCATGTTTTTACCTCCTCCTGTATGTACTGCAGCAAGAAGGGGGAGGCTCTCAGATTGTCCACTGGGATGTTGAAGAAGCCTTGGATCTCTTTCTGATGGAGGTCCATGGTGATCAGGTGGGTGAGACCTGCACAAACATTGACAGTTCAAAAGTGTCAATGTTGCAGTTCAATAAGATGTGTAGTTTTACCGCTTTGCATGTTATTCATTTGTCATAAGTTCTGACACTAAAATATTGCAATCTGTGATGTTGCAGGCAAAAATACCAGAAATAACCACTGGTTTCTGACTCCTCCCACTCTACCTTACTCTGTTTTGTACTTACCAGCTTTACACATCATGGAGGCGATAAGCTTGGAGACAATGGAGCCCCTCTTTCTCATTTTACACTGCTTGCTGTAGGGGAAGTAGGGGAGGACACCCGTGATACTTCGGGCACAAGATGTCCTGCATGCATACACCATAATCAGCATCTCCATAATGGTGGTGTTCACATCTCTGGTACAGCCGAGGGACAGGGAGAAAAGAGAGGAAGAGGAATGACAACATGCGGTATGAGTGACGGGTCAGGAGAAACCGGAGTTGATTTTTTTTTTTTAAATGATGTGTGTTCTTTCTTACTTGGACACCGTCTGGATCACAAAGACATCCTTGCCTCGCACTGACTCTTGGATCTGTACTCGTGTTTCTATGGAAACAAACAGGAAGTGAGAACAAGGGCAGTAAGGATCCCTACACACATGAACACACATTTATGCAGAGACATAACAGAGGCTGTTAGGTCTGTCAGCAATGGGCTATCTGAGCCCTTTGTGCCTCTCACACACCCCACCCCCCATGTGTAAAAGAGTAGATACAAGCATTCCAAAAAATATGCCTCCCACGATAGAGCGATTAGAAACCAAAATGCTTCCAGGGCAGAGACAAAGGTCCAGCAAAGACACAGAAGAAACTGTAAAGACTGACGCCAACCCAGATGTATTTTCTGAGGGTTTCAGTTTATCTTGGAGAAGTTCACTTTGAAGTCCCATTCCTTCGGGATAATTCTGACCTTTCAGTTCAAGACCTTTTCAGAGACTTGTTTGTTTCTGTGTATTCTATGTCTTCTGCTGCACTCAGGTCTTGATATTGACCTCAGCAGAGCTCCCTGATTTAATGAAGGTTACACAAGGAGTAAGCATCTACACATTCATGATGAGTAATGCCTTGTCAAACGTCATCTTACCTCTGTTAGCTTCCTGGTACACCTGCACCTTGCCAAGCTCCACCCCCAACCGCCTGAGAGAGAGAGAGAGAGAGAGAGAGAGAGAGAGAGAGAGAAAATAAACAGTGAGGAGAGAGTGAAAGAGAAAGAGAAAGAGAAAGAGAGAGCTTGAGTAACTTAAGGTCAGAGGACATTCGTTTACATAATACAAAAACACATTTAAAAAAAAAAATACCCATGATAAAACACTTTAGGCATAGATATATATTTAATGTTACATGGAATTTCTTAAGACAACCTCAAACCTCTCCCTCTGCACGTTGTTTTCATGTAACTTTTTAACATGTTGTGTTTTGTTTCCTCTTCTCATATTCAAGGCGAGGAATGTGGCGTCAGATAAGCTCTGTTTGTTTTGTAAACACGCACAGACAAATGTCCTTGTGGAGTCCAGGAATGTATTGTGTGCAATCAAGCACATTCTGCAGTGCTTTTAATGTTTTATTGTTACACATAACACCATGAAATATGGATGATGTTACAGCCTAATATGCAACTAAATCTGTTTGTTTTAAAAAAAGGAGGCTATAGATGGTAATTTCAGCAATGAATTTTCACTGAGTTGTTATTCTTTGGCTGCAGGGACAATCTTCTAAATACTAAGACAGTTTACATGAAATGACTAAGACAGTATATCACTGCTTTTGGGTGCAGAAATTATTTGTCTGTGTTGAATTGTCAAAACATTGTCTTTCAGGTAACCAAGAAAAAATAAAAATGTCTTGAGAGGTTTCAGGATCACTTCTGTTGAGTCAATCAACTCCATGAACCCAATCTTTTTAACAACTAGCCCTTCCTTAAAAAAATATTTGGAGAAGTACTGTTAACACTCATATCATCGGGCCACTTTGGTTTTAGACTGCTATTGTTAGTAAACTCATTTATTTTGAACCAATTTATAACAGTTTCATTTATGCTTACATCTTTTGTTGTTTACTTTTTGGGGTTGCCGTGCTGTTGAAAGACTAATGGTTGCTTAAAAGGTAAAGCGGTAAAGCTAAAAGCGGGGTGGGTGGTCCAAAGGTTTTACATATGTTTGGTTTGACATTAAGCTTTACAGATTTAGCCTGACATTATCAGTTGTTATGAAGACCAAACTTCGTACAATTTATTTTTCTTTGGATAAAGAGGTCAAAGAAGGTCAATATCTTCTCATATCCTCACATCACCTCAGATCACATTTTCTCTATTGTGTCCCTCACAGCTTAATGTTTAATACTGAATGTTTGCTTTTACTGAAGTTGTACACACATTAGCTAATTCTGGAGTACTAAGACTATGAACAAGGACTGCATAACCAGCAATACAGATGACACATAGCAAATCCAAATTTAGCTTTCAGGCAGCAGAAGTGAATCGTATGCTTCATGACAGATCCCTGGTACAGTCAACCGTTTCTAAAGCTGCTTCTTTTTACCTGAGACAAAGAAGTAGACAGACCTGTTCTTAAAGGACTCTCATGCAGTTTTCTCATTACATTTGCAGCTCACTGCTGTGCCACTGCTGCTTCAGAAATGACCAAATGGCTCTACTGAACTCAAATGTAAAGTAGGCCACTTTGTGGATGAGCACATTGTTAACTATACAATATAAGCTATACTTCAATGGCCAGGTTGTTCAAAACAAAGGAGTAACTATTTCTCTCAAACTTTATTTCCTCAAAATACATAAACCTACATTTGTCATTATTTCTTGTTCTTCCTTACAGCATCTTTCCTTACAGTAATTAGAAGCAAAACTTATGATAATAATCACATTTATTTCTACATAAGCAGATTTTAACAATTATCTAAAAAAATCTTACTATGTTGTTCATTTAAAAACTCAACCACAGACTTGAACAAAAGTTCCCCAAGTACCTCTGTGATCATTTTCCAGTTTCTAAACTGCAGCATTTTTTAAAGAAAATTAATAGTCATACCAAGTATGCATAGATTCACCTGCCAGAGTCAAAAAGTTAATTTGGGGCACTGCTTCCTTTTGAACAACCAAAGGTACAAAAAAGCCTCTTGCTCCCTCAGCTAACAAAATATCTAAAGACAACACCAATATGGGTTGTTTATACTAAAATAGTCTATGTGTCATCCATGCTTCCTGTACTCACTCTGCAATCCTCTTGCCCAGCTCACGGCTGGAGGGGTGTGAGTTGGCCGTGAAGATGACCAGGCCACCTTTGGTGTGGTTCATGTCTCTGGGGTGTCGGCCGCTGCTCTCCTCACACTCAGGCAGTGGATCCCTAGGCACCCACGCTGCACTGAGCCCTTCCTGCAGATCATAGAAAGATTACTTCCTTTAAAACTAACCTGTCAACTCAAGAAGAGAATGAACAGTTTACAACTGTTCTTTAATTTAAATGAATCTAAATTGACATGTAGACGGATTTTGATCCAAAAGATACTATGTTTAAGCTGTGCTGAAGCTACAAACAAGCACTAACTGTGTCACAGTGTTCTTTGAAAACAACCTACATCCCAAAGTTCAACTAGGGGAAGAGATCCCTGTCAGTATCAATGTGAGTGAGTTAATTTTGAACAGTCTGCAAACAAGGTAAAGTCTACCTTTTAAATTCAATGACAATATTGTCTTAAGACACAGTATGCAGACAAGTTAAAACATGAATGTAAAGGAACTTCATTCTTGAATAAGCTTAAATTTGCTTTTAGTCAACAGTCATGTTTTTACATTATTTATAACTTATGTTATATGTGCCTCATATATATCCTGAAGAAAACAGGATGGCTGTTCTCTTTTAAGAAAGCTCATTAACTAAGACAACTTCTTAGCCTCTTTTGCTGGATGACGCTGTGAGTATATGTTGTGTGTCTGGACGTATATATTCTGTATAGTATGGAGTGTATACAGGAAGTGGAGTTTATTGAACAAAAACACGGTGCAAACACAAAGGATGGGCTGCAACCAGATGCCATATGCAGCCATGTGCCACCAGAATATGTGCGACCCAAATGACCAGACGCGTAAATTCTCTATTAAATGTGTACTTTAGCATTATAAATTTAAACTTACTGGGTTCAATCTAAACTCGTCCATTTAACATGAGATACACGTACATCGTTCATCCATCATTCAACACAGTAACGGCATTAGCTTCCTCATCCTGCTAAGCTAGCAAGACAACACAAGCCTTTTCCATTTACGATGCTGTATGTCATTTGAGAAAGAACATGTTAAAAATTAACCCGAAAATCTGAATTAGTGGATGCAAGGGCAATTGTTTAAGAGTAGTGACACAGATAAAGTCATATTAAAATAAGATAATATGCTACTAAATATTTGACTGGAGCGTAACGTAACATCATCAGATACCGTTAGCTAACGTTAACGTACAAGTACTAACGCGATAGCTCGCTAGAATTAATCTTGCCATGACATAGCTCTTGAAAACGAGAATTGGTTTCTCGTGCATCGAAAAAAAACAAATCTTGTTGCGCAGCAACTACAAAACAAGATAAAGACTACTGAATTAAGCAAAGAACAATAGTACTACTCACCAGCTTGCGTGTTAAGTCCAGTTACAGACTGCAACCAACAGTATTTGAACGAACAAGCCTCCAGCTCCTTTTAACCTGTTCCTGTCACTACGACTGCTTGCAATGTTCTGTGTTGATGGACATACAAACCGACCAATCACAGACCAGAACACAGAAAAGGGGCGCTTTGAAGATGCATTCAAGTGCTCTTTGTAAACCAGCACACAATAATGTTTTTTTCAGGGAGAGTAAGGTCATTATTGGCACTATTAATTTCACTCAGGTCCAGTGACGACACTCAATCTTAGAATAACAACAAACATTTGTGTGTTTTGTGTTTCTGTAGTATTTCCCTTACAAAATTCAACCACTGAATCTTATTTCAAGTTATCATCAAAATACACCGTTACATTAAGGTTTGCTAGCTTATCTACGTTTTTCTTTTGTATTCTTGTACTGTCTATTGTCCTATTTATACTCCAGTTATCTGCCTGTGATAACGTCTTTACCTTCTACAATGAGCATACGCAATCATAAATGCAAATGTACAGTAAGACACAGATGTTTTGAATTCACATTTCTATTTTTTTGCTGTGACATTAAATACTCTCAGGAGCGGTGCATGCTGTGTAACAGGCCACATGAGGGCAGTGCGTTTTTCTAAAAACTCCACATCAGTTATGTGACTTTCAAGTTTCAAATAAACATGATTTCATTAAAAAAAAACAAACAAACAAACAAACAAAAAACGACTGTATTTTCCCCTTGCACTACACACTATAAAAGAACAGCTATTCTAAAGTTTTGTCAATCTGATAGTTCATGCAGTAAGGATGAGTCACTGCAGAAAGGATGCTTTTTGAAAAGGAAAGACATGGTGCAAACAAACATTATTTAGTGATAAGTAAACTAAACTCAGTGGGCAAAATGTCAACTAAAATGTCATCAACTGTTTTCTAACATCACCCTCTCTACTACTATCATCAGTTAAACATACATCAGAGTATTTTTTCATACGTACACAAACTCAGACACTTACAGACACAGACACACATTGATAGAAAGAGAAAGAGAAGAATACTCTCTTTGAGTGTCATAGATACAGTTAAGTGGCTAATGAATCTACACTCTCCTCCCTTGAACATTTATTGAATGCTGTTTCTGTGCAATGCCAGAAGAAAGGCACACAGAAAGAGCAAGAGGGTGGTGGGTCGTGCAGGTAAACTCTCTAAAAATGAAGCATTTATGTATCAAATAGTGTTAACACGGCTCAAGGGTAGTGAGATGCTTTTGCATTAACAGAAACAGATTTATAAATATTCTCTCACTACCATATCGGCTACTCTTCAGTGTTCTTACATAACTCACTGAATATGTGGAGGAGGCAGAGAGCAGCATCCAAGCACTGCATACTGCCCACACACACACACACACACACACACACACACACACACACACACACGCGCACACACAGGCGCTCACACACACAAGATGAGTGTGGGGGGAAGACTCGGGGGGGGGGTGGACT